>JAOUQW010000014.1:1998724-2015563 GCA_028565825.1 Olivaichthys viedmensis
TAAAATCCCAGAACAGCCTTGATTCTGTTTTTATCTAAAAAGTGCTCTAGTACTGAATATCTCACTTTCTTTAATGACTTTTCTTTAAAACATTTCTCTGGAACATTAAAATGTTTGGAAATCTAAAATGTGCTCTTTTTTCTAATGGCACACTGATGCAGACAAAATTGATATACATTTTTTTTTTTTTAGAGTGCCACGACTTTTGCACAGTAAGTCAGAATGTCTTCTGTTTTAAACACGCACATTTAACATTTTTCTAAACAAGTATAACAGCATTCCAAAAAAGATCAGGCCTGTCATGAGGACAGACTTCACAGCTCTTCATTACTGATCATCTCTAAAGACCAGCATTTACACATTAGTGCCCGCCGTTTTCATTTCATTTAGAACATTCTTTATTTTCAGCACAATATCAGAGCGCTCATTTTTTTAGCCAATACCTGATCCTGATTATATACCGACTCTTTTTTTACTTTAATAACCTTAAAAGCCGTTTAAAAAATGCTGCTGCGAGGACGCCGCGTTGTTGCTGGTATTGTGTTTCGGCTAATGACAAGCTTAAGACGGAAAGTCTTTCTCACTTTAAAAAAATAAATAAAAATACTATCACTAAGCTACTCAACTTTACTTCAGAAAGAAAGAAGAAAAAAAGAAAAACACGTCAGATCAGAAAGTATGTGAAGTCTGAGGATATCGATACTCAGTCCTGATTCAGCGCATTATTATTAATTATTATGTTTACAGCTTTATACACTGCGAAAAGCGTTAAAGGTTTTTAAACACCTGACGTTTTTTATGTTTTATTTTAGTTGAGTCACTAATTAGTGTCACGGAAAAAACAAAACAAGTAACAGAATGGCAATTAAATGATATAGAATATTAAACAATATATAAAATGACACAAAAATGAATAAAGAACTCAAAAACAGTGCGAGTGTTAATTATAAGATATTTACAGTAACTCTAATTAGAGCGATTAAAATCTCAGTTTTTTCTAATTATATTTGCTGGTGTGTTTTTATAATAACATAACATAATAAAAAGCCATGAATTTATATCTTAGAAAGTCAACTCACATACGCGGACAGTCGAGTGCAAAAGTTTACACGCCCTTAGGACAAAAGGAAGCCGACAAAGAAACGTAATTGACAGCAATAAGGCATTTAGTGTGTCGGGTTTCCCCGATACCAAAAAAGCTCAAATATTGTACGTTAAGATATTTAAAAAACGATACGAGTACAAAAGTTTGCACCCCCCTTTCTAATTGTGATAGAAATATAGGCAGAGGTACATTTTTTCATCCAGAGACCAAAGGGGATGCAAACTTGTGCACTGTCAAGATCTTAATACTCAGAATCGGTGCATTATTGATTAATTTCCGTTCACAGCTTTATGATTGAGTTTTACTCATAGTTTCTGACTTTTAAAGCATTTGTAAATTGAGTGCGCTGCTTGAAATGTAACGGTTAGTCGGTTATGGGCCTGGCTAAAGCAAAAGCAAAACACCAAGCACACTTGAGCTCGTCTTGCAGTCGAAAAGTGCAACCAGAGAAAAGTCACCAATCACCGGGCCACGACTCCACGAACCGTCTAATCCAGTTTAGTGCACAAACACACACACACACACACACACACACACACACACACCAATGATTGCACATGTGAACCATCTTTTTAGTCACATAAAAAAGGTACCGCGTACTGGGGCTTTAAGGCACAAACACTGCCACTGAGGTTGCATTCCCTTCATACCTGTACTCAGAACATCATTGCACAGGAACGTCAACAAGGTACATGGACTTTGGGACCACAGTTTGCACCTGTACAGGGGTCCACTTTTTGTGCACACACATGCACATGCACATGCACACACACACACTCACACATGCACACATGCACACACACACACATGCACACACACATGCACACACACACACACATGCACACACACACACACACATGCACACACACACACGCACATGTACGCACATGCACACACACACACACACACACACACACACATGTACGCACATGCACACACACACATGCACACGCACACACACACAGAGATTTACAAAGACTCTCACACACACACACGCGCACACACACACTCACACACACACACTCACACACACACACTCACACACACACACACACAGTAGTAAAAGATGAATCTGTGAAGGCGGTGAAACTAGACCTAGAACTTCTAAAAACTTATTTAATCAGACTTTTAATTAAAGGTGCTTAATTAAAACATTGATTCTGGTCTGATATTGATTTCTGCTTCTTTTTTAAACATACGCTGAAATGTCGGAGTTGCAGGAACATGATTAAAGGCAGAATAAATGCCACTGCTTATGCGATGTTTAGTACGGAAGTAAAAAAAATTCATAAAATAAAAAATCACGACTTGTTTCTAACCCAGACAAAACTGAGCAGCTAACCCTCTGGTGGTCCTGGGATTTGAACTCATAACCTTCTGGTCAGTAGCGCAGTCTCATTATAAGGTCCACTGTGCACCATATAGATGTGTAGGGCTAAAGGGGGCGCTGTAGAGTTAGCTAGCTAGCATGGAAAACATGACACTATTTGTGTGTGTTTCAAATCATTACGAAGCCTTTGGCTATTAACATTCAACAAAGGGATGCACCGAAATTCACCCCGTTTCGCCCCAAGACTTAAAACAACGACATCCCGGTCAATATGCAGAGCATGTATAATAATTTTATATTATTTCTTTTATTAATTTGTCAGCTGTTCTTTTTGTTTGTTTGTTTGTTTGTTTTTGGAGTAATGCGTCCTATTGAAAGGACTTTTTACTACCTTGTAGTTTTGCTTTTAATGCGTTTTTTTTTCTTAATTTTCAAAAGCATAAAAAAGCTAAATACATTGTTTTAATTTATGCAACAGTACAAAAAGCAAATTAATAATAGTAGTCAAAAAAAACAAAAAACTGGTTTTCAGTCTAGCGTGCCGTGAATTTTGGTTTTCGGTTTCAGCCAAGAGTTTTGATCACGACATTCAACGATAACAGATTTGAAAACAATGCTAATAATCAGACTGGTGTAATAGCACATCCACATGACATGAAACGACTACCTTATTTCTTGAGATCATGAGGAAAAATAAGTCGTGATGTCGAGATAACACGGACGGGGGGGTTAAAAATAAGAATATTAATTTGAGTTTAGTTTTCTCCCAAGTAACTCGTAGCCAGTTCTGCTAGTTACCAATCTGGTAGGGTGAAGGCTAAAGCATGTAAGATGTACTGATAAAGAGAGACGTGTAACGCCGCAGGACGGCTGAACACGCTTGCAGGAGACACGACCTGCACAGGTTCGTATACACGAGTTAACAGACGCCTGTGAGGAAGCTGTGGCATCGTCAGGATTTAAAACTCTCGATCTCACAATAGAGCGAACGTTTAAAGTCCAGACTACAGAAGCCGACTTTAAGGTAAAGAACAAACACAAGCAGGATGTATGGTGGAAAGAAAAACACACTCTTTTGCCATGTGTTTATGGGAAACCCTGGTAAATCGGATGGATAAGATTTAGTCTTTCCAGCAGGAAAACACAGATGAGAGCCAAAATGAAACACTCTTATGAGGGTAAGAATCTGGCAGGCTTTTACTCGTATAGCTATTAAAACATACTTTGTAGCGTCTGTCCTCGTCAATGCAATCTGATATAATTAATAGAGAAACACACACACACACACACACACACACACACACAGATGGAATGATCTATAAAAAATAAAATAAAAAAGCAATTGGGGCTAATTAACACCAGTCTCCAGCTGCATGCCATACAGCACTCATGAGACAAACCCACAGATGGTCGACCCCGAAAAATATTTCACACCCCCAAATTAAGAGGCTTTAATCGGCTTTGTGGAGCTGTTCGGCGTCTCAAAACAGACTGATGTGGTGTGGACAAAATGTTATACACTTCCATTACTTGTTAGCAACATTAGCCTTGTAGCGCCAGTACTAAAAAAAGAAAAGAAGCAAACTTTAGACATCAAACGTGTCCTGGCTGATAGCAGGAGCACGGTACACTTCCTTTTTTTGGGCAAACTCTTTTTGCTTTTTACTTGAGGGCAGGGAAAAGAGAAAAAAAATAAAAGATGTAAATGGTTTTAACTGCACTTTTTACAGGCCGTTTACTTACACAATAAAGCAGCTTTTGACCAACCTTCTGACATGAAAAACCCAGATTCTGATCCAACACGCGGGCAAATTACTATGTGAATCATACATAAAAGAGTGTAATGCATGTAACACACACACACACACACACACCAAAATACAAATATATATTGAAGTAGTACACACATGAACAAAGTCCCCACCACCAAAATCGTCTGTTTAAACGCTGTGTGTGTGTAAAACACGTTTAGAGACCGCAGATGTGTTTATATGAATGCAGGGAGGAAAGAGGAGAAAGAAGGGAATGGACGATTAAAAAGCAGTCCAGCCTGACAGGCCTGGTTGAGAGACAGAGATTTTGGGGTGGTTCTGCTCCAGGCTCGAGGTGGTTCAGTTGCGGAGGATCAGCTCATAGCTCTGACAGACGTACTGAGAGATCTCCGGGGCCCGGCACTTCACCGACAGCTAGAGAGAGACAATAACAAAACATTAGGACAAAGGCTAAAACGGGTCCCGTCCTAAATAAACATTTCTGAAAGGATATGAAATGGTCATGCAGGGGTGGACATAGCAGTAGCAGATTACGTGTCAGTTTTTATTATTATTTTTTTATTCTTAGTGGATAAGTAACTTCATCAGGCTTCATTAGGTTACCGGCGTTTTTTCTTCCGTCCACCAACCAGAGAAAGAAGAAAAGAAAAACACACTAGTGACTTTCACAAAGCAACTTTATATGTACATTTAAACCAGGGTTTCCGTTAGCCGGTAAATAACGGGTATTTGACCAGTGAAAACTCTGTAAACACGGCAAATTAAAATCCTGTCGAACACGGTGTCCGGTAATACAATATTACAGTATTAAATATTATAAATATATTACATATAAAAAGTTCATTTCTCCGACTCCTCCTTTGTAATTAATGCAAATCTCTGAAATGAATATAGATGATGTGCTTAAGAAAAAAAGAAAAGAAGATTTGTTGTTGTTTAAATGGAGCTGTTTAAGCGTGCTGGCCGTTGTGCACTTTAATAATCTGCTGCTGGCCTCGAATTCAAAAAACCAGTGCTGTGGAACCAGCCCTACTTCCGGGATGTCTGTTATAAAGCTAACGCTAACGCTACGGGGGTGCGTTTGAGGGACGGACTCTCGGAGAGTCTCTGGACGGACAAATGATTTTATTTTAGCAGGAATACATTTGATTTGCAGTCAAAATGGGCAAGACGTCTCATTTTGATATATAGTTTGTGTAGCGCTAGCCTGGTGCTAGCAGTGAAACCATGGCATCCGGCAGTAAACTAAAGATAGGAACGGCCATTAGCGAGCAGCGCAGAGCGATTTGAGCGACGCTAGGCGAAAAATCTCCGGCGGAACTTTCTGCTGACGGCTTAACACAGAAAATCCAGTCAGATATAATTGATTTTACTTGATGTCGTTCTTGTATAGCTCAGTTTCTTTTTGTGTTTTGTGCAACAACAGTAATTAACACCAGTAAAATCAGGAACCTCTGATTTAAACACAACACGCTGCAGTTGTACATTTCATATGTCATGGTGGCGTGATACACTACTAGCGTGTCCTACTCGTTCTTGAATCCCGTTGCTTGCTAAACTACACGCATCAGCCGGGGGCGCGGTCTGGCCATCGGTAGGAACCATTTTTACGAGTTTAATAAGCTTGTAAGGTGACAGACAAACTTTTTTTTACGTATCAACAACAGGCAGGGATGGAAGCAGTGACGAAATACAGACCAGTGCAGCGCTAAACTGCTCAACAACTCCGCTAACAGCATGACGAGCGAAAATAAATAAAGACACATCCAAACACGTGCAACGCTCATAGCCAAAGACTTGCTGCTGTTTTGTCGAGGGCGCAAACACGATATTCTGCATCAAAGACATTCGGTAATCTGTGTGGCTACCATTAATTAATGTTAGCTACCACTTTTTTAGCAAAGTTAATTAGGTTTCCGGGCAATTAAAACATGGCACTGGAGCACACATCAGAGATTTCGCTCGCCCAGTGGGCTCAATAATGCATTCATATCTGGGTTTATAGAAACATGTTGGAAAGGATGCGTGAGCAGACGTGCATCCATAACGCTAGGTGTTGTACAGAATCGTTTGGATTTGTTCAGACAGGCAGCTCAAACCCAATTTTTAAAAACATATCTGATTTTATCAAGGCAAAAGCCAGGTGAAATCTGAATTCCAAGCCATGTTTGGATGTTGCTTCAAATCTGATGAAAGGATTTCCAGATTTCTGGATATGTGACTCAGATTTAAAGATAAGAGGAGCAGTTTGGGGAAAATCAAACGTCCACATCACAGACAATATTACATGAGGGGGAAAAACAAAAAACAACAACAACTGTTATCAGAAAACACAATAACAAGGATGTCAAGCTTTTGACCAAGAGTTCCCTTCTGGTGTGAAAACGCAGAACCCCGTCCACATTCTGATCTATGGATGTTCAACAAGGGCAAATTACTACCCGAATTTCATTTCTGGCTGAACTATGACTTTAGCCAGCACACAAGTTGCTTGATCACACGATCACTGGAGTCATCAGATCTCTGCGAGTCTTTGCGAAAGTGTGTGAAATGTCAACAGTGTGGATCAGTTAGAATATTCGCTAACCACCTCTACAAGCGAACTAATCCCTAGCATTTGAGGGTGAAGTATTCCTTTAATAGTAGAACAAGGGTGTAAGATCATAACCGTTCGAGAGGCGGATTTACACACACACACGCAGAGTGAAGAGCACTCAAAACGAGCGTCATCACGCCAATCAGGTCTCTTGTCCCTGCGTTCCGTGATGCCGTGTCCGAATTTAAATAAGCAATAGAGGTTAAAGCACTCTCATGAGGCTGACCCACACAGGCACTGCGGCACTTCAAGCTTAACACTCAATGTCTAATCAAGAGCTTCAGGTTCTCCCACACACACACCCACAGCTGCTTGTTACTCATTAACCCCCTCCACACACACACACGTCTCGATTTCACTTCACGCCTCACTAACACTCCTTACTGCTGCTCCTCAGCGTCGAAATATTCTCCCTGTTCCACGTTATTGCTTCACACTCGTTCCTCTCTGGGATCAGACACTATACATTCAGTAACCAGTTCCTCTCTGGTGCAACTGTCTGCAATGCTTATGATGCTGTTTGTATATACCAGTTTGGCCATTTCCCTTCTCAAAGACTCCTCAAAGTCTGAGGTGAAGATCAAATTTTGGCTTTTTCCCCCAGTTGCATGTAAATGTAGAGGAATAGATAAACCTACAGCTCTTCATGGGGAGGTTTCTTCTTAACCAGGAGTCACACTGGATGTTCAACTCACTGGTGAAGCAAAAATAAGGCCATTATGGGCCTGGTCCTGGTGTGAAGTGATTCTAGAGGGACTATAGTGGTTCAATGAACAGATGACGTGCACCACCATTTTTACTGGTGACGTCAGGTGTGTTTATGTGGGCAAACTCGGGCGAGGTTCTAACTGCAGTGGAACGCAGCATATGAAGAGAAATAAACCGCTACCAGAGAGACGGGAGGAGTGGGGTGGGAAAGAGAGAGACGGGAGGAGTGGGGAGGGAAAGAGAGAGACGGGAGGAGTGGGGAGAGAGAGACGTCCCTCCCATCTCTCTCTCAAAAACGTGCTTTTTAAACGGTTAACTTCTCTTGGAATGATTATTATGATTCTATAGATTTGGGTTAAATTTGTTACCACACGGCAAGTTTCACATTTTCCCATTAAAATAGAGACTTTCACAGCACTTCTGTAAAAAAAACAAAAAAACGACGCATCAGCTTAGTTTTGTACGTCATGAAATAGCTTGAACCAATCACGGTCCAGTATAGTAGTGGGGGCGGGGGTTTTACGGCTAATGTTTTCAATTTGCATAATCATGCATATTCATATATCCTCGCATTCATGTTCCTACAACATTTTTAGTCGTTTCTTCGGCATAAAAATATGTAACAATATTATTATTCAACATAGATTATTTTTTAATGGTTTAAAAATCACAACTTTAAGGGGTTATTCAAAAGGAATGCCAGGAAAAACAAATGGCTTAAAAATACAAATTTCATCACAGAAATGAAGCTTTTGATTGTTTAAAGTGTTCCCATCACTGCTATGGAAGGAACTTGTGTGTGGTACCGTTTTATCGGTGTTTGTTCCCTCATTATTGCTGATGAAAAGCTTTAAACATGTTAATATGTTTTTTTTTTATCAGTTGTGACTTTTATATAAATGTAATAAAATATTAAAATATATTACACAGACTTTGGTTATATTAATGCAGATGTTGAGAGCTGCAGTGAAGGCATCAGCCCACCCGCGTCTTCCAACAGCCACTTTAAGGGGCGAGGGGAGGGAAGCGGGCCGTGCCCTTGGCTGCCTCGTTGCCATAGGGACGGGGAACAGTCAGAAATTAGGAACGGTACTTCAAAGGGAACTATGCTGGGGTACGGGTGATCCGAGCCTGCAGGATCGAGCCTATCAGTGCACACACACACGGCACGCTTACAGGCTAATAGAGACATGCTTGTGCTGTGTGTGTGCGCGTGTGTGTGTGTGTGCGCGCGTGCTGCATGCACTGGAAGCACAAGACTCATGTTTTAATAGCAGCTCTATGATGTAAAGGGTTAGTTTGGATAAAAGCATAATACAGATTAAAGGAATAGCTTGGCATAAAAATTAAATTCACACAATTGCCCTAAATGTCGTTGATGGGCAATTAGCTACATAGATAATGTTCAGCTAGTCATTTAATAGCAGCTTATTTAACACCTTATTTTATTCAACATAGAAATCAGACATAACCAGCTAGCTTCATGCTAAGTATACTGTAATTGCAAATTAATAATGAACAGATGGATTAACCAGCAAAAACCTTCCCCACACTGCCCCCAATTTCGTTGAGCAATTACAGTATACTTAGCATGAAGCTAGCTGGTTATGTCTGATTTCTCAAATTAGGCAAATTTACAAATACAAAAGTAGCTGTGTGAACATTTGTCTGAATAAATATCACTTTGTATGATGTGTATGTTTAGTAAACTTGGGTTTTGCTAGCTACTTTATCTTGCTGCCTAAAATGGACAGATATGGGATAACAGCCGAGTGCAATTAGACTTTCCCATTTCATTTACTATCACTAAATGTAACTATAATACGTTTTGAACTTCCACTTGGCCTACATTTATAGGTAAGCTCAAATGTACCTCCTCTGACATTTTTCCTTTTAGAGTAATAAGACAGCAAAGAATCTTCGGAACAAAGTGTGCATCGGCCCTTTGAAGTAATTTTCAGCACTTCAGTTTGGAACGATGTTACAAATAACTGCTGTTAGAAGTGTCCCTTAGAAGTCCTCTGCATAGGCTTTAGTTATTTCATCTACCACACTGCAAAGCACTGGCTGGGCAACAGGTATTTGCAGATAGGTTTCATTACTAAATGTTGAACCAAGCAATTATTATAGGATTTAAAAAAATAAAAAATTATATATGAGCAATTGGGTCTGGAGAGAAGCAAAAGAGACAAATAGCATGCCTAATTAAGCCTTAAATGTTCTTGTTTATAGTGATGATGAATGTCCAATTTGGTGTAGCAGACTGATCTTTGCCCTCTCATGCACATGTTCTAATTCTCATGACTTTAGACTTGGTGACATTTCAGTTCTCTGGCCTAGTTTAAAACAGCCTGAACACAGCTCAGTCCTCATTTATAATGCATTGCAATATGCTTTTAAGCAATGCTGATGTGGTACAAGGGCAAGCCAGGTTTGTTGATATGGGAGCTCTTCTGTTTCAGAACAGTCCCTTAACCACATGGTTCATGCAGAGAATCTGAAATATCTGTCTGTTTAAACAACTTAATTCTAAGTGCAACTGAACTGGTGTTCCCAAATATAGGTCTGCTTGAGACGACGCTCTCTAGACTTTGCCAATTCTTAACTTGCATACTCCAATATGCAAAAAGACATTATTTTGTTTATAAACAGTGATAATTTGTGCTATTACAGCAATGTTTGACACTGAGAGAAACATAAAATTCTCAACAGTAATAACAATAACAATGTAAACTGTTTTCAACTATTGATTACCTTTTAACTCCTTCCCAACTGAACTCAATAATGGACTGACTGAGGCATCTCCATCAAAAATCAATAATATCTGATTACCAGGCACTGGAGCTATAGATGCTTATAGGTATTAGTTTTGTTTTTTTGAAGAAAAAGAAAAAGAAATGAATTCTTGTTAAACAGTGCATAAGATCCTTCCCTTGCATCAACTCGAATAATTTCCTTAATAAAATTAATTTCATGAAAAAATAATTTGGTTTAAGGGCATTTTCACAATTATATAATTATAATAAAATATTCACAAATATTCATAATGAACACATCTTATCTTTCTAGATAAGATTTTTAGTGTCATGACACGTTTGTGTGATGCTTTGTAAAAGCACTCGCATCACGAAGCTAATCTCATTGCAGCAACTATACTATACATAATAGTGATAACGTGAGATCGATCACATTGCTAGCCTCAATTTAAACATTGCAAAATTCTGTAACCTGATAATTATATGCATAGATAAGCAAATGAGGTGCCTCTGAAACTCTGAAACAGGAAGTAACAAGTTGAATCAATTACGTTATTTAACCCCCAGTCCCAGAAGCAGACAGCTTTTATACATGGTGCAGACCGCATCCGAGTTCAGTTAAAGCAAACTGGACCACACCCGGGTTTGAAAAACAGCTTTCACACTTAACCAAATGTACCGATCTCTCACTTTGAATGGCCTCAGGTCTGGAAAAAACTGCCATAAGAGTGGGCCCTTGTAGTAACACTACATTGTCTTTAAATTACTCCAAAAGCAAACTTATGCACACTATTTCTCATTGGAGGACAATTACAAATCAGATAAATGTTATGTTTTATAATATGGGGATCTACATTCTATTGTCTAACTTGGAGTTTGTCTCGCCTAGTTTTTTTAACCTCTACAGCCTCTACAGTGATGGAATATACCCTGCACTGAACCTCCATATTGCTATATAGCCTTGCTATATGGAACCATAATATGTATAGTATTTTAATAGACCCAATTTCTTTGTTTCTGAGTTGTCTCAGAAACATGAATGAAAGTCTCTTATGACAATAGGAAAATCTAAACACAATAAAAGACAGATACGCTGTCTGTAATATTAGCTTAATGTTACAGCCTCGGCATTTCCCAGTGGCTTTGAAGCTTAGAGAGATGACCACTGGAAACCCTGACAAATGCAACTCAGAAATGCATCCATCCATCCCCTAACTGTGAGAGCACCTTTTCCCTGTCTTCAAAGGCCAAGACACATCATCATCACATTACACGCTACATTCCACTGGCCTGCCCTCAGACCACTTCACTCTCTTCAGACCCATTCTAGGAGAAGGACAGTGGAGGGTGTGTTGGTAGGGGGTGAGTGAGCCATTTTTTGTAAAAATGAAATATATTCTGTGGACAATTATTTGTCTATTAGTTTTACCAGACGGCCAAGCATCTGACTACAGAATGACTAAGATAAATCTTATCATTCATGTTTGGTGATACAAAGTAAATATGAAGGATTTTGATCAGTGGCCATGTGCCAGTAAAATGTCGCCAAGTGACGCAGGGGAGCGCGTGGGTTTCTGGGAAGTGTGGTCCTGGACTGTTCGATGCGTGTGTGACAGAATTCCCCCCAAAGGGCTCACTCCGGGAGCCAAATGCGGATGACTGCGGGGGCGGGCGTCAATCCCCAGCCCCTGTCAGGGTACCAGATGTGAGCCCACTCTGGTGCTGTGCGTGATAGGCCTGTATGAGAAGCAGGTCCAGGATGTCGCGGTTGGGCACCCAGCTCCTGTCCTCGGGGCCGTGCCCCTCTCAGTCCACCAAGTATTCCAGGCCGCCCACTCTCCGCCTAGAGTCCAAGAGCGCCCTGACTGAGTAGGCATCGTCCCCTGCCAAGTCGAGGGGAAGCGGCGGCTCAAGGCTGGCTCCTCCTCGCTCAGGGGGCCGGTGACCAGGGGTTTCAGCAGAGACACGTGGAATGTTGGGGAGACTCTGAAGTGCTGGGGCAGGTCCAGACGGTAGGCCACCTCGTTGACCCTCCAGATACTCTTTAATGGGCCGATGTACCTCTCCTGGAGTTTCCTGCAGCCCTGGCGTCATCTTTTCCTGATCCTCGGCTGTGAGAGTGGCGATCTGCTGCTGCTGCTCGGTGAGCAGCTGGCCAAGTGTGGCCATGCCCGCTGCATCCATGTTTTGGCTGAGTATTCTGTCACTCTTTGCTGGAGGCGGATGCAGGTGCGGGTTCCGAGCTCGTATGCACGAGTCGTCGAGGATGAGGGGGTTTGGCAGGAGAGTAGTCGGGGGGCAGGCGATAGGTCGGGTGATTAGCAAACAAGCTGTCAGAGGCTTAAGCAGGGTTGAGGTCAGGATATCCGTGGTCAAGTTTGGGTTATCAGTCCGGAAAGTTGTATCTCTATATACATCAGAGTAATACTCAACAGTGTTAGTGCGTTGGCGTGGGGCTTATATGTGTGGTGAGTGAGTGATATCAGGTGTGGGTGCCTCCACGCTGATGTGATTGATGACAGATGCAGGCGATCGCGAACCCAGAAGTAAGCTGGCTGGTCGGCTCGCCGAGTGACGCAGGGGGGCGCGTGGGATTCTGGGAAGTGTGGTCCTGGACTGTCGATGCGTGTGTGACAATGGGATTTTAAAAGTCCAATCATAAATTGTTGGTAGTTGGCTGTAACTGGTGGTAAGCCATATTGCCTATTAGAATTTAAGATTTTTCTTTCAATTCTAATTGTATTGGCAAGTGGAAAATACGTTGATCCTCAGCGCGCTGGAGTTCTTTATTAAAGTATTTCTTTATTTTTATTTGTTATCAATAAGCTCAACTTTACCTTCAGACCTTTTCTATTTTAACTTAATAGCTTTAACTTAATTAAAACGTAATTACACCTTCTTAGTGAAGTCAAACATATGCCACAGAATGCATAGGCTCAACTTGTATTGCTCTGGCCCATCACAAATGGGAATGAAAAATAATACCAAAGATCTGGAGAAACCAGCTTTCACCCTCGCTTGTTAGGATTCCTATGAATTTTGCATGAGATCGGATTAAGCAGACTCACCATGCTGTGGAGGTCTGGAAGGTCATGAGGGTGGGACTCTCCGCCTCTCCTCTGAGACTCTGTCTGGGATGATGGTGTTGGTGAGGGCCGTGGCTCAGACTTGTCCCTGAGCTCGGTTCTGCCTCCTGCACCATGCCGCTGTGCCACTGGCTCCTGGCCTCTTTCAGCCATCGACCGCCCAGTCCCCACTTCTCCAGATAGACTCGACACACCTCATAGTTCATGGCTGAATAGTATAGGAAGTCCAGAGCCAGCAGGACCATCACGAAGAAACCATAAACCCACACGCCAATGAGAGCGGTGTAATTACTGCAGCAAATCAGCAGAGAGTGAGACAGAACAAAGCAGGAGACAATTAGTCAAGTAAAGTCCATTTTAATTGTCATCCCATCCATATACATGTGGGATGAAATATTGTGCCTCCAGGATCATGATGCATGATGCACAGGTTTTCTGGTCTCAGGATTAGATAAATTGCAAATATTCGGTGCAATCCAAACTAAATAATTAAAGCCTAATTAAAGGGGACTTTACAGAGAGCACGTTCATGGCGGCCCATTATGCCCAATATATCAGCATTTGAAACTTATCCACAGAAAAAGTGTGACACCAATAAATGCCTGTTGGAAATTGTTACTTCTTACATGTAATATTACTTTTAGGACACATCTCAAATCATTTACATAATATAAATAGATAAGATACATGAGATACATAATTAAAATATGTAAAAAATAAAGTATACCCTAAATTAGGCATTTTTTCAGAGCCTGTCCTACATCAGGTGACAAGAGTCATAGCCAATGTTTAGGTAACGTGTGTTTTGATAGACTTTCATTAAGCGACTAAAAGTAGAAGTGGAATCTTAAACATTTGAATGTCTGATAATGTAAATATTGTAAAAATTAGAATAGTATTCGAACAGTGAAATTCATTCTGACAGCCCTAGTCAACATGAAAACGCGGTACGGACATGGCAGGCATGCATAAATATTGCCTCGCTAAATGATAGAGTCTCTTGTAGTGCAAACTTGCATTTTATTGTATTTTAACGTTGTCAGACAAGGTTTGCACACAAACCTCTCTCTATTTTACTAAGATTCGTTTGGGTACACTTGTTGCCTTTACTCCAGGCCATAAAGCTACAATACCATGCCATGGATTCACACTGTAATGTAAAATAAGCTACAGAGCAAAACCTTGGGCTGGGTCTGAGTAATAATTATCGATTACACAATGTTTGTGGTCTAGGAGTTGCATGCTTATTGCAGTGTGGCATCAGGGTTCAGTCTAACTGACAAATTAATAAAGAGGGGGTGTAGGCCTATAGACTAAGGTGATGCATGATGCATGAACACCCTGTGTGTGGATTTATCTTGTTTCTGTAGTAACCAGCCAAGCGTGGTGGTACGGACAATTCAGGCTGTGGCTAAGCTCAATATCTGCTTTCAAATAAATGTTGTCTACAATCCTCACCAGAAGGTGTTGGCTTTACTGTGTTGAAGGTACTGATGTAAAAAAAATATATACTCCTGGCCACTTTTTCATATTTTCATCCTCCATCCCTTCAATGGTAGAAGCATGGGGTAAAACAATGTCACCAATGTTCCTAAATTTCTGTCATTCTAGATATTGCATTAGCATTTAGTATAATGTTGGTTAACGTTTTACCATTTTAACAGGAACCTCAGGAGCAAAGTGTCCATCAACTGGTCACTTCCCGTGACCAGTGATGGGGACAAGTGCTTCCTTTGTATGAGTTGTACTGTATATTATCATAACATTCTCGTTTCAGTCACAAGTTTAGTTTTCCTCAGCTGTGGTAGCTGTCGTGAACTGCACACACCGTCTCAAAACTTCTCAGGGACATTTTAAAGAAAAAACAACAGCAATTAAACAAGCCAGCCAACTGTCATCAGCTACAATAAAAACAACATTCAATTACACTTCCATTTTCCCACTAGAAATTCATATCTCGAAATACAGAAGATACTTGAAATACTTGAAAAATATTGTGGATAAATGTAGGTCAAGTTCAAGTACGCATCATATTAACTTACAGTAATATTAATTTGTATGCAGTAGTGGGAAAATGTAATTTCACTCAGCCGTGTTAGCCGGTATTCTGCCTTTTTTAATGTAGCTCGCACAACACAACAAAGGTTTACTAAACAGGCATACACATCATACAAAGTGATATTTATTTAGCCGAATGTTTAATAATTACACTTGATTATACACCTTTTGTAAATTAGGCCTACTTCACAGAATCAGACATAACCGACTAGGTTCAGGCTAAGTGAACTGTAACTGCTAAATGAAACTGGGTTCAGTGTGGGTTCATTATTATTTGTGCTACTTGTTCTTGTTCACGCTAGTGTCAGCAATTGTGCGACTGTAGAACAATGTCTTTGTTTTTGAGAAATGATGTTGAAGTCAGTTTCAAATGGCCATTACTTTCGGCCCTTCAGAGTTCTCCCTTCACAGGAAATAGGGCATATCAATGAATCACTTCAGAGTAGACAGTGAATCCCCCAAGAGGATGGAAGAGGGTTAAAACTCATCTGAATGTCTTAGTAATTACAGTAATGAAAAAAATAGACCAAATTTCCACCTAAATCAAGTGATAGAATTAAAATAGAGGTCACAGCCTTGTGCGTTTACAGCAAGGTGGCTTAATTGTGTTTCATTGGCCTCTGAGATCGCTCTGGCAGGATGCTAAGAGGGCTCAATGTAAAGATCAGAGCAGAACAAAGCTGTACAGCTGGCCTGGGTATAGAGGCACTGTTCTGAGACTATGGAGGCCCAGGAGGCTCAGGCGAAGGTTGAAGTGTGAAATGACATTTTTACACCTCGCTAGTGCCAGAGCACAGTTACATGTTTTGCTTAATGAACAGGTCCTTTATCGCATTTTCATGGATGAGGGATTTCTCATGCCTGATGAGGCAATATCTAAATTTAGATGTAATGGTTAAATGAAACGAATTATGTTTGTACCTACACTTAGTGCTCACTTTATTAGGGACACCCACTTTATACCTACATTTAAAAGGTTCCTTTTATCAGATACCCCTACCCTTTAGGTGCATGCACTTTGTAGGTGTACAATTACTGACTGTAGCCCATCTGTTGTCAGCCCCCCTGTACCCTGTCCGTCAATGGAAATAGACCACCGCCGACCAGATGTTGTTTGGGTGGTGGACCATCAGCACAGCAGTGATGGTCACATGATGCAGGTACAGTATATGTTGCAGCCAAACCAGATGACAAACAGTAATTGTATACCTACAAAGGTTAACCTCATAAGGTGAGCATTGAGTGTGTATCTACAAATACATGTACACTCAATGAGCACTTTATTAGGAATACTATACTAATACTGTGTAGGGCCTCCCTTTGTAGCCCATCCGCCTTAAGGTTCAACGCATTGTGCATTCTGAGATGCTTTTCTGCTCACCACAATTGTACAGAGTGGTTTTCTGAGTTAGCGTAGCCTTTCTGTCA
>JAOUQW010000014.1:2020080-2030451 GCA_028565825.1 Olivaichthys viedmensis
ACCCCAGCTTACCAACATGCTGGGATATGCGAAGAATCAATTTCACTGTACTGTACTTGTATATGTGACAATAAATAAATAAAGGAGCATTCTATTCTATTCTATTCATGTGAGAATGATGCATGCTGAGGGCCACAGAATGGTTCTTCTGTTTTTTTTCATATGACTTTAGAGCCTGAACACAAATTTTGCTCAGCTTCATGTCTTTGCTGGAGTGAAGACCAAGAAAACTTTTCTGCAGAAGCATCTGTTGCATCAGTTTGAAATGAAATGAAGATGTAAATGCCTAGGTTACTGTTACTACATTTATCCTCTTCTCACTCACTTGTGAGAGAAGCCGTCGGAGCTGGTGGTGATGTTGATCTGCATGATGCCTTGGAACTCAGTCTCGTTGCAGCAGTACTTGAAGGTTGTGTTGTTGTGGTGACAGCAGAACATGTAGGTCTTGTTGTCGGAGAGGCGGGGGCAGTGGAAGCCGAAGTGATAGCGCCCCTTGTGGTCGGAGTAGGGCTCGCAAACTCTGAAGTGTGCTGAAAGAGCTGCTTAAAGAAAGAGAATATAAAGAGGGTTGCATTGAGAAAGGACTTTGAGATCTTACTTAATTTGAACATATTACAAGCCTTTCTAACATTATGTGTAATGCATTATAATTGTGAGTGCAGAACATTTGAACAATAGGCTACTTTTGAATATAATAACTAAAAGATCATAGTCTTTTGATACTTACCTATACACATGCAGGTTTATTTCTTCAGTACATCATAAAATACATAGCAAGCATTACGCAATCTGCTGTTAACAGTCTTGCAATGGTATATTAAAATAAATGTGTAACATGTGATGAGCAGGATTTACTTCAAAAATAAAAATGGCCAGTCTCAGAGTCTTGTATACATATGGGCCCAGGAGTTCCACATGTTCTTCAGATGTGTTTTACTAAATACTGGAAACCAAACTTACTACAACTGTGTTCACTACAAGCCCACATTGTTGCATCCATTTCTATTTCTCCCTATTGAACTGTCACATTTTAAATTTGTTTAAGACAGAGTTTCTACCTCATGCAATCAAACAGAGGGAACCATATGAGTGTTTGAATATGACCTTGGATATTACGAATGATTAATTATAGCCCTGCCTATGGTAGCCCATCCAAACAAACATGAAGTAGTCCTGGCATCAGTAATCGCACACAACTGATACATCCTGATGATCTGTCAAAAGTTGTAATGTCTTTGACAAATGACAAATAAGAGCACAGACCCAACACATCGGCCATTCATAATTCTCCCCTTCAAATATATATATGTTTGCTATCGAGTCACACTGCAACCTCAGCTGCTTGCTTTTTAAACTCATATCCAGCCTTCCACAGGAGGAGGAGTGCAGACATGCCATCATTTGCATATAGATTAGATCTGTAAGAGAATGACGGACAGATAAATTGGATGGACAGAAGAACTCAGGGGTACTCACTCAGGTCCTCTCCCAGTCCAAAGAGACTTTGTACAGTAATATGTTCTAGAGTGGGAATAAGGGAGCTACATTTGTTTGTCTAAATATATATACTGTAGTACCAAAAGTCTTGCTAAAGCTAGTTAACAACCAGAACATCTTTTACACAGTGGTCAAAAATCATCTCAGTAGACAAATAGCGGGGAATGTTCAATTGACCCTTTTAGAAATATCTTCAACTGCTTTGCATTTTATTTCTGTCAGGAAAACGTGCTAAATATGTGGTTGAATTTTCAGTCCAGTGACATGGACTTTCAAATGCCTTGGGGGAATGGAGAACCAAGTAGGGGTTTTAAATTATATATATATAAAATGTAACCAGTTCTGATTTAAAAAGATTACATGGTTACATTTTTTCTATAACTTACTGAGTGCACAATTTTGCATGCAAGGATGTCCGGAAAAATATAGGAAAACGTACATTTTGACATTGCCATCCCACACTGACTGATCATTTTAAAGTAGATTAATAATAATTAAGTAGCCATACTTTGTAATGACAAAATAAATAGTAAGCAGTAATTAGTATAAAAAGCATTTCTCATCTCCTTTTGTTAACACAATGAAAAAGATATACAGTCTTCTTTACTATTTTGCATTACCTAAACATAATAAAATCAACTACTAATACTAATGAGTGAAAAATGAAAACAGATTATTCCTAAAAAAACATCTTTAGAGAATGACGCAATATTCCAAAAAATTATATTATGTGAATGTGTAATGAAGAAATGATTATATTACGAAACAAAACAAAATAATTTATTATCAGCATTTGACTTCTTGTTAATGACAAAAATGCCCATGCGAGGCTGTTAATGGTCATGATAGTGTTGATAGACACGAGAGCCAAAGAGCCCTCCAGGAGCACCTCTGACCCTATAAAGAGTCTTGAATAGCAGGGGAAGTTATTTGGCAGCACCTTCACTGTGTATCTATTAACCAAACAGGCAAGGAGTCAAGTCATAATGCAAGGCTCTCATATTTGGGGGGAAGAAAAGAACAGAAGGAGAAAGCCAGGCGTATGAAATGAAAACCACCTGTTGATTCACGTTTTTATTTTATTTTTATTTTTTTACTATGGCAGCAAGAACCAATCAATGTGTTTTGATTTTTGCTTGCTGCATTATTAACACTGTGTAGTGTTTCTTTGCAATCAGTATGACCAGCATTTGTGTTCACTTCTCACACAATGGAGCGAATGCTAAATGAGTGTTTCTCCAGCGGGTGCCGGGGTACAGAGACACCTGCCTGACAGCCAGCTTAAATACCTGTCTCTATTTCTCTCCATGGCAACTGCTCTGATGTTTCATTCAGAGAGCTGGCCAGCAGCGCAGTGAGACACATGCTGGAGTGATTTAGGAGGTAAAACCCCCCACCGCCTACACCCTCCTGTACCTCCCCCATCTATTTAAAACTGAATTTGGCACATCCACCAGAGCACGTCTCCTTTCCTCAATCCACTTCCTCTCACGCAAAATTTTTAGGAATTCTCCTGAGCAACAGTGATTTCATTGCATTTCCTACAAATTAAGTCATAAGAAAAAGCTATGATCTGTAACCCCGCCCTTGCCCTAACCTTACTCACTCTTTATAACGGTTGGCAAATTCTTTTAAATTTGCAATTGTGAGATAATATGTCCTTTCTGGACTGCTGCTGTCCTCATTGCCATTGACATGCAGGAATGTTAAAGTGACATGACCAGGGATGTATGGTATTTTGAGGTATTTTAATACCCCTTATCCTAGCAATAAAGGCAAGGAAAGAGGGATAGATCACTGAAATTTGGTCACCAAGTATTTGTTATTTTATTCTGGTAGACATTATGAAAATATAATATTTATATACATGTTTGAAAATGTTTTCAGTATGTATATTAATGTCCATTCAAATCAAGAAGAGACTGATTTTGATGGGCCTAGTGCTTCATTAAACCTAGACACAAGGCATTGGTTGGCTGAGTGGTTTATGGAGGTTAAAAGTAATCTTCCCATGAGAGTTTTAGCCAACGCCGAGACCCAGCGTGTGTTTTCTGGCAAGACACTTTGGGTGTGTGAATCAACCTGGTTATGATTTTATAATAATGGGAGATTGTGTTTTTTTGCTCATAATAACTGGCTGAATGACTGTGAGAGAGATTTTCCTTTAAAATATATTAAATAATGACAGATGTTTGAAAGTAGTCCTTGTCCTCAGATGACTTGGTATAATTGTGTCCATCTATGTTGCAATTACCATGTCTGCCTCCGGAATAAAATATTAGGCAGGATATGTGATCTCACAGGCTTTTCATGGCAATAAAGACCTAAAGACTTGGAAAAGTGTTTTTTTATTTCACTGATAGAGTTATATGGCAGATTGTAAAAGGATAAACAAGTTTCTCGAATTTCTGCCTCCATGGTTGATATAATTTTCTGTCATTGTATATAATTTGAGAGGACTCTTACTTATCTCACACTCTGTATAGAGGGTCCACCCCTTTTATATTACACCCAATGAATATTTAGAGCAGCACTATGGAAAACAAAAACTCCTCTTGTAATTCAGCATATAAGTAGATCTTATTTATCAAATGTGAAACCATGGTTCTAACTGTGCTGGTCCACTTTGCAGTTTAATTTGAGTGTGAATGTGTCTGCGCATTGTGTCTCATTGTGTGGAACTGAATACGAGTAATTAAGAGGGATTAGGTGCGCTAATCGCAGTGATTTTCTGAAACACCACTCTGATAATCGGTCCTGTGGTCTAATACTGTTTTAATACGCCCTTTCCACTTTCCCCTGCCATTTGGCTATTGCCAGCTTATGGACCATTCCAATGCTGGCTTAAGTGATCAAGTCAACATGACTGTAGACTTCAAGAGGAAAAACCTTTCATTCAATTCATTCTTCATTCTATTTTTTCATTAAAGTAATTTTACATGTAGTCAACTACTCCTTACATACAGTACATGACAGCTGATGTAACATCATTTTATTCTACTAACTAGTTTGCAAGCTAGCTATGTAGCTAATTAGCTAGCTTAGATAGTTAGCTAGCAAGCAAACTATCCATTTCTGCAAGGGCTATGTGCTTTCTTATTAAAATGTTCGCTATCCATTATACCCACCTCCCCTTATCCTGCAAGTGGTCAATCTTGCTACAAGATGTATTGAAAACAGTAGTGTAATCTGTAGTTAAATTGGTGTACAATAGAAATTCAGTTTTCTACTTTGTCTATGTGGTCTGATTTGTTGGCAGATCACCATTTGAGCTCACCTGCAGTGGACAGCAGGAGGAAGATGAAGGCCAGGGTGTTGGAGGACCAGTGGCCGCGCATGGTCATCTCTCTGTCCTCATGAAGAAAAGATGGGCGCAGGAGAGAGAGAGTAACGTGTGCTTCGACTCAACACACACACATTGCTTTCTTTCCTCTGCTTACACTGGTCATACTGCAAACTTAAAAAGATACAAACACACATATTTGTGTACAGGCAATGACATACTCCTGGCATGTGGTCTAACAAGTCTGAAAAAAGCTTAATGCAATGGACAAGGTGACATGGCAATGTGCAAGAGCAAAACTGTGAGCAGTCTGAAGGACATCATGTTATATGATTAATGTATTGTACTTCAAGTAATTCAACAGTTTAAAGTAAAGTTTGAAAAAAATAACCTGATTTCGACACAACTTTAGCCTTCTTTAAACTCTGTCTAGTTAGTTTTATAACTGTTATGTTTAACAACATTCTTGTATGATCATTACCACACTCTCTCATAGTTTTAGGCCCTGAATAAATTTTGCAGTTTGCTTTCTGCCAACATTTAGTGCCGCTGTGCACTGGCCAAGAAAATAAAGGTACTCCAGATCAGTCATTCAGGTCATTCAATTGTCTAGTAGTAGTAAGTCAAAGCGACTGGACTTGTGGTATAACCTTGGTCTTCTTGCATCTCATCTGAGTTTAGAACTAATGAACTCTCTTAGATGAGTGGCAAAAAGTCATCAAGATTATACCACAAGTTCAGTTGCTTTGACTTTCTACTACTAGGCATGATCAGGTATATATTTTTTCTTGGTCAGGTTTCTAAGGAGAGCCGTTCTTCAGTTCAAATATTATTTTTTTTCTGTTCAAGCAACACTACTCTGTCCACCATGGCCAAAATGGAGGTCCATAATTGTTTGACCTCTTCAGACAGCTCATATTTGTAGTGACTGAGTATCTCCTGCTAGTGTTGGCTGTCCTGGGAACATAACACCCAGACACACAAAGAGTTGCTGCTCACAAAACCAGTGACTAAAACCAAAAGAGGATCTAATATCCACCATACAGTGCAATGATCATCACAATGACAGTGATGATAGGTACAATATACACTATCATTCAAAAGTTTGGAATCAATGTTCTCTATCATATGAAATCCATTTTGTTGCAGACACATACACTATCAGTCAAAGGTTTGGACACACTAAATTGAAGATATATTTGAGATTGTCTTATAGACATTTTGATAAAGGCTTATGGTTGAATTTTGTTGTACATTTGTTTCTGAATAACAAGTCGCTCTGATTATTTTGGAAGTTTAAGAAAAGCCTCTTGGGTGAAGCTCCCTCATGAAGCTGGTTGAGAAGATGCTGAGAGTGTGCAAAGCTTAATCAGGAATACTGTTAAGAATTCAAAATCTAAAATAGTTTTGATTTGTTTAACACTTTTCTTGGTCACTGCATAATTCCACATGTGTTATTTCATAGTGTTAATGTCTTCATTATTATTCTAAAATAGTAGAAAATAATAACCCTTCTATGAGCAGGGGTGTACAACTTTTGACTTGTGGTGTATTTACACTAAACATTTCAATTACGTGTAAATTTTCCATCCAGTTTGATCTCATAACTCTCACCCGATTCTGACATATTTGTTTTATAAGCATATTTATGTTGTGCTTACTGAATAAAATATGTGTTTCAGTTTTTTTTAAGTGAATTTCATTTAATCACTTATGATGAGAGTCTAATGGTAATGAGAGCCAAGATGTTGATGCAAATACTGTCCTGGCCTCATCACTGATGCTGCACACATTCTTCCTCCGGTGTGCAGGGTTTTTATATTCCCTCCAGCCTGCATCGTATTTATCCCATATCTCTTTTTTTAAATTCAGAATATCATGCATCATTGGACTGGGATATCAGACTGCTGCCCAGGTTACAGCACATTCCTGGGGCCTCATTTATAAACGTTGCATACGCACAAAACAGGGCTCGAAACTTGCGTACGTCATTCCCCACGTACACATTGGGATTTATAAAGAATTACTTAACGGGAAATTGTGCGTATTACGGAAAATCTGACCCATGCGTAGGGGCTTTACGCAGCATTTTGGAGAGAGTGGGAATTAACGACACCAATGGTAAAATAAGGAATTACAGCTCAATGTGCAAATGAGCATTCTCACGCCACTTCGTTTTAAATTACACAGCCTTGCGATGATTACATAGGCTAGTAGTGTTCTAATGAATTATTATAAACTACAAAGTTTGTGTGTTTTGCATATTTCACTCCAAAACCTTAAAGAAGTTAATAAGTAATAATCATTTACCTGGTTCTTCTGTGCTGGGCTCTTCAGCCATGTCAGTGCCTCCCTCCTTCTCACTAACTCGATTCCCCAATTATCGAGGCCATTCTAGCATAATAACTAATAATTACTGAGCTACCACTGTAAATAGGTAAAGATATATATTGGCACAGTTCTGTTTATCCGTTTTTATATGGATTTGTCTCCACAGCTATTTATTTTTATATTCTTATATCTTATCTTAATTATTTTTACCTTTTGCTTCAGTTGTCTTGTATTATTTGTACTATTTGTATGCTGCTGTAACACTTAAAGTTCCCACCTGGGATCAATTAAGTATGATCTTATCTTAACATTAAAGGATGAGGGCGAGTTGCCTCTTTGCTTTGCTCGACTTTTACATCGCACCACTTTTTTTTTTTTTACTTCAGCAACAGTGCAATTTGTGGAACTAACATTATTAACTGTTTATTGGTGTCGCCACTACTTAAGCCATCAAACAACGCGTTATTTTCGGGAACCTCAACCTCGCACTCTGTAAAATTTATTTTTTTACTTTCTGCGCCGCCATTGTCACCACTATCTCTCATTCAACAATGAATGGGACACACTGTATTTATGTAATCATGAGGTAATTTGCATTGACTATTTACAGACAGTTGTGGGTGGTAACGGGGCGAGATATGAGGCTCATTCATGTGCGTACACTTTCAAGATGAGTGTGATATATAAAGAGGAAACGGCATGCAGGTGTGTGTACGCATGATTTTATAAATGTGATTAATTCTGTGCATACACCATATCTAGTTTTTTGTGCGCACGCATACTTTTACTCTGGAATCCACGCAAAGTTTTATAAATGAGGCCCCTGATCATGAATTTAATCACCAGCGGATCTGTTCAGAAAGTTTTCACATGACGTAATTGTGTCATGGATTCTACCTGTTCTTTAATCGATTTGTATCACCAGCAGAGAACCTTAACAACTGAACTATCACTGCCTTTTAGTTAAGTTAAGCTGAAAATGTATGAAGGTGTCAATGTGGCTCGGTTTATGACCTGGATGATATGCGCCTTAACAGCTAGTTTTACTGGTATCAAACAAATCACGAAATAACTGCATAATACGTAGATTAGCCAGATTAGCCACTATTATCATATGTAAAAAAATGGAAATGAACAAAAGAACGGACATGTTACCAAATAATAAGTCAAAAGACGGAGGATTAATAAGAAATCCACAGCAGCTTTAACAACCAAAGGTTTGTCTTAAAATGATTAAAGTACCCCTAAAGTTGTAATTTAAACCTTTACAAAATAATCTATGTTAAATAATAAAGCGCTACTGTCATGTAGAGCGAAGCGATCTGCGTGACCGTTTGGGCCGGTTGCCACAGCTGTTCCTCGTTTGTCTACCCTTTAAGTCTCCCTGTGTATCAGTCCCGTGTTGTCTTCTGTTTTGTGTGCTTGCACGTCTGTCACAGCGTGTCTTGTAGTTTCAGTATATCCTCGTGTCGTGTTAATAAATCTGTGTGTTAAAAGGCTTCGCTATTGTGTCCTGCCTGCTTCGCTACGTTCATGACAGTTACATATTTTTATGCCCAAGAAACGACTAAAAATGGCACAGGAACACCTCTAATACTTTACTCTCATTAAGAATACGAGGATATATTATTATGCATTATTATGCATATTCATAATATGCATAATGTGGCATCGTGCCGTAAAAACCCCCACCCCTTCCCTCACTACTATACTGGACCGTGATAGGTTCGAGCTATTTTGTGACGTACAAAACTAAGCTGATACGTAACTCCCCACAAACTGGGTTTTTTTTTTACAGAAGGGCTGTGAAAGTCTGTTTTCAATGGTACAAAATTTGAAACTTGCACTGCGGTAACAAATGTAACCCAAATACTCAAATCTATAGAATCATAATAAACCATGAAGAGGAGTTAACTGTTTAAAAAGCACGTTTTTGAGTGCAGGTCTTTAAGTTAGCAGATATAGCAGAGCTGACTGCCTGTTATTCTAACAAATCCTGTTGACTTCGGTAAATCAAGCGGTGCACGTACCCCAATGAATAATTACTGCACGGTAAACAGATGTACAATCAATAAGCCGCATCAAAGCTCGGACTTCGTATCGGCAGACAGGGCTCTGGGTCATCGTGTTATTAAAAATCCCTCAGCAAATCCTCTTTCAGCATGCATCTCTCCGTTTAAGCGCTTTGATCCAGAGTCATTCACAGTCGCAGATTGGTTTGATTCAAATTTTTACATGTACGACTTAATCCTGTTTAGCCATGGCTCTTCAACAGTACCGCATCCAATCACACAGGGGAGAATGTGAAGCTAGTGGAGTTAGCATAGCAAGTCAGAGGCAACCCTGCTGTACCTTATCCACTCGTACCAGCATCACACACACTACCATGTCAGTGTCACTGCTGTATTGAGAATAAACCACCACCCAAATAATATTTGCTCAGCGGTGGTCCTGTGATGATTCTTTCCCATTAATGGAGTGGGTAGAGGGGGGCCAATACTTTGTGCAGAGTAACAGATGGGCTACAGTCAGTAATTGTAGACCTACAAAGTGACCTATATAGTAGGTGGACCTGATAAAATGGCAACTCAGCATAGAGCACAGTTGCCCTGTCCCAAATGACGGTATTATAGCCGTCCTCATTTGCGCATTCCCACAAGGTCTACAAGACCATAAGGTGTCCCATTTCTCTTTTTTTGGGTTTAGAAAGGTGCTCATGAGTGCCCTCTGTGCGTCCTTTGGTGAATCCCACTTAACTGTTCATTGGCGCCATTAGGGACACGTCGAGTGTGTGGAACTTTTATTGCAAGACAGTTAATACTGTATCAAATATGTCCATGTTAGAACATTGGTTCTCAACCTGCTCCTCAACCCACAGCACATAGAAGGCCCTGTCACTTGTTGGTTCGGGGTGGTGGACACAAGCGCGAGGCATTCAACAGATAAAATATTTATTCTATTACTAGGCATACTAGGCTCCTCCTGCCAGCGCTGGTGTTCCGCGAGTTCTCGGAGGATCTCCTCCGCGGTCATCCTCTCTGCATCCTTTTGTGAGGTCTTTCGTTCTGTCACGGTGCGGTTCCGGGTGGTGGACACAAGCGCGAGGCGTTCAACAGATAACATATTTATTCTATTACTAGGCATACTAACAGAGAAACGCACAGATACACACACGCTGACATCGACAACGAAAGACAACACAGGACAGACACAAGCGGGTATTTAAACACTTAGTAATTAAGGGAGACGAACGAGGAACA
>JAOUQW010000014.1:2043843-2059177 GCA_028565825.1 Olivaichthys viedmensis
TTGCTCAAGGGCCCAACAGTGGCAGCTTGGCAGAGCTGAGGCTTGAACCCATGACCTTCTGATCAGTAGTCCAGTGCACTAACCACTGAGCCACCACTGCCCCGCCCACTTCTGACCACTTTGAAATATGAAATATCTGGTCACCCTAATGTTGATTAGTTTAAATTGTAATTGCTCAACCCTCATTTGTTTATGTATAATGGGGGGAAAAAAGAAATGGTGTGTGCCTTATTATTGGTTATTATTATTTTTTTATTATTGCTGCAGGGTCTATGCATTAACGTTAGTGTAATTTGAAAAATACAACCACAGTGGAGCACGGCAGCAAAAAATATTTATACGTTTTTAGTTTTGTAAAAGATGACCTAAACTTGTAAAACATTCATTGCTTAAGGCGAAACTGCGATTGCAAGTAATTAACTAACGTTAAAACATTGTGCGCAATCTCCGCGCAATCTCCGCGCAATCTCTGCGCAATCTCTGCGCAATGCTGATCTGATACAAAGTTAGCGCGAAAGTCCCGCCCACTCAGAACGACCGGAGCGCGTCCCAGAATGCAGAGCGCGAAGACATGGACCAAAACGGTAAGCATAGAAACCGCATAATTAAACCAGTTTTTTTTTCTTTTTTCTTTTTAAATCGGTTGTGTATTTAAAAAAAATCTTTTGGGTTGCCTGTATGGCGTGAAACTGGTCCTCTAAAGCAAATAGCGTTTTTGGCCTTCATTTGCTCGTTTACATGTCTGCTGTGTCCAGCTAGTTTAGCCGAGCGCGGCACTCAAAGCTGCAGCTAAGCTAGGCTAGGCTAGCTGAGCTAAGCTAATGTAAATACGATGATGGCGTGGACAAATGTATTGAAAAACCTGTTTAATAGAAAGAACAAGAAGTTGTGCAGGCAGCTCGGATGACTGGTATTCCCGGAGATGACGTGTGTTATCGGGCACAACCATTATATTTGGGGAAGGACTGGAAATCTGCTGAATAGCTAGCATGCTAGCTAGCCCCTTATTCCGTGCAGCGAGATGATCTAGCAATCGGGGTGCCTGACTGTCGGTTTAGTTTAAACTCGAGTAAGTGCACGTGGCCGTGTGGTAGGATTTGGATAAGGGAGTAAGTATGTTATGCATGTCATAACCAGCGATGAAATAAGTATGCATTGGTCACATCTGTTCAGGGCGTCTGTGCTTCATCAGTTTATGTTCACCCATAAGCAAGTAAGTTTGGTTGCTGTATTGGCATATCCTTTTTTTTGTAATCAATATATATCATTTAATGTGGCTGTGTAAATTGCCAGGGTTTGTTACACAATAAAAAAAAAGACCACCCAGATCAATTAAAGGAGGTGTAGATTAATTCAGACAGATGAGCACAAATGACACACATGCACGTTGCTTCAACAAGGTGCACAGGTACCTAATCATGTACTGTATTATTGGATCTGAAAAGGCTTTCAATGGTATATGTTTACTTTCTGATTGGTTTTGTACTGGCTTTGTTAATCCTGGCTGTTGAGCGTTCTAATGTTACATTTTTAGATGCATGCAAGACATTTTTTAAACAAATAATTCGCCTTGACATTTTGCTCTTTGTGTCGGTCTAATTCCAATGACTGCTTTGTATGGAAAGTTTGTATCCTTGTGTTTTTTTTGCCATGTCCTTGTTGGAAAATAGTCATGCTGTAAATAAAATAAAATAAAAACTCTACACCTTAGTACTCTACTGATAATGAGGTGTGTGTGTGTGTGTGTGTTTGTGTGCTTGAATGTGCTCCAAAAGCAAAGGCTCACTAGTTGAGCTCAATTAGCCCACCTATGCCTCAGTTATGATTTCTTCTCCTGCATACACACACATTCAATACATGAGCATACTCTGACAGTCCATGCACTGTTATACAGTCATGATTTAGTGTTTTAACATATATACAGAAAATCTCCTATTGAGAACACTAACAAAATACAAATCATGTAACTTGCACAAAAAATCCCACATTTATTCTCATTGTTATCACATTTTTTTGAGTAACACTGGGTCTGATATCACAGTGTGAAATATTATAACTGTAATAAATAATAAAAATGCATTGAATGAAGACAATATTCTTATAGAATACTTATGATGTGATTGTCTATTGGGATTACCATATGATATATTCCATCATATATATTCCATCGATGTGTTCGGTATTAAACTATGACAAAGGACACCATAAGACACAACTTTTACGTTGCAGCTCTGAGTATGGAGGCACACACCTGTCTGCTTCTTATTTGAGTTCAAGAAGTCCTTTTTTCATAAATTGACATCACTGAAGTACAGGTGGAAATGTTGGTGAATCTCATCCCAACAATGAATTCAATATTGAGTCAAGAAATTTTACAGGAGAACATCCGGGTAGCGATCCGTCAGCTGAAGCTTAATAAAAGTTTGATGATGCAATAAGACAGTGACTCAGAACACTAGAGGAAATCAACAACACAATTATTTAAAGAGGAGAAAATTTGTGTTTTGGAATGAGTCCAGACCTTAACCCAATTGAGATGCTGTGGCATGACCTGAAAAGGGCTGTTCATGCAAGAAATCCCAGAAATATTGATGAACTGAAACAGTTTTGTAGGGAGAAATTTTTTCCTTACCGTTGTGCAAGTCTGATCAGCATCTGCAGGAAACATTTGGTGGAGATTATTGCTGCTAAAGGAGGTTTTACCAGTTATTAAATACAAGGGTTCACATACTTTTTCCAGCCTGTACTGTGAATGATTAATCATGAACAATACAATCGTTTGTGCGTTATTAGTTTAAGCAGAATGTGTTTGTCTATTATTATGACTTTGATGGAGATCAGACCACATTTGTTGAGTAATTCATGTAGAAATCCAGGTAGTTCCAAATGATTCACAAACTTTCTTGAAACTGTATATGGGTTAATGCAGATGTCTTTCAAGAGAAAAAAAATAGTTCAGGATTTATTATGTTCCTGTGGTTTGATTGCCACGGTGTAGCGGGGCACGGAGGCAGGACACAGGTGCAAGCCGTTTAAACATATATTTATTTGCAACACTAACATACACTGAGAACTACACAAGCTACACGTAACATGAAACAAACCCATCAGAAGACAAACTCAACTGGGACACGGGGATACTTAAAGGGAAAACAAAGGAGGAACAGCTGGTAACAATCAACATAACAGACAGGGCAGACTCTACTCACACAAACACAAACACACATTGCACGCGTGGCAACTGGCACGCGCAGTCACGCGCACCTCAGAGCAAGGCACCGTGCGCGTAACAGAGATCCCCCTCTACAGCGCTGCTCCTGCAGCGCCCAGACAGGCAGTCCAGGGGGGGCCCCGGGCCCGTGGGACCAATGTCCATGTATGGGTGGCGGCACGGAGGCCGGCCTTGTCCGGGGACCGACCACCCCCAGTACAGCCAGGGAGCGGAGCGATGACGTGCCCTGCTGGGGCAGGAGGCAGCGCGTCGTCGCAGTCCCCGAAGTAACCTTTTTAAATCTAATGTTCTAAATATCACATATCATTTGTATGGTTCACATGTTTGATGTTGGCATCAGAAGTACAGCAATGGAAACACACCAGGAACTGTAGACCAAGTGTTTCAGTTCTAGGCCAGAGTTTCTGGGCTAAAGTGCCTCAGTGGAAAGACCAAAGAGAACATTAGCAACATTACCATACATTAGCAACATGTTAACTGTCATGATTATGTCACATTTCACACAAAAGCTTTTCTCAATTACTTGCTGGGCAGCTTGGTTATCGCACTATAGCAAAGTTATGAAAGTAGAAAAAGTAGCGTTGCAAAGTAGCATGGTGTTTTGCGAATACAGTAATCAGGCTGACGTGAAACTGCCTATATATGCACCCCTTTCAACTGCTTTTAGTGCAAATTTCTATGCGTCTTAGATCGCAACAGATTTACAGAGGTTTAAGGTGCAACTGAGAGTGCTGCAACACAATCATCATGAAAGGTTTTTGACCATGAGGTGATGTTTTCTGACCCATCACAATGACGACTCCTATTGTAGTTGTGTTGGCAAAAATACATAGCTAAAAAGTGTGAGGATTTTTCTGTTTGGTTAACAGTGGTCATTATTAAAATGCATATGCTACTTTAAAAAAAAAGCAAAACATAGCACCCAAATTAAAGATAATATTAATTTGAACAAGTGAATACCTACAACGTTAACTGAACCAATTAAAGCAGGAGGTCTATAATATTCTAGAAATAAATGTCAGAAATGTGTTAGTTCATTTTGGTGGATATCAGTTTTGTCTTCTTGATGTAGGGTCCTCGAGTGATTTAAATTATTCGCAATGTGTCCTACTGTGACTGAATTATTGTGTTACTGTCTGTTAGATTAAGAGAGGAGATTACCAACCCTTGCTTTGGTGTGTTTGTAAAATCTCTCTGTTGTTTTCATCTGACTATAATACTTAAATCCCAAATAGTGTCAATCTATTAAGAGTCTGGGTGCTTTATTTGAGTGTGTGTGTGTGTGTCTCCCATCTCACAAGCAGCAAATCTGTCTAGAGAGCAGTGGGGTGTCCCTGAAAACACGCATGTTTACAAGAGACTCATCAGAAATAACTCAACCATCTGGCAAATACTGCCAGCCTCTTCTCTCTATTCATCAACCAAATACATCAATACTGTAAACAAAATTAATCAGCCCAAGCTGATTTACACACTGGACATGTCTCAGGGACAACTGGCATGTCTGTGTTTTACATGTTTCTGTATATGTGAGAAAAGGCTTACATCCACCTTTAAAATCCTAAAAGAAACTAATGAAAAGAGAAGCACAGTTGTCCAGGATTAGCTCTAAATTTACTAACTTAACACACTGGGGAATAGTACAAAGCTGGATTCATTGCTTAGTGAGTAAACGGGTTGAACTGAATGTAGTTTTCAGCTTCAGTCATGATGAGTTCAGTTCAGCGTTGCTTTAAATTTTAATTTTAATTGAGTTAGTGTCCTCCTGTGTTGTGAAATATCCCCATGACTAACGTACACAGTGTGCACTTTTGTGATGTCGAAATTGTTTTACTTAATCCGTTAAATTTGAGACTAAATAAATTTCATCAGGGACCAAACTATGTAGTTTCTGCCTTTTTTCCCCAGAATGCAAGGCAAGTAGAAAGGATCAGAGTAATGGAGTATCAATCCCGAGAGTGGCAAATGCATCGTTAAAAGACCTCTGTGAATCTGTAGAGTGGGAGAGCAAAGAGAATACAAATGTATGTGTTGTCGTTTGCTATCTCTAAGATACACACACACACACACACACACACACACACACACACACACACATAGAAACTGCAGCAGTGACCTGAGTTTGGTGCATATTACACAGTTCTGTACAGAATACCTAAAGAAGACATACCTCTGCAGTCTGAACGTATACTCATACTGTGGTTTTACACACACTAAAGATTTTCAGATAAATACAGACATACCAGCTTGGCTTTGTCATTTCTTTAGATTACAATACACTTGAGACACAAGCTCTTCTGATTCCTTCATTTCCATAACAGCAATAGCATCAACAGCTTAAAGCTATCAGAAAAAGAAAGGAGACTGGTAGCTGTGACACAAAACTTGCTATAACACACAATATCCCAGACATCATTTAATATCAACAGGGAGTTTTTCAACACAGAATGATCAATACGACTTTGTGAGATTTCTCATGAGATTTGCGATGTGTGAGTAACTGTAGTTTATAAGTTATGTGACACTGTTCTCACGATCCAGCCACACCACCACCAGTTAACTACAACCTGTGCAATGACTAAATTGGTCCTAAACACAGTGTAAGATTGGGTTTTTGTAAGTAACATTATGGACTGGTTCTTACAATACATTTGGAAGAATGTTACTGTGTGTGCCATAAATGATGTAAAATTGTCATTGACAAAATAACAGATATTTTGTGCTTGGACTTGTTGGTTAAGGCATCAAACTGGCTTTGTGAACAACTTTTGACAAGGTATCAAGTTGGTTGTCATGGGATTAAAATATGCCTAGTGTGAGGTTGTTGTCACAGAATCTTTCTGTTCGGCTTCTCTATTCCTCAGTAACTACTCCATATCTGCCTTGACCATTCTCCCTAATCATTATTATCATGTGTGTGAAACTTGTCTTACCTTTTTATTGTTGTGATGTTACCCAAGTGTGTATATATACCGCTTTATTTAGCATAGTTTTTTTTTTGATTATTTGTTTTTTAAAGATTCAAATCACTGTACCAATTAAAATAATAATAATAATAATATACAGATTTATAAAGTTTTGCATGTTTCTAGCTGCATGTCTGAGTCTGTTTTCCTCACTTTTTGCTGTGTTTCCCAGTTCCATGCACCTTGTTTCTTCATTCTCCTGTGTTGTGTTTCTAGTGTTTCTGGTTTTGCCTCTGTTTTGCCCTTGGATTATGAATTTGCCCATGTTAACCCTGACTGCCCAGTCTCTGAGCCTTGGAGAAGCCTACATAAAAAGACTTTGTGTAACGGCTGACAATCTGAAGTAAGGCTCTGCTTCCAGTTATGCTTGTTCCTTTCTTGTGTTAGACAAAAGGTGGCGTCATACTGTGGCACTGAAAGACAGATAATTAAAACTACATGTAGCATGAATTTTATCATAACAACATTTTAAAAACATGTAAATGCAGAGTCACAGCATACAGGAAGAATGGAAGTGGCGTGTAAGTAATCAGATTTGTGGCAGAATCAAAAGGTTTGGCACTGGGCTAGAGATTCTCCTGTGGAAGATGGCAGTGATTTCTTTGCCTTCTGCTAATATATGAAGTTCACTATTCCCACATTGACACACTGATTAGTTTCAATTGTTTTCAAGAAGACCATGTGACACATACAGGAAGTGTATCTTATCGGTACCCTATAAGATACACTTCCTCTATGTGTCACATGGTGTCATGATCAGAACAACCTGCTGTAAATTCTTGTGAGACACTGGTGTAGTTGGCAACATTCCTCTAATGAAGTGATGCTCGTTTGAGTTTTAAATGATTATAACAAGCTGTCTTATAGAGGACACTTTGTAAAAGATGATTCATAACTTTTCTGCAAGGCTGCGTATCATCATTTTTTCACAGTTTTAAGATTATATTGAAAGTGTTAATCTGATACTGACCCTACGTCTATATCTTAGATAATGTGTATTTCACTGAATGCAGATTTTTTTTGTATACTAGCCATTAAAATAGACTAATTTAGTTTCTCCTGAATTAACCTGGAACTGGGATAATTGCTCCTATTCAGAAGCTCCCACATGATGAATTTCAAGCTGTACTTTTGGTAAGGCCAGGGTTCAGTATAGCAAAGCTGTGTGTGTAATTAAAGCTACAGCCCAATTCTGCCTTTGATGTGAAAAAAGGGTGGGTTTTTGAATGACAGCAGGTGTTGTCATCATCAGAGATCCATCTCCATGGCGATGCTGACCCAGCGGGGCTGTATAAAAAAATCTTTGATTCTGAATCTCAGTTTGATGATTGGATGGTTGCATAATCATTAAAATGTTTGTCTTCTAGTAGAGTTACTCGGATGGGAAGAAGAATATTCATTCTATCAAGTATCAAGAGCCCTTTGTGTTCAAAGACGAGATAAAATTCATTTCAAGAACCCCATCACCATAAAAAGACACAGACAAAAGGCATCACAGTAACTGGTTTCTTGTTTCAATAGGCAGATTTATCTTTACATCTTCACAAGCTGAGGTATTAAAAACACTCATGCCTTTCCTAACTCATTCGTGTGATTTTATAAACCCACTTCTTCAATAAATGGTAACCTCAAATGAAAAGAGAGAGGAATGAAAGAAGTAAATCAGAATGTAAGGAATCAGGTGAGCAATGAAATTGAGGAACAGATAATCTGTTTATATACTTAGAGGATATGATCTTAGAGAGCAGTTTTGCCTTAAAAGAAAAACCAACTGCAATGGTTCTTTCACAAGGTTGAGTGACCAGCCACCACCATAAGTGATATAAACACAGACCAGCTGAATCTGGAAAAGGAATTCTAGGAATATTAGATCAATATAGCCTACTTTTCCTTAAGCTGGTGATGCCTAGACAGGTAATGGTCTTACATACTTAGATGCTGTGCATCTAACAGTATCTGAGATTCCCAAGAGCTATGCACCTCACCCTGTCTAATTTCACAGCTTTAGGTAAATGTCGAAATCTCACCAATCGTTGGACACATCATGTTCTCTTAATAATTCCACACCAAGGTTGAGATTTGCCCAGCGTGATTTGTGAGTGAAACTTTCGAACAATCCATTAACGAATATAACACGACGTGCCGTTATAGAAAAATAATCAACAACGTGGTGGCATGATGCCGCCGTTATCACCTTGGAGTTTATTATTTTTCTATAACAGCATATCCCAGAGTGTTTTATTCCACTTATACCACTGCAATTTGCCAATGATTACACATTTTTATTGATTAAAGAACAACACTGTGGCAACAGGGGCGTGGTCGAGAGTCAGCTGTGGACGGAGGGAGGAGTCGGGTCGTAGCGGCAGGTAACGAGTGAGTGCTTACACCTGTGTGCGGTTACGGCTGCCTACTTATATACCTATTTCTTTCAGTACGCCGGGACGTCGGGAGAGATGGAGCTGATGTCGACAAGACAAGACAAGACAAGACAAGACAAAGCAGCGAAGCTGCGACTTATGCTCATTTTATGTTGAATTGATGGTTTAAAAGCGAACCAGAAAAGAGGGGAAAAAAGTAATGAAGGGAAAAGCTCCGCACCTGAAACGCTTGCCTCCAGTCCTCCTTTCCCACCTTAAACCAGGGTCTTCACAAACACGTCGAAATCATTATCTTTTTATAGTTATATTTAATTTTGTGGTGCGTCTGCGAAATTTTTTTATCAACACCTTCTGACCGATCAGAATCAATAATTCAACAGCGCGGTGGTATAAAATAAATGTACCTAGTGAAATGAATTGCAACCTAGAATCAAAGTGAGCGACACTATCCATTCTTTGGGGTTCTTTAGGATCTTTAGGATTATTAATAGCTGGTTCTAGGAGGTGGGGAAAAAATTATATATGGAGGGAAATGAAACTCAAGCTCTTGATAGGACAGAGGGAATCTGAAAGGGGAACTGTTTGTTAATGAATGCAAATCTTTTAGAATGGCTGTGAAATGATCTGTTTTATGTAGTTAATAATAATCTATGCAGCTGCTGTACAGGAAAAGGACAGCGAGAGTTCAAAGGCAAGCAGAAACCAAATGCAGCTGCTTTGGCTTCACTTTACAGGTTATACAAAAATATTTTATATTTTCTGTATATCTTCTGGTAACTAGAATCTGTCATGGGAAAGTCTCTGTTCTGGCAAAAACGTGAGGTGTATATACAGTATGTATAGATACAGTATATACTGTACATGTATTTGGAACACAATCCAAGTATATAATTGAGCCGTTAAAGGTCAAGGGCCCAAGTGGCTCTCTGCAGCCCTGGGATTTGGAACTAGTGCAGAACAACTGCTGAGCTACTGCTTCTGTAAATGTGTATGTATACACATACTGTACATGCATAATTTGAGCAGTCATGTATGTGTATATATACACACACAAACTTTGTTCCTCACTACTTTAGAAGTGCACTCACACACACACAGCCTGCTTAAAAACTGCTTTGACCACCACAAGATTTTTCTTACCAGATACACTAAACTGTTCCCAAACTTCTGGGATGGTAGTTTTTGTTGGACTTTTACAGCGGTGTTAGAATAAATCAAATAAAATCAATGAACATGAATTCATATACAATGAGATTCAACGGACGTTTCCATCCCATGGTTTCACCCTGCCCATATCTTTGTTTACTCTTCAGTCAGACGGACAGGATACCTGTAACCATGGAGACAGCTCTGCCGCACTAAAGAGAGAGAGGCAAGCCGAGGGAGATTCCTTCAAATGATTTCTCCTAATTTTTCAACAGTCTAAGATGATCAGCACGGCCTCATCTGCAATATTCCCTAAATGGAATTAAGACAACCCACCTAACAATAATTTAATAAAGTGGGGTGTTAATGACACGCACTATTAAAAACACAGACATTGAAGTTGAAAGAACACACGTTTAGTCTATGGTAAAATAAGTCTCTGTGTTGCCAGGGCAGTAATGAGTGACCTTGTCGGTGCTTGAGTCCCTGCATATCGGCACCACAATATCATCCCACTATGTACGCAGACAGCAATCAGTCCAGCAGGCACAAACAGCATATATCCTGCGCACACACACAATATCAAAAACCAGGCAAACCCAAACAGGAGAGGAGGCTAATGTCTGAAATGTTCCTTGTTTTTGCAGCTATAGAAGTTTGAAGCTTGTTTACATGTCAGAAAACTGAAGTGTGTGAACTAGAAATCATTACAGACAATCATAGCCAGTCCTTCTCTAATTATGATTCCTCCCTTTTAAGATACAAGGAAGAAAAAAAACAATACACAGAGAAGCAGCAGTCTCTTGTTTAATTGCTCTACTTGAGCACTGTAATCAAGAGACCATGCTAATGTTGAAGGTGCTAAGGTAGGTGAGAGGGTGATGGAAGAAAGGGCAGAGTGATTAAAGAGAGGAAGTGAGGGCAAGTGTGAGATCCACAGGAAACGACTTAATCATCAATCACTGGCCCTTGATGAAGTGAGCGATTTAAGCACTTGCGTATACATTCTCTCTCCTCTCTCATCAGGTAACCGTGTCAAGGGCACAATCATATTGCCACTCCTCGAAACCATAATCAACCCTCTCACTTGGATCATACATATGCAACATATGGAGATGAATCGTCAACTTTCAGCATGTCCCATTTAGTCCCATTAACATCGCGCTCAGCTTTAGTCTGAAAGGTAGGCTTCAGAAGCAAAAGCATAGAATTTCTATGTTCACATTCCTTTGTTGGAAAAGAAAAGCCTCTAGACCTTTTCCAAATGCTAGCTGTCTTTTTTCCCTCTCCTCTTGGCTCATTGAGTGATTTGGTGCCATTCAGCCAGTGGAGTTGACCAGTGGAGTGCCTTTATTGTTGATGATGGTCGTATCATTGACCCATAAATTGCATGTACTGATAGGTCACCATCTGCCATTTTGGATGGAGAGGACAGTAGAAGGGTCAGTAAATGTTACCACTGAAAATGGCAGAATAGTGCAATAGTGAGGGCATTCAAAGTGCTCCTATGTATCTCTGTTCCGTAAAAAGCAGACGTTTTCTGGAAGAATAGATGGTAACTTATTATTCTCACTGAAAATCTGATTTCTCATATGCTCACAAACAGATCCTCTAACTTTGAGACTTGAACTTTAGCTATCAACAATCCAATAAAGACAGAGACATAGGATCTATGCACTGAGACAATGCAGGGTATATCACAATGACAGATTTTATTAAGGGATTGGGGGACCTTGATGTTGTTGGGTCAAAATGTATTTCTGGATACGACTGAGGAACTAGGGTGCAATCAGAAATTGCACCCTTGAGTAATCAAGCAGCTCATGAGAGGAAGCGCAGGAGGAATTTCTGATTGCTGTCACCAACTCTGTTGTGTTTAATGAACATTTCCTTCCTACACCAAGTTTTAGTTCTTGTCCAGGTGTAATGCTCAGATGCTGCCAAATCGAACATTCCAATATGAATCCAATAAGCAGAATAGAAGTAACAACTACATGAAATGATTGTCACGCTGTAGAGATAAATAAAATAGGCACAGGTAAGGTGAGGTGTTGCCCATATAATCTGGAAAACTAATGTGGATCATGTTTAAAATATCCACAGATGCAAGTGTGTCCTAAATACATACTGTACTTGTGTCATAGGCCTTGTTGTTTCCTTCATTCCATGGAGAAATAGTATCAAGTCAGGGTTGGACAAATCGTAAATTCATTAGTTAGCCCACCGGGCAAGTAAAAGCTCCAATGTGCTGCCCAGTCCAATGTTTTGGTTGTCCGGAAACCTAATTGAACTCTGGGTTAAAAAGTGATAGCTAACGTTATGTAACTCGAAAATATGATCAGCTAGTTAGCTAGTTAAGTGCATTACTACGGACGAATGATGTGCATAGGGATGTAACATTACTTTAAAGAAAAAAGAGAAAATAAGCAAGTACTTGAATTTTTGATAATGTCTCTGATGTAGCATATTGTTTTGTCCTCGACTAAATGGCAAGTTTTTGGCTAACAATTTTTTGGCTATGAGTTGTGGTGTTCACTACTCGTATTGCATACAAAAGACGTTATTTATGTCTGGCTGGCGATATTTTGTGTTTAACTGTGAGGTGATACTAGTATTTAAGTACTCATTCTTTCGTCAGTGTTTCCACGTGCCAGAGTGTTCCTGATTCTGATAAGATCGTCTGTCATCTGTGCAAGCTAATTAACCCGACTAGTAAAAATAGTTCATACCGCGTCCTTGGTTGATGGTTTAAACATTTATATCAGGGAGTAGGGTTTTTCCTTTCTCTGGTTGTTGGACAGATTTAAAAAACCCAGCTTGTGACTGCTTTATCAGCAGCCTTCTGAACTACGAATTGGAACTACGAATAAAATAAAAAAACTGATAGCCCGGGCACATAATTTACTTGTCCCGGGCACCCGGGCTACTGATTTGTCCACTGCTGCAAGTCCAGACAGATTTATTGGTCCCCGAAGGACATTGACTACACTATATTAGGAAGTTACAAGATTTAGAGGCTCTAAAATTGTCAAGATTCACAAGAACTTTGCAAAAGGAATTAAATTGAATGTGAAGTGTTAAAGATTAGGCAACGATCCAAATTTATTTTACACTATAGTTTAAGGTGTTTATTAAATATACACTACATTTTAGAATCAAATGAGAAGTAATTATAAAAATAACATTAACAATATAGTGCCAGTACAACACAGGTGGGTAGAAATGACTTCAAATAGTGCTCTTCTTGGCACAGTGCTGTTGTATCAGTTTGTTAGGGAAAGTGGTCCTGTGTTTAGCCAAAGCAGCCGGCAGAGACTATGAGTTATTGTCCATGATAGCTAGAAATGTGGCTCCTTGCTATGTTTGTTTTCATCCTGTGGTGTCCTTCAGCAACCATAGCAACCATATCCTCACTACAGCCTGGTCCAACCTATTTATTCATGTGTACATGAGTACCATAGCATCCTGGCTTGCCTTATTTTGAATGCAGAATACTTTTAAATGTATTATTATTATTATTATTAGTAGTAGTAGTAATAATAATAATAATAATAACTCCTGCCTTGTGCCCAGTGTTCCTGGGATAAGCTTTGGATCCACTGTGACAGAATAAAGCGGTTGCCGAATATTAATATATGTTAAAAAAATAATCTAATATTGTTCTAATTGCTTTCTAACAATAAAAAAAAAAATAAATAAATAAATAAACTGCACACGCCTGATGTAAGTTAATGAAATATTGCCTCCATGCTACCCAGAAGAAGCAAGGTCTACAGGTTTACCGTATTGATTGAATCACTGTTTTTGCTTTTATGTGTTTGGTACAGAAGTGTTTGATATCAGCTGTGCAGAGTACACCTGATTCACCTCCTCAGTTCTTTTTAGATGGTTGTAGTGTAAGAAAATATAATCAAATTGTCCTTATTTCACATGGATTCAATATAAACAAATTATGCTCTGGATAAAACTAACCAGGTTCTTCTAAAGGAGTTGACAGTTCTTAATTTTAGTAGCATAACCAGTACTGTGCAAAAGTCTTAGGCATATGTAAATAATTCTGTAAAGCGAAAAATACTTTTAAAATGAATGAAATAAAAAATTCCTGAATATGAGAAATACTATAAAAAACAGTAAACAGTAAAAAATAAAAAAGTGTTTGGCGTGAGATCCTTTTGCCTTTAAAACTGCATCAATTCTCTTAGGCACACTGTCAAACTTAGGCAAACCTAAATCAAATAAATTTTGCATCAATTCTGTCATGCAGTTTTATAAGGAAATCAGCTGGTAGGTTGTTCCAAGAATCTTGGAGAACTTCTACAGAACTTTGGCTCTCACTTGCTTCTGTCTCTGCAGATAAAATCCTAGAACAGCCTTGATTATGTTTTTATCTAAAAAGTGCTCTATTACTAAATATCTTACTTTCTTGAAAAACTTAAATTTTTGGGAAAATAGATGTTTGTAAATCTAAAATTTGTTTTCTAATGACACACTAATGCAGAAGACATAAAATAAACATCTAAGACAAAATTTATCTAAAAATGTAGGGTGACTAAGACTTTTGTGTGTATATATACTGTGTAATGACCACTACTGAGCTCTATATATGTAATGATTTCTAACAATGTGTAGATTTTTCATTTCATTAAGTCTCAGTGATATATTTTCTGAGACGTCTTTGTTCTTCTCTATAATTTATTTAAATTTAATTTGTTGACTGAGAAATAGCTCACTCTTGGTGCCAGCAAAATGTCTAGTGGCGATTGCAAAAGGAACAATAAAACAGTGATGAAGGGTCAGGAGCCTAGAGAGAAAGAAGCAACCCTGAGAATATTTATGTTATTATGTTAACATGTGAAGTCAGCAGATAACTGAGCATTGAGGGTTTTTATCCCATTCTAACAGACCATCAAGTGATCCAGACTTAAGGGACACTAGCTGGGGAGCAAGCAATGGTGAAACCGCTTTGAAACCGAGTTTGGTTGAACACCCACTGAGAAGTACATGAGAGAAAATATATGTGCAGCAGGTGAACACTGAAGCTCACTGGACAAATGTGGCATGATCTACTGCATGTCAATTTAACTTTAATTTTAACCCATCAAAGTAAAAAATATATAAGAATGGAAGGAGAACAGAACTAATCATTTTGTTTAGTTGCCTGTCCAGCAGAATCACTCTGAAGTCCTTTGTCCTTTATCAGGGCTTTCAATGTTGAAAACATTGCACCCATGTTCACACTTTTCTGCCAACACTGGTCACAAGGGTTTTGTCTTTTTACACTTTTTACACAGCCTAATGTAAGGACAGAAGGAATTTATGTATTGGGCTTCTATATAAAGGAACGACCAGATTTGTGAATAATGTATGTGCTGGATAGCATTCTGATCCTGTTGGCCTGTGTATATGTCTTTTCATAATATTTTTAAGGCGGGATATATATATATAAAATCTCAAATTATATTCATATACTGTATATATATATATATACACTCACCGAGCACTTTATTATGAATACTATACTAATACTGTGTAGGGCCTCCCTTTGTAGCCCATCTGCCTCAAAGTTCGACGCATTGTGCATTCTGAGATGCTTTTCTGCTCACCACAAT
>JAOUQW010000014.1:2085322-2105265 GCA_028565825.1 Olivaichthys viedmensis
ACGATTGGCTGATTAGATAATTGCATGAATGAGAAGGTGTACATGTTCCTAATAAAGTGCTCAGTGAGTGTATATATATATATAATGTAAACTGCTAAAAAGTTAAAGGAACAAGAAGACTGGAAAATCTGCCTGTTTATAATATAAGTCCTTCCTTGTGCATCAGCAGGAAGTGTGTAGAGGTGTGCACCGATGGACGGTGCCTCTACATGTCCGCTTTGACGAAGGAAGCGAACATTCCATCCTCCTGCTCCATCAGCGCCTCTGGTTTCCCATACTCTAGTATGTTCCCTCTCTTCATCACGATCACAAGATCAGCTGTCAAGATGGTGTGAACCCGGTGCTGTGGGGAAACACACACACAAACACACACAAACAGATGAGTACTCGGATATAAACACACACATACTGTTATGAGCACACTAATATCTGTAACAGTAAAAATCTGCTGCTGAGAAGATGTTATGCTGGTTTCTGCATATCTCATTTGACATCAAAGAGCGGCGCTGTATGCCACACGGAGAGAAAAAAAAACTTTATGTTTATGGAAACAATAAGGCACTACTTCTATAAACCCTATTCTATAAACCCTCTCAGGGCAGCAGAGACAAACAGTAGCAGGTGCAGCCAGCCGAGTTCTGCATGCTGCCAAATACAACACAAATTACTCCACGTGAATGTTGGCCTCCGGACCGTAAACACTGAGAATGAATAAGCCAGTAATACTGATCCAAAGGGGCTTGGAGTTAGTTAGGGTTTACAAAAGCTGGAAGAGTCATATGATTACCAACCAGGGTGCTGGGCGGGGCTGTGGGCATGGCCAGGGGCGGGGTTACTTGTGCGTGCGCACTAGGGTGCTGAACAGGCTGTCCTCCTGCGCTAACAGGTTAGCAGCGCTGTCACACTCGACCAGAATCCCAGTGGAAAAGACCAGCACCTGCTCCGCCTCCACGATGGAGGAGACCAGATGCTGTGCCGCAGAAAGGCAGAGAGAAAGACGAGAAAGAAACAGGAGGGAAGGAGGGCAATAGCACACAGAGAGTGTCAGAGAGACAGACATGTAGGAAGAAAGAGAAGGGAAAGTGCATGAGGACAGGAAAATGGCAGGAAGGAAAGTTAAGAAAGCAATACCATGGAGATCATAAGCTTTTAAATGGACCCAAAGCTTATTAAAAAGGCAACATTTTCACACTACTTCACAAATATGAATGCTCATCTATTGTGTCTTGTTACCGTGTTTTCCGTTTTAATTAACTGTTTTTTCCTACTTATGCCTCTGCTTGCCTGTTTTTGTTTTTTTTAACCCCTGCTCCCTGTACTGGATTGGCCCAAATATTAACACTGGGCACAGATATCCTGGCGCCAAAATGTTACACCTGGTCTGGAACCAATGTCGTCAGGGGATGGAGAGGTAACATAATGTCGCCTCCACTTTAAGTTGTTTACACGACTTCGACCAACTTTTTTTTTCTTCAAAGAACAGAGGAGGCACTTTCTGTATGTCACAGTTTTACATTGGTATTGCATAGCACAAGATTTTCTGGTTATTGGAAGTTTAAGGAAATACTTACATTGTTTTGTGTCCTAATAACCAGCTGCTCCCTTTCTTTGCAGCTGCTCCCTTTCTATACATCATCTCCTTCTGTTTTCTGACATCTCAGTGTACCTTAATCCAACTGCTCATATCCTTATTATGTTTTGTTGTATAAGATGTCTGTATGTGATGATTGTTATTTGTTTATTTGTTATCAGTTTCTGTAAAGCGACCTTGAGTTTGAGAAAGGCGCTATATAAATTAAACTTATTATTAAGCAGAATTGTTTTTATTAATGCAGAATTTCACTAAAAACTGCTTTCACATGGAATATTGGATTCATTTAATTGGATCCATTTATTAATACACACAAGTGTTTACGGTTGTCTACGGTTCTAAGTTAAAAACCTCATGTGATGCAATCATTTGGCTCTCAAACCAGCACAGGCCCCATGTCAGGGAAAAGGGTTAAAAGTGAACTTCTTCAATAAAAAGTACGCAAAAATATATGTAAATGCAAGCGTTACTTCTTAAACTCCAGACTTCAGCTGAAAGTTTTATATTGTTTACATTTTATATTGTTTATACTGTCAAAGTGGCAAACAAATGGTGATCACTGACCTGCTGTGCATTTCTTGCTCTTTGTAATTATGAAGCCCTCTGAGAAGGACCAATAATAATAATGCAACTAAAAAGATCACTTAAAGCACGCGTGTTCAAGGTTAAAAAAAAAGATTAGAGGAAATAAGAAGATTGCAGCAGTAGGCAAGAGCCAGAAAGGAAATTGTAAAGCTAAAGAGTCCTTTGGGATATTCATAGTTACCTTTCCCACAGTGCAGCTATAACTGTGTTTAATATGAGGCAAACTTACTGCTATGGTGACGACAGTGCGGTCGGAAAACGCTGTCATCACCACCTTCTGTAAAATGTTCTCCTGTGAAGGCAAGCATACGCAGAAAGTCAGCGACTGCCAGCTGAAAATGTGACGAGAGAGATGTAAACCATCTGATGAAGAACACTCAGTGGGAAATTTAATGTCTAATAAACCCTGCACTCCAAAGCCAAAAAACAAACGTCCGCTCCTTTTAACTGGACCTATAAAATGTTTTATAGAAAACAGACTTTGGTGTCAGTACAGATTTGTATGTTTGGCTCTGTGGATTAAAAGTGGGGGATTTATACCGTGGCCATGTCGATGGAGGCCGTGGCCTCGTCCATGATGAGGATGCTGCTCTTGCGAACAAAGGCTCTGGCCAGGCAGAAGAGCTGCCGCTGGCCTACGCTGAAGTTCTCCCCTCCTTCTGTTACCACCGCATCTGTGGAGGTTTGAAGGTGTGGTACTGTAGCATAAATTGTAGCAGTATTGCATAAACAAGGGATTGTAACTGTCAAAGCATAGTCTCGGTCACCACAAGGACGTTGTAATATACGTGCAAAATTAGACTATATTTATAGGCAAATAGAAAGAAGGTCAATAGGTTAGAACATCATTATACCAACAAATCCAGTCTAAATGTTCTTATTAAACTTTTTTTCCCCAGAATGAAAAGGGTCAGTACCATTTAAGTACAGTTTTACCCTTAAAAAGTCCTCCATTAATTAAGTATACGGAAGGAGAACTCGCTCATATAGCTTTGAGTCAAGCTTTAATGCCATACCCAGTCCTCCTGGGAGTGCTTTGACCATATTCTTTAGCTGGGCAATTTCCAGAGCTTCCCAAAGCCTGTCATCAGTGCAGGTGCATTCTGGGTCCAGGTTAAAGCTGGAGAGATGTGCACACACAAAAAAAACAAAGATTAGAACACATCTACACTCAACACACCCATACCAGGAAAAAAATGGTAGTGTGCATCTACTATGCTGGAAAGAGGCACACTACATGACCATAAGAGGCAATGGCAATGAGCCTGGCTTCACTCCACTGACCTCCCGTTCCTGCTGAGCACTAGGGAAAACTCTTTCTACCACGCATAACTCTCTTTATCGCTGAACTACATTTCCCACTGAATGCCTTGTAAAAAGCCTGCCACGGTGTCCTGGGCTCATCACTGGGGTCCTGCCAAGCCAACTAGGCTTATGCTATATTAACACAGAACCTCCTGGGACTGACCAGTTATCAACCCTATTAACTCTGCTTCATGTAAGCCATCGCCATCGCTTTCCATAAACCTCTGCAAAAAGCAGTGACAGCGAGACAGTTTGGGTCCCTTGTCTCGCTAAACGACCTTTTAGGTCCTCTGCAATGAAGACAGCTGTGGGTCAACAAAACAAGCCTGAGGCTGAGAATGATTATGTGCTGATTTTAATATCTTTGACACAAGTTATATGCACTTATATATGGAAAAATGTCATATATGTAACTGACTATTTTTAAACTACTAATTGGTCATGTCATTAAAATCAAACCTTTCATTTAAATTTTCCATTTCATTCAAACAGTTTGGATGATCTCTGCTTGATACATAAGCATATATAATGTTTTGTGTTATTGCATTAATAATGCAGTCTTAATTTTAAGAGTTCTTCAGCTCCGTAAAACGTAAGACTCTTTTTTTAGTACATAGCCTCTGACCATTTCTAAAGTGATGAGGAAGTTGGTGTTTATTATTTTTGGTCTTGTCTGTTTGCGTTAGAATTGATCTTTAGCTGACTCCTTCAGGGAGAAGAGGAGAGGAGAAAGAGTGTGTAAGTCTCTGTGTGAAGAAGAATCTCTGTGTGTGTGTGTGTGTTCGCACCGGATGGAGCCACTGAACAGCACTGGATCCTGAAGAATGATGGACATCCGGGATCTCAGAGTCTGCAAAGGCAGCTTGCAGATATCGATGCCATCAATGATGATCTTTCCTGATAGGAAAAAAATAGAAATCCACATAAATACAGTTGAACTGTGGCACTGCATTTTTTTCTTCAAATCTGTAAAAGAGCATCTTTGACTTAGTTCTTAAAAAACGTAAAGAATACAATCTTTAACCTCTTTTATGAACTTGGATAGAATGTGTCATTATTGTCATCATTAAGCAAACTGAATGTACACTATTTACTGTACATGTTTGAAAATTAAATGAAAGCCTGAATGAGGTTAATTGTTCCAACAGTGCTACTCAGAAAATCAGGTTGCATTTAATAATAACCACCAGAATCTGGAGAGATAAAACTGGATCATCAGTCCACTTCTGCAGAGTCCAACATTTGCAGTGGAAAGTTGGAAAGATGTAATATTAAATCAGTCACACTTCTCATTTTAGCTTTATATGGACACATCGTGAGTGTGTGTTTATTCATTCACAAGTTTAAGACATTTCAATGAGCACTGGTCATGCTCAAAAATGGATTGTGCGTATTTTTGGATTTGGCCACATTATAAATCTTAACTCAATACCGGCCTGGTAAAAAGGATCGACTTATCTACAGTTAGATAATGTACTGCAACACTATCCAATTAACATAATGTATTCCCATTATTCCTTCATGTTTCAAATAGTGGTTTATGTTTTTTCTGTGTTCTGTTTTATTCTGTTGAGCTCAAAGTGCAGTTCACAGAAAATCATTAATCAAACGAGAGGGTACAACATGGACTGGAGGTAAAGTTGAAAATGACTGGAAGTCTCAAGAAGGCTCAACTGAAGTGCCGAAGTGCTCTAAAAGTGAATGCCTCGACATGGCATCATTGTTGCTTGTCAACGTGACAGAAACCATAAGCAGGGCAGTATAAACAAAGGAAGCAAATGACTAGCCAAAATGTTTCTGGAGCGGGGTAGAGTCTCTATCAGCGCAAGTCTGTAGAAGAAGTAACAGCGATTTAAACAAATCCTTAATACTGCTCTCTTTTTTTTAAGCCATTTTCTTTCCCTGGGAGCTGAAAGCACAGGGGAAGGGGGTAGGTGCTCTCAGCCTTAAATCCTCCCCACTTATTGGAAGAATTATGTCATATTTAAAATGACAGCACACTTCCATTCCCTTTGGAAGAAAGCACTACTGTAAATCATGGCCAGTAGCACACACTAGTAAAGAAATACGAGGAAACTTCACCTTCAAACATGTCCACCATGTTGAAGAAGGCCAGAGACAGTGAGGACTTTCCACTGCCTGTCCTCCCACAAATGCCCACCTGGTGTTAGAGGGAAAAAAAGGGAGAGCGAGAGAAAGCGAAAGCGAGAGAGAGAGAGAGAGAGAGAGAGAGAGAGAGAGAGAGAGAGAGAGAGAGAGACAGACAGACAGACAGAGAGAAGGAGGTTACCACCGTTATACAGCCACAATCTTTCAATTTCCAGACTGCTGTTATAAACCTAAGTCTGTTGGCCTAAGTAGGAAAGGTTTTCGTGTAAATAATATGTTTGCCCATTGCCTGCACGTGAGAAAAATGTGAACAGGTTAAGTGTTTTATACACTGCTCAGAGATATACTGCAGAACTGGCATGATGGGATTGATCAAAACAATGCGTCTGTAGGCAGTACCTGTGAAGAGACTTATAAAAACGAGAGAACCTTTGGATGGCAAAGACATGAGGAAAAAACACTGTTGTGACAAAACCACCAGCTGGGTGATAAAGTGGAGCCCATTTCATTAACTGCGTCACTTTAATTCCACCTGAATGCGGCACATGTTTTCTCAATTTCAACACTACCACAATATGTATCTTTATCTCTAAGGATAACAGGGTGCCGACATTCTGCAGGAAGCTTTAGACTTGTACGTGAAAACTAATCCACCTAAAAAAATGACAATTTGGTGTAAACCTGTCATAAGGCAGGAACAGTTTCTCAAATAGTTTTGACCATGGTGTTCTTGCCCTTAACCCAATCAAACGTACCTTCTCTCCAGGGTTGATGAAGGCGTTAACATGTTTCAGAACAGGTTTCAGCATAAGGTCATATCTCACACACAGGTCCTGGATCTTAATCTCACCATGCTGGGGCCAGTCCTCGGGAACCTGCGAGACATCTGTGGCCACGGAGACGACAAACACACGTGGAGAGTCTCGTGAGGTGCCTAATATGTTGACAATAATTTATTACCAGGACACTCCTCCTGAGGACACCTGTCTCACCTTTGCTAAAAAGACTTTTTAGTCCTTATTCATGTTACGGATTAAGGGTTAAAGGTGTGCCCATGAATGTTGTCATTAACAGTAGTGTTATTGTAAATGTTAGTGGAAAAGTTGAGTCTATTTGACTGCTATCAAGGCTTTTCTTTGTACAGTCTTTTCACGACGAGATATGGTGGAAAGCGTTGCTTGGTGACTCATATGATGACTCCAGATAATTTGTTAGCTCCTCCTAATGTTAAATTATTTATTTATTTATTTACTAAAAATAGTGCTTGCACAATAACTGGTACTGTAATTTCAGGTGAACAATGTAAAAACATCACGATGCAGTCTAAGTGCAAGCTAAGACCCCTATCTGAACAGAGTTTATAGATAAAACCTTTAAGAACTGTTTAGACTGCTTACTTTAATAGCATATTGTTAGGTAAGGTTTGCAATAAAACCAGTGTCGTCTCAGAAAGAGCTATCTGTGTTGTACTCTCTGTTCTCGAGACTAACGCAAACCCAGACTCAACAATTGTTCTCCTCAGGCAAGGCGCTTTGACTTCGGGCAACAAAGAACCATGAATCATCACAGTGGAGAGGGAAAAATACAACAGATGACAAGCAAGTGCTTTTACGAACTACAACCGTCATGACTCTTTATCTCTGGGCCCAGATTCCAGAGTTTAGTCTCTTTCGCTGCTATCGAGTCTGTCATTTTTCCATTGCGTCATTGTGGAGGAGGGGGACGTGGATGGAAAAGGAAAGGACTTTCTTTGGCAGTCTAATGGGCTATCACCGAATATCCAGACATGCTCCTGCTGGAGCGTCTCCCTCTCTCCTCTCCTACTCTTCCTCCTCCCAACTCAACCCTTCAGCCCATGTTTACATTCGCAGAGAAGACCGAGTCTCCTATCATGCCGCTGTGTAAACGGCGTATGTAAACTGGAAATTGCCTGATTGGGAAATGTCAGAGTTTTACACATTCCCACATGCAGATACTACAACAGGAAACGTGGGGTTTTCTCTGATTGGGGTCAGGATGACTTGTTCACATTTCCCATACTGCACATATGACATACTACATTTCTTAGATTAAGAGTCAGCATTTGCCTTTTATGTGCTCCTGGATGTGCCTGTGAGGAACTGAACTCATATTTCATCAGGACCCTTACTTTGAGCCATTTGATGTAACATGGACATAGTATTGCTCAATTAGTTGATTAACTTCCCATATGTTATATGGTGAAGTTGTTCTGACACTCTCCTGGGAGCTGTTTGATACACCCTGTTTAATAAACTATCATTCCCCTCCCAACAAGCACACACATATGGCACTCCTACTCACTATATTACCATAATATGATCACTGTAATCAAAAGGAGACAGTGTTTTACCTATGGAACCCTCGTAGTTCTCTGACTCTGTGCTCAGAAAGCTATTAACCTTCTTCACTGCAGCCATCTGTACCTCCAGGTCTGCCAGGTTCCTCACCACCCAGTTCAGATAATTAGTCACCTGGTGTTTTAAGTGTTTTAAAATGAAATTCCAATTAAATTATAATCTGCATTGTCATAATACATTACACCTTGTACGATTTATAGTCATGGAATAACTAATAAAATGACACACTTATAATTAAAACAGTTTGTGACTCACAGTGAGCGCGTATGTTAAGCCCAGTCCAACCAGACCAGGCTGGAGTCCATAGGAAGACATCCAGATGGCAGCCACGGCAGCTGTGAGGACAATCACAGCACCCAAATAATCCTGAGAGGAAAAAAAATACACCAGTGCTTTCACATTTTATAATAAAGTCAGAGGACGCTGATAAGATCTCTTCTCTCTAGTAATGTATCAGCTACCTGGTTATGTTTTGCAGTTTGTTTAATCGAGCTGTACTTACTGTTCTGACTTCCAGCCACCGGTTAGCAGCAGAGAGAAAGAGGTAAGCTATGTTGTTGGTGTCAGTCAGCTCCAGCATTCGCTGCTTAAAGCGTGCCTCGTGCCTGAGGAAAGAGCCATTAGCTGCTTGAAACAGAACGATTAACTACGGTTCCCCACACCACAGTTCACACTGGCTTAAAAGCTGAGGAAAAACGAGAGTTGCGTTCTTTAAGATTACACGTGGAGTGTTAACTTTAAACTTTGAACACTATAAAACATCAAAGGTGAAAAAGGTAAGAGGTGTTTAATTACGAATAGTCTGGTAAAACACTGACATGCAAAATAAGTACAATGCAACTATAAGGCATGCTTACGTTGTTGATGATGTCTTCTATAAAGGGTTTTGCATTATAACAAATACTTCCTGTCATTGCTGATACCAGTGATCTCACATGCAGGCAGTTGGATCTCTTAATTAAAGCCTGAGAAGTAAACTAAACTGAAAGGAAGGTGTATGTTTAGAGCACAGAGCACTGACCTGAATGCTCGGATGGTAGTGAGGCCTTCTGCGGTCTCAGAAAAATGGCAGAGCAAAGGAAGCTGAGTGGAGTCATCCAGGTCCTGCAGATCTCTGAGACAGATGAGAGGTAGAGAGAGAGAGAGAGATGGTGCAAGGTAAAAATGTGGCACAGTGTGAAATCTTAATTTAGGAGGACTTCTGAGATCAGAACTCACTTTGAGGCGACCCGGAAGTACTTCTGGATGAAATAGAAGGCCACTGCGAGGGGCACCAGTGCAATAAGGAAGGCCGGTGTAACGAAAGCGATGACGCCAATGGCCGAGAGACAGAGTAAAGTGGAGCGTGTTAGGGACTCCAGTGTCGGAGGAATGTGCTGCAGAGAGCGAGGGTGAGATAGAGAGAGAGACAGAGAGAGAGCGAGAAATTAAGATTAGCACCAGCATGTTGCATTTCTGAACGTCACAGCATACCGACAGAGGCTTTCTTTGAGCTAAAGCCTGTAGTGGCATCTCCATGTGACAGGACCTCATACCTCAGCAGAGCTTTAATGCTTCAGAAAGGTTCTTTCTCACCTGATCGATAATGTTGGTGTCTGCAGAAAAACGGTTGAGGATTTGACCAAGTGGGGTAATGTCAAAGAATCTGACGAGGACGGATATATAAAGGAAAAAATATGATTATTATTCTTAGATAGATTAGACAACATATTATCATAATGTTTTTTCTGTTTTCTTCACTCAGTACAAAACTAGACCATCACGTTCAGTACTGTAAGAGATGCAAGAAAACGTATGTAATATTTGTAGGGCTGGCCCGAATAGCATTTTTTCAGGCTTCGAATAATCGTCTGTGTTTTCGAACAAGTATCCGAATACTCGTTCTCAAAACCACCCATATAAACAATAATACTTATGTTTCATAATTAACCATAACTTTAATGCTCGTTACTGCAGTTCAAAATATATTAGTAGGCGGCAACGATGTGTTAAAAGCCCATTTTTCACCAGGCGCGGTAAGCACACTGCAGCGGTTGATGTTAATGTGCCATTTTACACCGGACACCTGCGGCACGCGTGCACTAAGCATCTTTTTTCACTCAGTCCTATTTCTTCTGCGTGGTTTCTAACTGGAAACAATACAGAATACCATATTTCTGCTATATTTTACAGTGTTATGGCCATAATCTAAACAACACATGGGCTATTTTTCAGCCTGTAGCATCCTACTGTAGCAGAACTCTCTCTGGCGTTGGTTAAAATTTGTACTTGATGCGTGAGCCGCCACCGATGTAAAACATTTTCCATATATTAACAATAACTGTTCTACCTAAAGGCCTTTGTTAATGAAATTTATTGTAGTTTAGACTACATTTTTTGTGGCTTAAAAAAGACAATACTTCCGAATACTAAATAGAGAATTGAATATCAACCTAACGAACAAATACTCGAATATTCAAATTATTCGGGCCATCCCTAAATATTTGCATTGATATTATGGAAATTTTATACACTCAAAGTGTAAAATTGGACCCGTATCCACAGCCTGGGAGCAGGGTGACTACAGGTATCCTTAACTTAAATTAAATACTTTAAGACTTTTTAATGCTACTTCCATTTTATTTTATTTAAGACCTATTTTGCAGTGGCGATGTTATGTATAATACTTCAAACAAACTCACATGCCATGTGTGTGTGTGTGTGTGTGTGTGTGTGTAAATACCTAAGGGGCGCATGGATGATCTTGTTCAATAAATTATGGTGCAGATTAGTGGCAGCAGAAAGGCCCAAAAACTCAACAGTCAAAGAAGTGATAAGACAGAGGACTATTCCCGCTCCACAGAGGATAATGAACACTGGCGCATAGGCTCGATGCTGTGGAACAAAGACACACACCCACCCACACACACACAAATGCACACACAAAATAAACACACATCAGAAAATGCATTCAATGTGGTGCATAAATATAGTTGCATACATGTCCACAATTTTATTTGATTGAATCACTTTACTGCACTTTATTCACGCTGTCCTTGCTGTAATTGTGTGTGTTATTAATTTGATGTATTCTATTTCATTTATACCCAGCAACCAGTTGCCTCTTAGAGATAAAGCTTATTCAATTAAATTTAAAAAACCAAAACTACTGTAGCTCCACTTCACACATATCAATGACCGAAAAACTTACCAAATATAATATTTGGCCACTTCCATAAAGAGGCAAGGACACAAGCACTGCTCACCTCAGCATTTCGCATGGCCTCGTACTGCTGCGTGTAGTTGGTGGCGTTGGCATCCAGGCTGATGTTATAATCACCGATATCATTTGGGCTTGAGGAGGTCCATGCTGCTAGCCAGTAGTCAATGGCCACCATGACGGAGTGCTTGGCCAGCTTGGAGGCGACCATCATGAAGACCAAGATAAAGCCGCTGGAGGACATATAACACCAGCACACCCTCCACGGGATCTTCGAACGGCGGCTGGTAGTGGTGGATAGGTTATCATCCTCCTCCTCCTCCTCTTGTTCCTCTGTGAAATACCATTAAAAAGAAGAAAAGAAGAAAAGCTTATGATATCTTTGCAAAGATCAAATCTGTAAAAATGTAGATAAAAATGTAGAGGGGAAATTACCCTCATCTTCGTCATCTATTTGGCTCTTGGCTTCTCTGGAATAGAAAGCTCTTCTCAGAGTCTTCCTCTCGAGAGTAGTCTGACTCTCAATCTCTGTGTCCTGGAATAACGCAACATCACATCACACATCATCAAGCAGAAAGCCGACAACCAGCTCCAACTGAAAATGGTTTGGAAGCAGATCAGTAGTTGAGTTCTGAATTTACAACAGCAAAAAAAGGCATTATTCACTATTTACCAGCATTTTCCATCAATGCAACCGGAAGACCACCAAAATAAAAAAGGCTGCTGTTGTCTGGGTGTCAGTTTAAGTGGATGTGTGAGGTCTGAGTGAAGAAGCCTAACCTTCTCCAGCTCCTGGTCCTGCCTGTTCATCAGAGTCTTCCAGTGCTCGTATAGCTCCACATCATGAGTCTGGATGTCTTTCAGTGTCCCCTCTCTCAACACAGAGCCATCCTTCATTGCTATGATCTGATAGGCAGAAAAGCAACAGGAAGTCATAACCGACCAAGGACATTAATGAAGATGGATAACTGGATAACATGGCTATAACTCAAGACTGAAGTTAATATTATTCAAGATGCTGGTTTTCGGGGTAATGTTGGGATAGATACTGGTTCCTTCTCATTAAACCTTCAGCTATTAACAAGGTAAAACCTGAGCAAGATGAAAGTGTCAGAAGAAAGCTACTGATACTGACCCAGTCAGCGTGAATGAGGTACTGCAGTTTGTGTGTGACCAGGACCACAGTGCGCTTATCGTCCTGCAGGAACTTGAGAATGCCCTCCTGCATCAGATGGTCACTTAGATGGATGTCCAGAGCAGAAAACGGGTCATCCTACGGGTGAACAAGGAGTAGATTTCAAACTCTCAGGTTTCAGTTTCTCAGGTTATAGAGAGATAAAAATTTGACATGGTGGGTGTGCAGCGCTGTGTGTAGTCCTTATTGAACATTAACAACCCAAAAGCCTATGCGTTGTTTTGTATATTTTATTCCTTTACGTCATTAGAAATGTGTTATCTGGGCGTAATTAAGATATTGAATTAAAGCATTGTTGTCATTAGAGGTTGGGCTGGAGAGATAGGAAAGGGGAACATCCTCTCATTTATCCATCTAACATTTCATCTTTTCTCATATCGTATCAGTCTCTTGACCATATTTGTGTCATTTGTAATATATTCTTAATTAAGTTGTGAATGTGAAATTAAATATCAATTGCGCATCAACATCTCATACATTTATTAGATTTCTTACCAGAAAAACAATGTTGGTGTTCTGATACAGAGCTCTGGCCACACAGATCCTCTGTCTCTGACCTCCACTGAGGTTTATTCCCTGAACGACATCGCCCACACACACACACACACACACACACACACAAATATTTCACTTATTAAATAAGAGAGTATGCGTTCTTTATTTCTGTTATTTTAGTCTTTGCTTGGTATTTATTAATAGCCCTGAAGCCACAGCTGCTGAAGTCACAGCCCAAATCTCATGTCTAGAAAGATAAAGTGAATAGTGAACTGGACTCAGAGAAAAGTCTCTTACCCTTTCCCCGATTTCAGTCTGGTCTCCGAAAGGAAGGAGGTCAATATCTGGCTGCAGCGAGCAAGCGTCAATCACAACCTTGTATCTATATGATAGAAAGTAGTTATATTTTTACTGACAAAGGAGTTTCCATCAAATGCATATGGATTCATCAACATGGCCACGGCTTGGCCAACAATATGGACTTAAAACAAGAAGAATCTTAATTATGTAAATTTGTATTGAATCCCATTTAAATGCATGAAAGTTACTCTGGGTCTGAAATGGATGGATAAATTACACTGCACATGATAATAAAGATGCAGCTCTCACCTCTGCTTGTTGAAAGGACTACCAAATGTGATGTTTTCCTCTACGGTAGCATTTAGCAGCCAAGACTTCTGCGCTGCATATGCCACAGAATACCTGTTCTTACTGTGGAAGACACAAAGATTACATGAAAATGAGCGATGGCTCTGTTATAAAGTAATCACGACCACAACACACCAAGGGTTAAGAAAATGAAGAAAGCCACAAGTTAATGATGATTTTAAAAAGGAAAAAATGCAGGGAGTCAAGTCACTGACGGTCACTGACGAAGCATCCAGTTTGCGGACCACGGCTTGTTTGTATACAAAATCAGGTTGAAACCAAAAATACCATTTTTGAGCAAGCACTATAGATTTTATCATTAAGTCACCACGATATTCAGGACAACACCATTTTTTATTCATGAAGTAACATTTCTGTAACATTTCCAACCCTGTCTGCCCTCCTATAATTTTTTAAGTATACTGAGATTTAATATCTCCCAGCTGCCATGTCAAGAGTAATCCCTTATATTGAAAAGACCAAGCCTTTGTGTGCTTTGTGCTTTCTGGGCTACATTTAGCACCTTATTTTCTATCAAAGCCTTTATCTCTGCAACTTTCGTTGTTTTGGTTTATAGTTTTAGAAAAAAAAAGAGGTTAACTGAAAATAAATGTCCAAGCAACTGTATTTAAACAACTTTCGTTCTGCAACAACCAATCAACATATTTATTAATGAAATAGTTGGCAATGCGTTTCTTTATCGTTTACCTAGGTTGCTGTGTAGCTACGCCAAACATTGACCAACGACAAAAAGATACACGCAAGATAGTGGAAAGTGTAATGTGGTACACAAAGGAAGTCTTGTGAAGTACAAATGCTTTTTACATTGAAGTCTTCTAGGAAGACCGTTTGAAAAAGCTGAACTTATAGGAGCTGAATGAGCACCTGAAGAGTGGTGTAGGAGAACTTGTAGCCTAAGTGGAATAAACAGCATAATTGTCTCAGGATTTAGGTCAAAATCAAGATCAACTGCAGGAAACTCTATAACTTTGGAATACTTTGAAAAATAGACAATTTAAAAGGGTTCTGGTGAGATGGGTTCATGGGCTTTGACATAGAATTCCATGGTGGAGATTTTTAGAAAAGGCCTGTTTAATCAGCACTATCCATTTCCTTTAGGTTTAGTTTTCTGAATTGTAACGCATGTGTGAAAATTATCCCAGCATCTCTAAAGCACACTTTCCTCTTCTGCTGAACCCAGATATTTTTGAAATTATGATTAATCAATTAATCAAAATGGTAATTCATAATTTTATGGATACAGATTAGTGGATACACTACAAAATAGCCATTAATTGCAGCCCTAAGAGATCTGCCAAACTAATCCAAAAACCTGGTTCAGATTCATTTCTGTATCAAAGACTCCCGACATTTTATGTACATTAGCGCACGTCACGTCACGGTGCGAATTTTATGCAACAGATGGAAGAATGGATGGTTAAGTACATGGATGTATAGATGGATGGACCACTGCACTTCTGTTACACAAGTTTGCAAATAAATACCTCTGTTCTTCGTAGGGAAAATCTGTGTCATACTCGCTGTCAACAGGGGTGAAAACATCATTTTGTGAGTCATGGAAATTAGCTAGCATTAGAAATTTGAAGACCGCATTCACACAAACGTCATGCTCTCTTGTTGGAACAGCCTCAGAAGTCTTTCAGCTGATCTTATTCGGTCGGTTGGTTATTCTTACAGCAAGCGCTTAAATCCTCACATATACAAAGCCACAAAAGGCTTCAAATCAACTTACACTAAAGAATAATGCAGTTCTGCGTGGCGACAGTAGTAGTAGTCACTGTAGCCTTGGAAAGGATGGTCAAGAAACTGTGTGTGTCTGTGTGTGTGCTCACATGTGTGTAAACACCTTTATGAAATACCTTATGCAGCCATTGTGGAGCATCTCACAATCAGGAAGCCTGATTGAGTGTAGCATTGAAGCAGGATACAGAGAAAGACAGAACACACATACGTGTCCAGGGTTAGTCAGCAGCCCACTGGGACATAGAATACTCTGCAAGGACAATGACACTCCCCTCTTTGCTGTGTTACTACATGACCAGAGTGATTTATTTAGTTTTAGATAGAGAGTGCTGTCATTGTCTTCAGAGAAGAAATATCCCATCATAAATTACCGTTCAGTGTTTGCGAAGACAGAAGAGAAAGTAAGCATAACCTGATTTAAGACTTGAATCTGAATGAAAGCATGCTACTAAGTGAATAATGTATTAGAGAAACAGTTTTTTTTAGACTAGTTCTAACAAAGGGCAGGGTCAATTACACTTTTTTTTTTTTTTACTATATTAGATCATAAGTTGATTTTTTGCAGTACCAAAATCAGGCTATTAGTTGCTGAGATTCATGATTGGGACTTAAGCAGAAAACTGGCACTAAACAAATACATGGTGACAATGATTAATTTACGTTTAATGGAGAAGATGATGTAATGCAGCACAGAAAGTGCACAAGGCAAACTTACAGACTTGCTGGACTTGGTAAATGCTAATCTGAGACCATCTCCAGTATGGACTGAAAGATGGAGGCATGAGCATTCTTACCAGTGACAAGAAACAAAAGAGAGCACTCACAGCGTTAGTAGTAATAAGCACTGAAAGGGACTGTATGATCAGATACAGTTGAGATGAAGTGTTAGGCTGCTATACGTAGACAAACAGCACTGGAAATACACACACACGTGCAAATGCATGCAAGCAAAAACACTTTCTATCTGTCTTCTTCAGCACAATGAGGAAAATGGAGCGCGCGCGCACACACACACACACACACACACACACACACACACACATAAACAGTGGTGCATACAGTGTAAAAATGGATGTGCAAAATGTTTGTTTCCACAAATAACAACTATAATTAGCATTTGATATATATACACGTAAACTTCCAAAAACTGTTTGTGCTGGGAAACAAAGTCTTTAAAACTCTCTTACTTGCTCCAATAGACTTTCCCACTGTGGGTCTGCATCTCTCCCAGCATGGCTAATAGCAGCGAGGATTTCCCACAACCCACCTGGCCCACGATCATGGTCAGCTGACCTGTGGAGCCCAATGCAGTACAATGCAGTTACAATGCAATCCAGTGTCGCCGCACAAAATGTAATACACAACTGTCCCATTATTGTCCCATTTTAATCTTTTTGGGTAATATTTGCTTATTAATTTATTATTAGAGGTGTGAGGACAATTGGCGAGTGATGGCCATTTTTAGATCAGAAGATGGACCTCATACCAGTGTGCATTATTTTAGGCCTGAGGGTCATAACTTTTAAACAAAACACTGAACTAGGGAAGCTTCCTATCAGTGGGTCAACCATGGGCCAAATTACCTGTAGGGATGCGGATGCTGATGTCAGACAATGTCGACAAGTTGCTCCCCCATGTGAAGTATCCGTTGCTCACCTGAACAAAGTGAACACACAGCATGTGAGCTGATTTTTGGAGATAATTGCAAACAAAAATAGCAATTTAACCAAAGCTTGGCTCTCATCTCCCTCCATGAAAACGGCCTCACTTTGTTAGAGCCTTCCTGGGACAAAATGTTTATTTACAATGACAATAATGTTCCTATCCATCAAAAAAAAGAAGGCGAGCCTGCACTAGGCCCCAGAGTTCACTGGGAAAAGGGCAAAGCGGACAATTGAAAGCAGCTGGGAGAAGCGCCCGAGAATGGGAGAGAAGGAGGAAGAGTGAGCGAGTGAGCGGATGTGACATGGGTCAATGAGTCAGGTCCAATGTGTTATGTGGAGTTGTTGCCATTGAGTTCATTAGTTAGGAGGCTAGTTTGGTCCATAGGGAGGCTTCAAGGAAATGGACCCTACAGGGACCCCAAGCCAGAAGAACAACAAAATAAAACAAACTATAAAACAAATGACTATTAAATTTAGGCATTGTACGTTTTTTTTCTTCTCATGAGAATTTCAGACATCTTTCAGGCTGTGGTTGTGAAGAAAAACGGAACCAAAACCTTAGATATCATCTAAAGCAACACCAGTATGTCAAAGAAGGTAAAGTTTTAAGTTTAATTTTATTAGTAATGTTATACAACTGAATATTGTATCTACATGTACAGTATATGCGGATGTGTGAATGTGTGCACGTGCACTGTGCATATTCATCCCCCTGCAACCCCTGTACGTGTCGGACGTGACACGTACGTGGGACAGAGGTTAAAAGCAGCTGAGATGAGAACAAGCAGACCCTGTGGAGTGCTCTCTTAATTCAGTAGCAGGATGTGCTCTGTAAGTGTGTGAGAAGGGGGCCTGAGAATCTGAGCCGGCCGTGTGGAGGCTGGTAATCCCTGACCTTCACGGCGACGTCCTCGGTCTCAGTGGGGCGCAGCTGCCTGCGCATGGGCTGCTCGTAGTTATCCATTTGATAACGCAGCGGCTGCTTCCTATTTATCGCCTTTGTCTTCAGGGACACAACCAAAAAGAAAGAGAGAATGTGTGAGAAACTTTGTCTTATGAAGAATTAGTAGGAAATGCAGTTATTTAATTCAGGCATGGAACGGTATGAAAAATTCAATTCAACGTACAACTCAAAAACATTACAGTATTAAATTATTTGGTGATGATATACACCTGGTATTTTTATTCTTTAAAAACAGGGCCCTGTTTGTAGCATATTTTGGGGGGTCGTGGTGCATCAGTTGTATTTTTTTGTGATTGTGATAATGTGTACAGTATAACTTTAACAGTACACATATCGTCACACCCCTACCACAATTAATTAATAGAAAATGTTGTTTCTAACCTTTTTCTAAACCTGCACCTTAACTGTTCATACCTTTTCATACGAGTTCATTGTTATGGATGAATTATTAATGATTTGCACTTGTGAGACTATGTTGGAATAGGACAGAGTGATGGGAAGAAAAAGCAAGCACATGCCATGACTCAGATCTCATGAGGATCTTATCTGCTCCAATTTACCCCTTTCACTCTATGTCATACCTCTCTATCTGTATTCCCCTCCTACCACACTCCACCCCAAAGCATTTATCTCTTTATTATTTATCTTTACTTTCTCATCCCCACTCTCTCATACCTCCCTGTTATTTCTCTCCCTCTGACCCTCTTCCCTCTTCAGGGAGGGCATGTCAGAGTTTCTCCCCTCTCACAGAACAGCTGAGTCTAGTGCTGCTCCTCTTTAGCATGTTTACGGGTTCTCATTCAGCTCAAGAGTCACACCGTGACGGTCTCCCCTTACAGCTCTGGCCATGGGAGAAGACCTCTGGAGATACACACCACTGCCTCAGGATCAGTGATTATGCAGTTACTTTATTTGAATGCATGTGACGTTATGTTTGAAACTGAAGCAAATGAACGTGGCCTCTCTGACCTTTCTGTAGCATTCAGAACGATGGCTGAGAGTGGGAATGTGATCATAACCAACAGGATTGAAATTGTACAATCCAAGCTAATTTACAGTGTAATTAAAAAGATTTATAACACGCTACAAAACGTCTTCAAGCTCCTAAAAAACAGGCCTTTTTTATGCAGGAATACATTGTGCCAGGGACATGAAGGACATTCTTGAATTCTTCCCATAGGCCATAGTAATGCTAACAGCCTGAAAAGGGTTTGTTTGTATTACATGCATTGCAAATACAGTCAATATATTCTGCCACAACAGCAAACATATGAGGCCAAAATGCAAGTTTTACTCATATTTTCCCCATATTTTCCCAAAAATGCCCCAAATTTTTATTTATTGTGTAAAAAAACACAACAAAATTACCAACCTGTATCTGACACTTCTTGAACGGCAAACATGCAATTAGTATATATAACTGTTACTAATTTCTGAGCTATCTGCCTGTCTGTCTGTCTATATATCTATCTATGTTTGTTTGTTTGTTTGTAACGAGTAAGCGAGTACGTGAGTGAGTATGTGTGTGCACTTACACCCCCAGTGGATTTCTTATAGGGCTCAAAAGTCATTGCCATGTCTCCATTTCTCCAGCTGTCATCACCAATCTCTTCGCTCTGCAGGAACTCGCCAAGCTTTTGAACACTTTAGGAAACAAGCCAAAGACTTATTACTCTTTACGTAGGGGTCCAAAAGTCACAATTAAGAACTGTTATGTCATCAGTTGTAAAAAAAATAAATAGTATTTTTGTCCAGTAGTTAAAAAAAAGAAGAAGAAAAGGTTACACATCATTCTATACTAATAAAACTCAAAGGAACGATCGTTCTTATTTCATGAAAGCTGTATCAATAATAATGCTGATCTCATAGAGGACCAAACTAATCAGTCAATATCAGCAGTTAGTCATTAAGAGATGACAACAATTAACACTGTATATTAGCAGCATACATGTGTTACCATTTGAATGAAATACAGGGCATCACAATATGAAAAAAGAAAAGAAAAAAGGATGACAGAGCATATTCAGATATATGAATTAAATATAA
>JAOUQW010000014.1:2151750-2169512 GCA_028565825.1 Olivaichthys viedmensis
TTCCAGTATATTATTTAAGTCTCCACTTCAAGATTTGATCACCGCTTTCCAAAAAAAGAGGCATTCTGGGTATTCATTTTTATCACTCTTGATGCTATAAAACTTTCATAGTCATTTTGGAGTCATCATTCTGGACACATAATGTTTCACAGCTTTCTACAAATAATTTGAAACCTAAAGTGCATCAACACTAGAATCATATTACAACCATTTTATAGATGGATGTGAAATGGAGTTTATATTACTGAAAACATTGACTCCAAACTTTTGAACACTAGTGTATATGTCAGAAATAAATGATATAAAAACAGTGGGAAGTCTGATATCTTTGGATGCATTCCTGTACTTAGCCAAGCCTTTTTTTTTAAGCTACTTGTTGATGGAACAGAGTGACTGTGTTTGGGTGCCACATTACTGCTGAATTCTGAAAATAGTTGGGAGATTAGTCCTCATTCCAGCTGGCAAACGCCCTGATTGTCTAAAGTATGGGAAACCGACGGCTGACTGAGTCCTTAGATGAACCCTCCAACTCCCCTTGCAGGACATTTAGACCAAGTGTGTGTGTATACACCTCCTCTGGGACGCTATCAAGGAACAAACTCATTGTTGTCTTTGTTGTTTGGGTGTTTTATCTCCAGTCTTAATGTACAGCACTGCATGTCTGATTAGGTGGCGACATGTGCTTACAAGGTCTTATGTCCACTTTGTTTTGATGTTTTTTCATGGAAGAGGTCTGCTCATGGTTTGGTTTGAAAATAGAAGTTCTTGTTTTAGTTAAACGATCTGTCATTACTAGATAAACTACATTATTGTAATGCTCACCTCTGGGCCCCGATATGGCCTGCCATTTACAATTTCAGGTGAAGCATACAGAGGACTGCCACAGAAGGTCTGCAGAAGCTTGTCTTTGTGGAATAGGTTGGACAACCCAAAATCTGCAATCTGGAAAAAAAAACAAACATTATACTGTATATGAGGCAGGTTTAGAAGTAGAAATTTCTCTGCACTCTCTCACACACACATGCACAGTTTAAGGTGTTTAGATGGAGGGAAATGTTGTAAGCTTACCTTTATATTGTAATTGTCATCAAGCAGCACATTTTCCAGTTTTAGATCCCGGTGCACCACTCCTTTCTGGGAAAAACATTAACAGAACAATAAGATCTCATTGGGCAGTGGTGCCTCAGTGGTTAGGGCTCTGGGCTACCATTTAGAAGGTTGTGGGTTCAAGCCTTGGGACCGACAAGCTGCCACTATTGGGCCCTTAACCTTCTCTGCTCCAGGGGTGCTGTATTATGACCCGTCGCTCTGGATAAGGGTGTCTGCTAAATGCTGTTAATGTAAGATCTCTTGTGTTTTCCAACTGCCCGACCGGGACCTGACATCATGTCTCAGTAGCATTTTTATATTGACAGTTCCAAACGGCCTGTGCCATTTATTATTAACAAATCTGAAGTATGCTCTGATTTCAGAATTTCATGTCAGAATCTGGACTGAATCTTGGTATAGACACATTAATGTGTGTCCCAGTAAGTAAACACATGTTTGGCTGTTTAATGACCTACTTTGTGTGTTTTAAACCAGTTCACTAAAGTGACTGCCTGTGTTCACATAAACACTCCCACACACAGACACACACTGTCTTTTCCACACGTACACACTTACTAGAGGATATGAGTTCTATCATGCACTTCCCCGTATCCTGTATAAGGACTTCTGTGTCCTGACCTCCCCCCTGTGACGTTGGTCTGCCCTGATGTACTACTGTGGTCAGCAGGGCGGTGGCTGGAATCCCCCAGCTGAGGAGAGGGTGACATCAGCAACCCAGTTGTGCTAGCCCATCCATAACCTGCCTCGACCAGATGCTCCGCATCAGGCACCTTTCCCAGTAAAAGTTGTCCTTTTGTGCTGGTTATGATCTACAATTTTCTGACCAAGCCTTAACCCTTGTGAACTCATCTTCATCTTAGTTACTAGCAATAGGTGTACAAACCCATCACATGTTTGGGCCATCCTCCTGATAGCAGGTATGTGTGTACACAGGTGTAAGAATGGACAAAATGTGAACAGCGTTGTATAAAAGTACCAAATAGTCTTAAAAGCGAGTTTAAGACCAAAATGCTTTCTTAAAAACTGCTTCTTTGTGCCAGTAATGTGTTGTTATAGTAATCAAAGTATTAACAATAAATACAAACACAATATGCTTTTCAATATACCCGTGACAGCAAAACACATTTTAGATATTCATCTTTCTATTTGTGTTTTTATGATGAATGGGGGTGGTCAATCCTTTTTCACACCAGGGTAACTTTATATGACACCTATTAGTCACTTGAGTACGGATGGATTAACTACTTATTAAGCTATAAACGCTGAAATTGGGGATGGGTGGATCCTTTTAAGAATCGATACTCACACACAAATATTGACACCAAAGTTTTCCTTTATCCACCAGTTTTAATATTTTAATACCATTTAAAATATGAAATGTTGTAGCAAAAATTAGGTAGCATAGAAACTACATCTCCTTCCATCCTTTCGCCACAGGCATAATGAGAAACGGACAGTTACAGACAATGAGACTGAATCTGCACTGCAGTGCTCTGGTATAATGTCAAAAAGAAGTCGTGTTTGAAGTTACTTCACTCTGCTAAACAGCAATAAAGCCAAATGTGATATGTGTTTAAAAAACCTCTGTGGCAATACCACGAACTTGCTGAACTGTTTGTAAGTCGGCCACATAAAAAAACGTGATTAGTTCCAGAAGAGGAGATCAGAGGAAGGGGAGGGAATACAGGGGAAAAAAAACCAAAAAACACAACACAACACAACAGTGACATCTGGGCTCACTGACAGAGCGGCGACCATACTGTTTATGCAAGCGGGTCATAACAGTATGGTAATGTCAGCTAATCTAGTTTGTTGAATTTGTTAATTTCTGCAAATTACAACAGACTGTTGTACTGTAGCAAACTGTTATATTGTCTTAGCACACTTCAGTCACTTCCCTGCAGTCTTTTGTAGTAGCTAATGCTAGTCAGTTAGCTAGTTTTCTGAGAGGAGTTTTGAGCCATAAAATGTGTTCACGAAAAATTAAGTACAGAACACAACACAATTCTGTCATTTATTACAAGCAAGCACTCAGTGATGCTAATGTGCAGCTTGCATCGCTCGTTAAGTTTCATGTAGCAGTAAGCATGTTAGCTTGGTCGCCAATTTAATTTGTCAGCGCATATTGACATTAGCCAACTAAATACGATGAAAAAAAAAACATTTTTCTTTAGGTGTGTGTCCTCCAGAAGCAGTGAGGTGAGAAGGATGCTTCTTTTTACACAACTTTTAATGAAATTGCATTGTAGTAATGCATTGTAGTAATTAATGAAGGTGTCTGTGGAAGTAAAAATTCACCGAAACATTTATATTCGGTAAGTAAAAATATTCCAAAAATTTTACTTCTGAAAATACCTCTGCCTGCCTAAACATAATCTTCATAGTATAAACATAATTATTAAAATTTTATTCATACTTGTTTATATTGGATAATTATTGCTCTTTTGTTTTGTATATTTTGTGCCTATCATGTTACATGTTAGCAATTTATCTAACCTGAGCCTCGCCATAAGCATTTCAATGTACACATGTCCATGATAAATACTTGATAAATAAAAGACTTGTTGTTTTGAAATAAAAATTTTAAATGGGTCATTTTGACCCAAACCGAACATAAGGATGAAGCATTATACAAGTGTCAGTGAAATTAGTTCGACAGATCGACTTTAATCTGTAAAGTTGACCTGCTGTGTGTTATTCATTCTGGAGTTGGGCCACAGGGTTTTAATAAGATGCTAAAGTGAAAAATGAGTGCAAGTTGTACGAGCTGCACAAAGCTATGTATTCCATTCAGTGTAGATATGTTGCTGTTTTTAGATATATGGGTTCACCTTTAAAAAAAAAAATCCACAGACAGATGTGGAGCGACAGAACAACAGTTCTCATCAGCCTCTTGCCTCTCACCTTGTGACAGTGATGTACGGCTGAGACGATCTGCCTGAAGAAGTGTCTCGTCTCTCTCTCACTGAGCTTTCGCCGCTCACTGATGTAGTCGTACAGCTCCCCTTTGCTGGCATACTCCATCACGATCACAATCTTGTCCTTATTCTCGAACACTGTGCAAACAGAGACGGGGGAAAATAGACAGACCACGATTATGTTGCTTACATTCTTTACGGTTCATTATCATGATAATTCTTTTTCGAGCAGTTAAGCTGGGCTGAATACCAGACATGGAGAGTCAGGCTAGGCAGCTCGAAGAAAATGTGCCAGCTTGAGTCATTATCATCCATAAATGATTGTGTCCTATTCCAGCTCGTTTTAATGGATTTAGTGCTGGATTTCAGCTGCTTTAGTTCTGCTTCCTGCCATGGCACAGTGCCATGCTGCTGAGGTGCCAGAGGGCAAGATGGCAGAGCTCCAGACACTCGGGAATCAGTCATGGCCACGGCGTTTAGGAGCTGCCAGAGCTAACAGGTGTGTTGTGCAGAGTGTGTGTGTGTGTGTGTGTGTATTGGCATGTGTGTGGGTGAGAGAAAGAAAGTGGCTGTAGAGTGATGAGGTCTTGTCCTGGGACAGTGTTATTGTACAGTGTATCATATCAAGAACTGCAACACCACATCTCTCACGCCCGCTCATGTCACGCAGATGCCTGCGCGCCTGCGCATACGCGCGCACACACACACACACACGGCGCATTGATCACAGTATTTGCAAACAATTCTCCCATTCGTGATCTAAAGTGAATTGTATTGTTAGCAAGTGATTATGATTTATCGTTTAGTACTTCACATTTCATACCTTCCTCACTCAAATGGACAAATACCATTTCCGTGGTGGCCTTCTTTTTTTTTTACAGATCATGGGAATCCGGTTGCCTTGGTCATGCTCACCAGTGCGCATAAACAACAAGGATTCCCATTCCCCTTCCGTAACACATGCTGCTTTGAGCCAGACTTTCATACAGCCTGAGCATTGCAATGTGTTTTCCAGTGTTTTGAGTCCAGACTGCTTTAAATATATGTTTCTCCAAAAAAGATCTTTTCATAAAAATCTATTTTCAGTACAAAAGATTTGCTGAATCTTCACTAAAAGTCCATCAGAAATGTCAGAGGAGGAGAACAGTTCCCTTCAGTGCACAGCGATTACTTCACTCAACCTAATCCGATTTAGACGTGGGCGACTGGGCACGCTCTGTTTCGGCACTGTCTCCTCAAGTGGCTCAGACTGATTCTAGATATGTATAATGTCCCCAGGCACCTGATGACTCCTTGTCCTTAGGCAAACACGGCCTTGTCTAGCAAAGTTCGCCATTCAAGACATGGCATCTTTAGACACTTATTCCCTGCGTCCAATCCAACATGACCTAAATCAGGTAAAAGTAATATTGTCGAGAAAGGTCTGTTGGCCACTTATGCTTTAAGTGGTCTGCTCCTGCAGGGTCAAGCCTTGGTCAGGTTCAATCTGATTTATGATTCACCTTCATGCCATTTTAAAACATGTTAACAGCTACATGGACTTACTGGGGCCACGATTCAAATTGTTGAAAAATGTCTGCCCTGGACATGTCCCGATGTCTGTGTCTAACGGAGACACAGCCAAACCGTGACAATATAAAACAAACAACATGAAGACACACCTTGTGGGAATGTGTATACATAAGCATAGTATACAATTCTCCAGAATTAGCCAGAATTTAGTAACAGAAAATCCTATTAGGGCAATGTGTAATCTATGAACTTAGTTTTATTGGGACCAATTGGGCCTTAAAGAAAACAGATAGGCTCTTTGTTCCTCCCACTGTGCAGTGTGTGCATATTTAAAAGAGACAGCTTTCTCCATACAGTGTGCTGTAAATATTACTAGTTATCTATGAGTGGAAAAGGAAGTATGGCATGCACACACCCTTATTTATACAAAAGCATACTGACCTTCATATATTGATATAATGTGTGGGTGGCGTAGGGAAGACATAATCTCGATCTCTCTGCGTATGTGAACCATGTCCTGTTCGTCTTTGATCTTCTCCTTACGGATGGACTTGATTGCCACCTAAAAATCAACAGACAGATACAGGCGTGTATCTTTAAATGTGTGTATGTGTGTTTGTAAGAGAGAAAGAGAGAGCAGAGACAACATTATTGTGCAGGCCAAACATTTGGAAATGTACTTTGTTAAAATAAACATGAACATTAGATTTTTTTCAAGAGATAAGAGGCAGTAATAGGTTTATTGACATAGAACACAAGGGTTTGACTAAATGTCTGCAGTAATAGTGTACTACTGACTCATTCTTAATTTTGTTTCAGCATTTTAAATTTAGTTTTTTGTTTTTTTTAAACCTAATTCTATACACCTGGTTCTTATTCAGACGCTCCTGAAGACTTGATTAACTTAATCAGTGTGTTTAAATTAGGAGTCTGTAAATGATTATAAACAAGACGCTGAAGGCTTTTATTCATTCATTCATTCATTCATCTTCAGTAAACCCTTTATCCAAGTCAGAGTTGCGGTGGATCCGGAGCCTATCCCAAAAACACTGGGCTCAAGGCAGGAATACACCCTGGATAGCATGCCAGTCAATTGCAGGGCATCATACACACTCAAAATTCACAATCTGTGAAGACTTTTCTTTTACAATAATTTAGAGTAAAAGTACATCACTGAAAACTAATAGAGTATTTTGGAAAAACTTATTTATTGACATCTAGTGTAACCAACTTGTTTTGTTGGATGTTGCAATTAACTTAATTGTAAAATATTTTTGAGACTTTAAAGAAATTGCTGCTTGCTTCCACAAGTTTGGCCTGTATTGCAAGATTGGACTGTATTCACCTCTGGTGTGCTGACATTCCTGTAGCATCACTCTATTGATTACAAACACCAGCAGATATTTAGATATTGATTTGTTCTGGAGGAAGCTGATCGAATGATTGACAGCAATATTGATTACACCATAAAGGGTTAATGAGCCAAAGAGGAAAGCCTCCACCCCCAACAGTGTTAAAGAAAGAAGAGAGACAGGAAGAGTGACAGAGTGCAGGGTAAGTGCTTCCTGTCTCCAAACACCCTATGGGGTGACTCACTAGCTTTGTCTAGCTTGGAATTCACCAATCAACACTTTCAATCATTTTGAATCAGACAATACAGTGACTCAGTGACAGCTAGACCACATATCAGAGAGACAGAATGCTAAAAGTGTTGGCATGAATTATTCAGAATATTTGAATATCTGTCTTGCGTACTTTTTTTACGCATGTAGTGATCCGGTATTTCTATATAGGCTGCAGCAGGAGAAGTTCTGAAGTTGCACTGAGTGGCCCTAACCTTGAGTGAAAGTAGGTTCCTGAAAAGACGAACAGCCGTCTCAGGAGACTGCGCGCCGCAGTAGTTATTATTAGCCCATTCCCTTTTCTGCACTCTCCAAACGGAGGACATCACAGATCCGGAGCCAGCCAGAACTCAGTGCATCACGCACGCCAAACCTCCATTCATTTAATCAATCATCCTGGGATTTCTATACACTTACTATTATTTGTATTGATACAAATAAAACACACTTACTTTTTTATAGAGCTATATTTTTTAAGGCTTAAGGGAGTGTGAGGGGGAAGAGTTTTATCAAGCTATTGAGGTTGGCTACTTTGTAAATGAGAGAGGTGAAAATTTTGCCTACAGGAAGTCTGTTTGCATGTTCCTGTACTGAGTCATAAAATAGGCTGGGGGGGGGAAGTGGCTCCGAGAGCCCAACTTCCTGTCCAGCCAGTGTCATTCACAATATCCTACTGCTCTGGCCTCTTATGGGGCAACCTTAGCACGTCTGACCAATGTGCCCAAAAATGTTGTTCTTTGGAAAATTAATCAGCATCCTAGATGCTTATAACTGTAAAAATAATGACCAGTGCAGCCTTCGGCTAGATTAGGCCCTTTTTTTATGGTTTGAAGAGGGAAGAAAAAAAAAAAGTGCATGTGGGTGTGTTTGGCTCATACGTGGTTTAGAAGCACGGTAAGGGCTCCGTATCTCAGAATAAGCTTTCACTATAATTAGGGTCAGGTTCCTTTTAGACCTGACCTTAATTATAGTGAAAGCATAAACTCATTAAAGTCATATTATGAGGGAGACGCACACAGACACGCCCGGGCAGGGCTCGTAGCCTGGGCACCGGCTACGGATCATTAAGCAGGCCTGCGTTTGATGCATATGCCAGCTGGCTTGAGGCTTCTTCCCATTCTAAGCTTTCGGCTAAAGAAAGGTACCATCACTCTCTCTCACACACACACACACACACACACACAGCAGTGCATTGTTTAAGCAAGACAGACAACAGGTGTGCTATTTTATCTGAGTGGCTGTTTGGTAGAAAGGCTATACGTCGATGCAGTGGAGCATGCAGGAGGAGTGGATTAGGGCTCGAGGAACCACTTCACAAAATTACACACAAAGCATCTCAGAAGAAAATGGTCTTTCTCACTCGCTCTCTCTCTATATATAGGCGTTCTGTGTTAGTCAGTATATAATAGTGTAAATATTCCAGTTAATCCATTAGTTTGAGTCATTCAAGTGTGAGAATGAATCAGGCATTCTTTACACTCTGCTTAGGCTAAACGAGCAGCACACTACGAGTCTGAGAATGCACATTATTATAATCTCACTGAGGTGAGCCTGCCTTGCTTATGCATGTGTGCACATGTGTGGGAGCGTGCTAGTGTTTTTAGTTCTCTATGAAATCATGCCGCTCTTGTTTACAGTAAAGAGCTGAGCAGAGCAAGAAGCATTTAGAACGTTTATCGATGACCGCTGTACTTCTCTCTCCCTTTGGCTAATTAACACACAGACGCTACACAGACAGATGATTCTCAGAGACATAAAGTGTTTGGGTTTCCACCAGCACTCCAAACAAATGGATTTTTCTCCCCTCATTCTGCCAGCCCAGACCTTGCACTGGGACCACAACACAAGCATGCAGGCATGTGCCCTTCAAAGGGTGCATATCAACAGTCAGTCTCTCATAGAACTGGATCACATGCTCTTACAACAGCATATTGCTTCATTTGTTTGTGAAGTTATACCACTATGCATCTGGTACAGAACATTTTCTTACTAAAAAGCACTGGTGACCACCACTTAGCAGACTCAGCTGTCTTTAGTCCCTTTATATGTATAGTGATGGTATAAAGAAAGTGTCCAGATCCTGTCATGCACAAAAGGAACTGTGAAGTAGTCTTTAGAAAAGAGACAAAAGAAAAATGTTTGTGCTCAGATCTGACTCTCAGCTTCACCGTACACTATGCTGCTCTTTCTTATGATTAGTGCACTAGCTTACTTTCACTAACTAGTTTGTCATCTATCCCTTGTTCATGTTATTTTGCAGGAGGCTTGTGTCTGAAGCCCAACTGTAAAAGCAAGATCGCATGAACCTCGCAAGGCAGCTCAGAATGGACTAACTACGTACACGTGACATTAACATAACTGGCATGCCCGCGTAATGACCTTTCACCTTTCCTGTCAAACGCATCGATCGCCTAACCTCTGCTATGGGGTGATGGATAATGTTTTGTCAACACTTGCAAACTGACTCGAACTGTGCCAGTTTGTTAAGTATACAGAAACTGTATGGCATAGTGTTACCTATAAAAATGTTTAAAAAACAAACAAAACAAAAAAAAACCCCAAAAACAAACACACACACTGTAGCTGAATCTGTGATGACACCCATTATGAACTTATTCATTTAAATGTTTAAATACAGACGCATTCTGCTATTATGGAATCAATATTTTCTAAGTACTACAATGTTGAATGAACACTTCCTGTGCTCAGTTGTGACTGGCTATATGAATATATGAATATATGAATATATGAACTCTGGCAACAGAGGGGGGATTTTTCGGGTCTGAACACTGTGTTGAAGTTGGCCGAGTTGCCAGATTGGTCTGCGCGCCTCCGGCCAATCGTGATTTAAAGCGCACGCGAGTCGCCACAGACCTGTCCAATTCACCTGTACATTTGTCGTGTTGAAAGACCAAATCATGAATACTCAACAAAAGCTGCCTGACTTGAGGAGGGGGTAAAAAAAACACGTGCGTAATTTGGCAAGCCTTCGCCGGCACGCCCGCACGCACGCACGCACTCACCGCGCGCCCGGTGTGTCTCTCCACAGCCTTTTTAACTTTGCCGTACGTGCCTCTGCCGAGCGTCTCGAGCAGCTCGTAGCGGTGTTTCAGGTTGTGCTTGTGCTGGTGTTTCCTGACGCCGGAGCCTCCACACGCGCCCACGCAGTCCGCGGCCGCAAGGTCCACTGGGAGCAGGGGGTCTCCGGCCGAACTGGGCTCCTCTGCCCCGGTCCTGGACAGCGTCTCCATGGTTTTTAAAAACAAAAACAAAAAAGCTCCCTCTCGGTCAATACGGACTCTTGCCGTAGGTTCTAGTGCGCGAGCGCGCGCGCAGGTCCTGTCTCAGTATAAGCGCGCTGGGTCGTTGGCGTGAAAATGCGTTATTTTCGGTCTCGATGGCCCGTAATCCGCTCCGCTGAGATGAACGAGGCCAAGAGTGGTCCTTGGACCGGCTGGAGAAGGAGCGCACTGTCATTTGCCCGCGATCCCGGGGGCTCGGCTGTGTTCTGACTCATGGGGGCTCGGAGAGTGCGCGAGACGGTGCCATGCTCAGCACCCGACCCTCTGCTGGCCTTCATTCCTCCTCCTCCTCGTTCAGTCTCTCCAATGTGAGGGCGAGGAATGCAGGCTGATAGGCGGGCTTTACTGTCCCCACTTACCACGTGCAAGTGTGTGTGTTTATATTAGAGTACAGTATAATTCCAAAATGCTAAGCATAATTCCACAATTCCCCCCCCCCCCCCAAAAAAAAAGCCAAGGCGTCTTGCTGGTCCTAAGGTACAAAGACGCTTTTAAAAGATTTTGGTTAAAATTAGGTCAAGGTCAAGGATTAGTTATAACCTTAAATACATTTAATTTGAGATATTCGGAAGCGAGGAGGTGTGTGTGTGTGTGTGTGTGTGTGTGTTTGTACACTGTAATTCAATAACCAAATGTCATCACCAGTTTATTAAAGTGTGGTGAAATAGGCACCTTTCTTGGTTAACCTTCTTATAAATGTGTCTAAAAATAAATATAAAACTAGTTTATTTGAAAGTTTTATGGAGATATAGTTCTATGATCACAATTCTAGTTATATTCAAGGTGCAGATTAGAAATATTAGGTACTTAAACGTTTAAATGTCAGCACGTGGGCCTCACGCGTGTCTTTGTGCTTTATGCAGAACCGTGGCTTGGTATTTGGACAGGAAAGACCTGTACTTTTATTCGCGTATCTGAGTGTGAATGTGTGTACAGATATGTGTGTATTTGTGTTCTGTTCAAGAAACATTTGCCATAGCACAACAGTAAATTCATTAAGTCCCAACATTCCCAGAGAAGAGACATTCATGTTTCTACCTACGTTTCACGTCATAGCCTCGTCATGATCATAAAAATGATCAAAAACTACATTTTACTTAAGAATACATTATTCAAAATGAAGACAAATCAACGTTGTTTTTTTCCGCTAAGAAATATACGTATGGAATTGAAATAAACCTGAACATCCTATTCACACACAAACAATGTGCTTCATTTTTTAAAAATTGCTGTGATGCCACATATTTTTTTCTAATGATAACACATAACACACCTTGTTTATTGTTGTCGATGCTTAATGACTGACACCTGATATTGAATCAATGTGTACAGTCTTTGATGCATTATATGTTATCATTCCTGCTGCTTTTAATAAATAAAGACAAATATTAGTGAATACTCTTGTTTGAGAAACCTAATTTTACAAAGTTGCATTGGATGTCGATAACTGATCAATTACAACAGTTCTTGGTGGTGGACTGTATTTATGCACAGATTCTCAGGTTATTAAAAAAGGTGAGTTGCACACTGGGGTTATTCTTCAGTGTGCACATTAAGAGGTTCTTTGGCCTGTAGACTGATAAGATGCAGTGGCATGATGGTATGTGTATGAGAAGGCCATGCCTTCTGAGATTGGTGGTACTGTCACGTTAGGGGAATGACCTACTTATGAACTGGGAATCAGCTACTGCTAAATTAAACAGAAATTTAAAATTCATGAATGTCGGTCCAAAAAAAGCTATTCCGATTTTGATGCATGGTTTCTAATGCAAAGTGTCCTAACTTCACTTAAAACAAGTTATAGATCAAATTCAAAATCATTTTTTTGAATTTGATGAAACATTCAAGTGGCCTTTTGGAAGGTTGTTTAACTGATCACTTCACTCCTCAGTTACACTTATGGTCTTCAACACTACCTGCCTGATCCATGATTATTTTACATACAGGCACTTACATTCAGAGAACAGCTCTTATTGTAGCAGTGGCCTCATGTCATTCACCTGCTTTATGTTTCCTCAAAACTAAGTCCAGCAACACAGGAACTGATCTCACATCCACCTGTTTTCTTTCAGTACCCATTTTGGTGCAGCCATGTCTGTTTCCATTTCTTCTGAAGGTTGTCCCCTTTTTGTGTATTGAATGTTAAGCATGTTTATAGCCATGTCAAATAAACATATTCGTAACGAAAGCAAACTCACATGAATCACATATTTCTATTCAGCAGTGCCCTCAAGTGAAAGTTCCACAACTGTATTGAATTTTTATTGCCAAACAAAACTAACTAGCTAATGTTAGAGGAAATCCCCAACGCTAGCTAGCAAACATTAGCCAACATAGCTAACACTAGCTAACGTATTGTCGTTTTAAAAAATTTCACTTTTAACATTAGAAAATGTCGCAAAACAAAGCCAAGCTTAGAAAATAAATAAATAATCATTATTCTTGGATGTGATCCATCTGTATAAATAGCTATCTACAGTGGTTGATTTGATAAAAAAATGAAATGGGGACGGTGGGTTAAAATAATGACCCACCAGTTTTACTCTAGTGAATGCCAAAAATCTAGCTACACAAGAAAAACACATTAGCCATGTAGTTAACTAGTTAGTCAGGGTAATAATGTAATGGCCATATAAATGCAATATAGACTAATTAAATATTCTAAATCAACCCATGTTGTAAACTCCAAATAGACTGCCTTATAAACGCTGAAAATATTTTATTAGTGGTTACCTGTGCTTTCTTCTTTTTAAAGAAAGTCCACAGATCATGTTGTAGTGTTTCCTTTGCCATTTCTGTAGGTTGAAGCTAGGTTAAAACATTAACAATGCCACTTGGTGTGGAAATCTAATGAATGGAATTAAATATTGGTACTAGACATTTTATAATAATAATAATAATAATAATATATAATGGCATTAATCCAAAGGGGATGGAAAAGGGGGATGCCAGTTTTACAAGGGCATCATCCTTCTTATCTAAGATTCACTGATTACAGAGAGAACAGTGCTCCCTCTTTATACAAATACTCGTTTATTAAAACCTTTTAGAAAAGCTAGATGTCCCCCAATTTTTGACAGGCAGTGTAAGTATTGACTGGGTGTGGTCAACTGGAATCACATGACTTCCATTATATCAACTATAGTAACATTCTGTTGTCTAAGGCCTATAGATTCCTCACCGCCAATAGTAGAGAGGAAAAAGCAAAAATAAATTAAGAACACTAATAAGTCACTTTAGAAATACTTTTCTAGCCATTTATTACATATTAAGAATGGCATATACATTACAAGAAGGGTGAAAAATCAATTTCTCTATTCAAATCAGATTATAGGACAGCTTTAGCTTCAGTATCTCTTTCACGCTAACCTACCACCTCCCATAATTTCACTTAAAATACTCTATATCAATCACGTTAAATGTATTCTTTCTGCCATTTTGCTTCCCTGTAATGTACTGTTATTGGATAATTCAAACTGAAACATCTGATGGCCTTTCTGCATGCCCTGGGTTAAGTGTTCTTCTAATGTAAAATCATCTGCATGGACATTTAAAGGGAAGGTTTGGACAAAAATAAAATGTGCACAATTCACTTTAACCTTAACCTAAATGTAGTCGATCAGCCAAGACGTGTTGGGTGTCTGGTTTGTTTCTTTATTTTTGCACTGGAGCTCTGAGGCTAAATCACACATAACCTCAAACTGTGTTGATTTGTTCAGTATCTAAAACAGGCTTGTTGTTATCTCTAAAAATAGACTAAATTAAGTTGCAGAGTAAAAAAACAAAAAAAAACAAAAAAACAGGTCGTAGCTCCATCTTGAAGCCAGAATCACTTTCTTCCTCAGCCCATAGTTTGGTATCACTCAAAAATAAACATCAGACTCTGGTAGAAGGCCCCCCAAAGTCTGAAGGAGGAATTGTACATTAGAAGTGATTCAGATGATAATATAGTTTCAATTTGATTTCTATAAATTTTTTTATATGAACTGCTATTTTATGAGACTGTTTATGTACAAATGGTGTCACTGAGCCAAACGATGTACATACAGTTTGCTTGATGCTAAGCTGGTGGCTATAAGCTTTTCTTGCATGTAGTTACATTAGCCTCGTAGCTCGGGTGCAACACTCAATAAATAAACTTCAGACACCAAACACGTATTGGCTAACTGATTAGATTTGCGTAAGGGGTAAATTGTGTAAATTTCCAGACTATTCCTGTAGCCCACAAAGGAAGTGTCACAATTAATGTTTCCATCTCATGTATTTGATCTGAGATCTTATCATTAAATATACAATGGACTCCAAAATTCTGAGACCACATTGAAAATCTCAGATATTTTCATTGCCACTGTACGGCACTCTAAAACGCTTTGCTGAAGCTGGATCAGTCATATCCAAAACACGATCAGGCAGACCAAAAGTGAGCACACCATCAGAAGACCAGTACATAAAGCTGTGTTCACTGAGAGAGAGAACGGCAACTTCATCACAGATACAGAATGTGCTGAATTAAGAGCACATAATTTTACTCCAGTCAGTAAAAGTAGTGTCATAAGAAGGCTAGCTAGTAGTGGTCTCAAAGGACGAGTAGCGTCTCTAAAGCACTTCTCAGGAAGGGAAACAAGGCCAAACGCTTGGCATGGGCTAAAACATAGCAGCATTTCACAGTGGATCACTGGAAAAAGGCTGATCAGCTGAGAAGCTTAAAAAACAATTACGAGTAAACAAAGAAACGATGACGTTTGATGAAGCTGAGTCCCGAATGAAATGCTCACCAATCAGAACATCTATATTTAAACATGTGGTTATTTTTACATAAAGCGTCATGATATCGGAAACCATGATAATATGTTCAGGTATCGTGATATAAAACTGTAAATATTGGCCCATGTCTAGTGTCATTAATATATTTCTATATTGTCCTCTGACATAAGGCCACGATGACGTTCCTCATGTCTGTTTTCTCTTCGTCTTGTTCGCCGTGCAGTCGGGATATTTCTCCAGCATGTTCAGTGGCTCCTGGAAGGAGTCCAACATGATGGTCATCGAATTGGAGATCCCAGATCAGAATATTGACACAGAAGGTAAGGTGGGATACAAGTGGAAAAGACACCATGTGAGATGGGGTGTTTACATTTACCCAACCAGGGCGTCTGAAGTCCAGTCCTGGACCTCCATGAAGCTGGCACCCCATCAAACCAAATTACTGTCATGTGTTTGTCCTGATTTGTCCCGTACAAAAATAGTTTGTGCCTGTTTGATTCTTTTTAAACATATTACACATTTAATTTGCTGTGACATCACTCTCAGCCATTGACTTGCACTGATATATAACGCTATAATATCTCAAAAACCAAACCGGCATAAACTGTATTTTTTACGGCACAAATCAGCACAAACAAATGACATAGGTTTAATTTCATCGCTTTTTATATGGGGGGGGCATCAACTTCACGGAGGTCAGTCCTGGGGAACGCTGTGTTAGAGCAGGGAGAAGCCAAAACTCATCAAACCTGAATCCATAAGCTGGACTCTAGTTATGTAAATACAGGTTTACACTCTCTTTACACTGTGTGTGTGTGTGTGTGTTTAGCTCTTCAGGTGGTGTTTGGCTCCCTCTACAGGGACGATGTGCTGATCAAACCCAGCAGAGTCATCAGTATCCTGGCTGCTGCCTGCATGCTCCAGCTGGTCAGTGCGGTTTTATTTAGACCGGAAGTTCAGGTTCTCATATTTATTTTATTTTATTTATTTATTCATATATATATATATATATATATATATATATATATTTAGTACTTGTGTATGAATTTATTTTATTTTATCTTATATAAATTCTGTAAAGCGAAAATGCTTTAAAAAAACAATGAAATTACAAGTTTTTGAATGCAAAAAAATAATAATAATTATTATTATAATTATAATTAACAGACTTGCTTCTGTCTCTGCAGGTAAAATCCCAGAACAGCCTTGATTCTGTTTTGATCCCAAAAAAAAAAAAAAAGTACTCTATTACTGAATATCTTACTTTCTTTATTGACCTACAATTCAATTTCTCTGTAACATAATTTTTTGGGGGAAATGAATGTTTGGAAATGTAAAATTTGCTCTTTTCTGATGACACACTAATGCAGAAGACACAAAATTAACATCTAAGACAAACATTTTATAAAATAATTAGGGTGCCTAAGACTTTTGCACTAAGTGTATCGTTTGGCCGAATTTGGCCCATGTTACATTTTCTAACACATAAGACAAGCCAATAATAATGCTACATCTACAGTATAAGCACATAAACAAATACAGATCACACACAGGTGACACAAATAATGCAGACTCACTTTGTTCTGGTGAAAAAAAAAAAATGCTGTTTTCATTTGAACTCCTGTATAAAGATGAGTTAAAAGTGTGTGTGTGTGTGTGTGTGTGTGTGTGTGTTTTGTGCAGGATGGACTGATCCAGCAGTGTGGCGAGACCATGAAGGAGAACATCAGTGTGAAGACCGTGTGTGGCTACTATGCCGCTGCCAACATGTACGGCCTGGACTCGGTCATGAAGAAGTCAGTCTCCTCTCCGAGTTTCGGCTTTTCCGTTATGAAAAGTGTTTTTTTTCTTAATCATCTGAGAGTTTGTGGACTTTGCAGGTGCCTGGAGTGGCTTCTCAATAACCTGATGACCCATCAAAATGTGGACCTCATGAAGGAACTGGGGTATCTGTCCATCTCTTTAATTACTGCATTTCTTCTTTTTTTAATGCAACAATGAAATGTTCAGGATATTTGGTAACTTCTTTTTTTTTGTGTGTTTATAAAGGGTTGAAATCATCGAGCAGCTGATTCAGTCGTCTGATCTCTTCGTCATGCAGGTGGAGATGGACGTCTACACCGCTCTGAAGAAGGTACCTCAAGAAGCCCAATAAGCATCTGAAATGTTTTTATACAAGTTATCTTAGCTTTTATACCACAGCGCTGTCGAATTCTCGATTCTGATTGGTCAGAAGGTGTCGATTCATTTTTTATAACCGCACGGCTATGATGCAGGCAAATCACAAGTGTATATTAATCCGCACGTTCTAGTATGGTTGGTTTCTATAGTAACAACTCATTCACGGGGACTTCACATGTCGATAATTTAAGCCTAACAATAAACTGATTTTTTTACGAAAGTGTTGTTATTTAACGAAGAAAAGCGTATAATGGTTGCTATGGTGACGCTTTCTGGAAGGAGAAGGTGTATTGAACATTTATGGAAGGAGACTCCGGTGTCAGCGCTTTGTAACAGTCAGAGGTAAAGCTGTT
>JAOUQW010000014.1:2195756-2206936 GCA_028565825.1 Olivaichthys viedmensis
GCTGGGAACATTTAACATAACTCACGTGACAGGGACAACTAAACATAAACATAAGCGCGTGGCGGCCGTCGCCATGGTGACTGCCACGCTATGTCCCGCACACAGTCGCGCGCGTGACACATACTGAATATATTGTATTGATTGCAATCCTGCAATCCTCACTTTAATCCTGACCCTTCTAAAACCTTTACCAGCACACTATATACTATAAGTCTGTTATCTTGTTTTACAGATATTGATGAATGTGAAACCGAGAGGCACAGCTGTGCCAATGACACGGTGTGCTTTAACATGGATGGAGGCTATGACTGCAGGTGTCCTCATGGGAAGAACTGCACAGGAGACTGTGCTCATGATGGAAAGGTGAAGCACAACAGGCAGATTTGGGTGCTGGACGAAGACAGGTGCTCCGTCTGCTCCTGCCAGGTGAGCGTGGCAAGCAAAAAGCCTTAATGGAAAGGTACACGGTGTAAGAATGATGGAGTGATCTCAGTCTTACCTTCCCTCTCTCTAGTATGCTTATGAGTTCATTAGGTTATAGGTTTATCCGTGACCATTTGCACTGCCTCCATCTTACCTAATTTCAGACACATAGTTGTGTACAAAATGCAGGAACCTGTCAAGAGTTCATTTATGGTGTGTAAAATACCATAAACATGTAAAAATTTATGTTTGGAAATCTAAAATTAGCTGTTAATGACACACTAATGCAGAGACATGAAATAAACATTGAAGAAGAAAAAAAGTAGGGTGCCTAAGACTTTTGCACAGTACTGTATACACATTTGCTATGGTTAAATACATTAGTGTGTAACACAGGGATTGAAGTGAAATCAAAATCCTCAAGACTGAAACTTTCTCGTTCCCACTTCTTTTGTTCCAGGGGTAAAGGCTGTCGGCCCTGAACAAATATTATAATATAACTATAAAAAGAGATATTTTTTTCAGACAGTTAGTCTGTGACTTAAAATGTTTTCCAACATTTTTTTTCCAAGTTCCATATTACATATAGAAGACAATATAAATACACAACTGCTGAGTAACACATAGTGCTTTTGTTGAACTTGAACAACTAAAAAATAACCACACATAAATACCTACTGCTTTCTTATTGGTCGCACAGAACGTTTTAACTTTAGATGACCTTCGGACCATTTTTGTTGTGCCCATCAAAAATTCATATCTGTGCTATGCATGCCATTAAATACACATAGTTTCCACAAATTATGTGAAAGCCGCCTTACTATGAAAAATCTTTGGTTGGACTTGCAGTGACTTAGGCACTGATCCCCAACCTTTATAAGATCAATGAGATGGAAATCATGTCCCGCATGGTGACAGAGATCAGTGTAAATGTGAAACCACTGAAAATGTTTTTTGAATGCCCTAGTCATCTGGGGTTGTGGGTGCTAAAACATGTTAGCAGAGCACACATTTGGGAAGGATGGTGTATATTTTATATATATGGTGTAGGAATGACATAACTATACTTGTTTATCTCTCCATAGTCAGGTCTGGTGATGTGTAGGCGGATGGTGTGTGACTGCGAGAACCCGACAGTGGACGTGTCCTGCTGTCCAGAGTGTGACCCTCGACTCAGCTCTCAGTGTCTGCACCACAATGGCCTTCTCACATACAACAGCGGTGACACTTGGGTGGAGAACTGCCAGCAGTGCCAATGCATAGTAAGCTAATTAGCATGCTAACATTGCCTTCAACAAAGCCACAACATTCTAAATTTATAAGCTACACCAGAGTAAAATCATGGTTGTTTTACATGCACCAAAGCCACACCTTTAGTTCCTGCTCCAAAGCAACACCTTTAGTTCCTGCACCAAGCCCACACCTTTAGTTTCTGCTCCAAAGCCACACCTTTAGTTCCTGCACCAAAGCCGCACCTTTAGTTCCTGCTCCAAAGCCACACCTTTAGTTCCTGCACCAAAGCCACATCATTAGTTTATGCTCCAAAACCACACCTTTAGTTCCTGCACCAAAGCCACACCTTTAGTTGCTGCTTCAAAGCCACACCTTTAGTTGCTGCTCCAAAGCCACATCTTTAGTTCCTGCACCAAAGCCACACCTTTAGTTTCTGCTCTAAAGCCACACCTTTAGTTCCTACTCCAAAGCCACATCTTTAGTTCCTGCACCAAAGCCACATCTTTAGTTCCTGCACCAAAGGCACACTTTTACTTCCTGCTCCAAAGCCACATCTTTAGTTCCTGCGCCAAAGGCACAATTTTAGTTCCTACAGCAAAGCCACACCTTTAGTTCCTGCTTCAAAGCCGGAACTGTAACTGCTAACTGTAGTTGCTGCAAAAAATCCACATCATGCTGAGTTTCGGTGCTACACCAAAGCCACATCATGCTAATTTTATCTACAAGGTAGACTTCATGCATAAAAATGGAAGAAGAAAGAGAAACTCATGATTTAATGGGTATGAAACATGTGGAAGTTGATATGTTGAAGGCCGTCTAGCAGCATCAGTTAAAATTGAAGATTTTTTGTTCTGTATAAGTGTCACACGCCCGACTGAGCATGCGACATAGCGTGGCGGTCGCCATGGTGACGGCCGCCACGTGTGCGGCCACGCGCTTGTGTTTTGTCTCCTTGTCTGTGACGCGTGAGTGTTGTTAAATGTTTCCAGCTGTTCCTCGTTCGTCTCCCTTGATTATTAAGTGTTTAAATACCCGCTTGTGTCCGTCCTGTGTTGTCTCTCGTTGTTTATGTCATGTTGCTTGTACCCATGTTTTGCACCCGTTAATGTTTAGTTTAAATAAAGATGTTTCTACTTACAAAGCGAAGCCTCGCGTTTGTGTCCGCACCCTTGAACCTGCACATCGTGACAATAAGGCTATCGTTTTAAAGAGCAACATCAGCTCATGCATTCTCTGAGGACAAGGTGTCTCTAACATGTCTCCATTAGTCTCTGTCTGTCAATGTTTATCGATTTACTGCCTCCATCTAAGCTCATTCCAGATATGGATAATTAAAACATTTAAAAAATGCATGATATCTACTGCATGTAAAATACCCTTCATAAACATGAAAATTGTAAACAAGGATGAATATTTGCTGTTATTCTAATTCTAAGCACACAAGTAGACTACACACATAATGCTGCCTTCATATACAGTAAGTTAGGGGGAAATCTTGTGAAATGGTTATAACTTCATCGACCCAAATTGTTACTCAGCTTCACACTATAATTTCAAAAAGCACATATAGTTTTTATGGTTCTCAGGCTTGTTAAAGTGCTTAAAAGGGAGGCTCAATTAATAAAATGGAAAAAAGATACTCAGATTTTAATGAAATGTGTGAAAGTTGGTAAGTTGAACGCAGTCTAGTAGCATCGGTTAAAATGAAAGATTTTCTCTTCCAACAGAGAAACAACAAATGTCTTGAGCTGTATAAAGAGCAGTGTAGATTCTAGATCTTTAACAGACAGCAGAGCCTTGCAAACCTTCATTATGATTGTCTTTCCTATAAAATAAGATTAGGACGTTCCATTAGTTTATGGAGTATTTGGAACCAGTTGAGCTTAATTGAAACATCCAGGTGTATATTTGCATCACAGATACATCTGAAATGCAGATGATATTAAAAATGTAGGAAACTGCTGGCACAGCAAATGCACAGCAAATGCGGAGGCTAAAAGCATTGCATGAAATTATTGTTTAATATATGAATGGATATAATAACAGGAATAACATTTAGCCACAAAAAAGTGCAGAAATGCATGGTGCAAAAGTGAGGTGTAAGCTAATCTATAACATTGAGTAGATCAGTCTATAACTATTCAATTATCAATAGCTATTTCAGCTAGTCGTTATTTTTGCCAGTACTAAGTTGTTCATAGTAGACTTGAATAAAATAAACAGTCTTCATTTATATCGTATTGGAGCACTGTAAGCTGCTATAGAACACTTAAACAAAAGAATTGTACACTAGTCAGTGATCTAATTGCATTGCTTGAATCATAAATAAAACATTATACATTTAAAACATTACAGTGAATGGATGTGCTAGACTATTACAGCCTTTCTAGTGCATCAGATTAGGATTCACATAACATAGTAATTATAATAACTCATACCCTTTTTTTTTACGATATTTTAAATCTTGGCCCAAGAATTCCTTTTGGAGGCTTAAAGTAGATGAGTGTAGATTTCTGCAAAGGTGATAGGGCATTTGATTTTCTCAAATTGGCCATGTGTTGAGTGGGGAATGAAATATACCCTGAACCACGATGCTACATTTAAGATGGAACAACAGAAGACAAGAGAATAAAGCAACAACAGTAGCGTGTCAGTAAATACAATAAATACAGACAGTAAGCTTTAATGCAAACAATAATATTTAATGCAAAAGCCAGGATTTGGAAAATAAATAATAACCTTTTTGCATGCCAAAAAAACCCAAAAACATTAAATGTAAAAATTGTTCTGATTAGACATGGCTATAGTAAAAAGCGCTTTAAAATGTGGGGATACATGGCAGTAATAAGCAGCTGCAGCCTCAGATCTTCCACAGACTGCCACTGCTCCAGCTCAGTCTCGGCCTCCTCTGGAGATTTGGCCTTTTCTCGTTATTCACAAAGCCTCTGCCACTACATGAAGAATTGAATCATAAAGTTCAGCTTACACATGAACAATAAATCTCTAGAGTTATATCGATCTGGGCACAGATACAGGTTCCTCTCGCTTTTCTTGCTTTTGGTTTCTCATATTCCATCCTACTTACTGGTTTTGAAGCTGCCAAGGCATTACAGCACCATCTTTCCTCGTAGCGCTCTCTTTCTGCTCTGTCAGCTCACAGTATTTTAGCCTCACATTTGAACTGTGGCATTGACTTTAGTTTGTGAAATACCTAGTAAAGCTCTTTGGTTCTTCTCTGACGTATTAAAGGCATACTGATTAGATTTCTCTTTATTTGTTCCTGGAGACACAGACTAAAATAATCCACTAACTCATATTTGCATACAGGTACTTTTTCATCACATTATTCAGATTTTTTTTTTCTTTCTTTTTTTACTGTAACCCAATCACAGTTAAAAAGTAGAGTGATGAGAATCAAATAAAAAAACAAAGACTTTTGATCGTGATAATGTCACTGTGCTTTTTGGAGTCACATAAAGATCTGATTTGACAAGAACCCCACAGCTGTGATCCTTATTAGAATATTATTATTTTTTCCCTCAGAAGCAGAATAAACATGGAATAAATAACTAGAAAGAATGGCAGTGGTGAGAGTCAGTGAGAAATGAAAGACAGTCTCCAGTGTCATGCGAAAGGCTGTGTGTGTGTGTGTGTGTGTGTGTGTGTGTGTGTAGAATAAAAGAATAAAGAAACAGTGCCAGAACTGGCAGAAGAAAGAGAAAGAGAGAGCACCATTGCATCATGCACATTATAACCAGGGACTTTGAGCCAATCATAGCACTGTCTGGTAGGTTGAGACATCCAGAAAAGGCCTTTTATTGTGCTTTAAATCTCCATGTTACTCTATTGGGAGATGAAACAAAAAGCAGAAACAAGAAAACCAACTCGGTCCTTTAAAACTATAACCATAAAACTAGATACAGCATAAAACTCTCCATGTCTTTGTCTTAGGGAATCCCATTGCATGTTTGCTAAAGGGGAACACTGGGAGCTAAAATAATGAGCTTTTGCTTGTAACAGTGTAATGGTATTTGGACGAGCTATGTGTCCCTAGAGTGCTTTAACACATTAGCTAGAAGCAGTGTGCCGCCGCAGATAGACACGCAAACCATTGTGTGTAGAAAATACATGTGACCCAATGACTTGGTTAGAAATGAGAAAGACAAGAATTAAAGTAATTTGAACTTTAGTTGATCATTCTGGGCTATTTAGATATCCTGTTTTATCGCTTTCTGAGATGCACAAAGCATCATTCCAACCAAAAGAACTGTCTGGCTACTAACACTCATAAGTGGTTTACACTTTCATACACCTAGTGCTATGTGGTACTATTTAATAACTTAGAGCCCTAAGGGGTTCTAATACATTCAAGGGCCTAATACATTTCCTGCAAATGACATGAGAAACCTGTGTGTGTGTACATATATTAGACCCCCCCAATGCCTGCCGTCATATTGGTCTCAGGAACTATACTCTTACACAACGCCCACATTTTTGGTGCAAGCTGCTTACTGTACTTGCGCCCTTTAATTCTGCTTTCTTTAAACAGTGTTTTCGTTATCATGTTGTGTGATTCCGTTCCATTAATTTCCTTTTCACCACCATTTTTTCCAGTGGATCAAATGTTTCAGATTCAAATCGACTCCATTTTTATAAATTACAAACATAGACATCCAAACAGAATATTATGTAAGCTGAACATAGTGTCATGATCTCCTCGCTGCGGACTCCCAATTTATGTGCACGCCGCAGTTTTCGGCGAGCTGCGCACTTCTGTGTGTGTCGTGTCTTTCATGTAGTCATGTGCTTTTGTTTGTTTTCTCACATGTCTCAGTTTTTGTTCTGTTCACGCCCCCCGGTTTCCTATTGGTTGTTCATTAATTGATCGCAACTGTTTGCAATTGTCCAATTAATCAGTTTGTGTAGAAATACTCGCTGGTTTCTGTTTATCATCGCAAAGTCTTGTCGTGTTTACCTACCGGCAATGCTGAGCGTTTCTCTAGGTTTCTTGTTGTCTGTGTCTTCTGTCTGTAGTTCCTGGTTTTCTGTGATTCCCCGTTTGTTTGGTTAATCCTTTATTGTTTTTTGACTTCCTGGTTTTGACCCGCGCCTGTGTCCTGATTACCGATATGGATTTACCTGCTCTTCGCTTGTCTGCCTGTGTTTTGACCCCTGCTTTTTTCAACGACGATGATTTATGGATTGAACCTAATCATAATAAACATTCCGATCACCCGCACTTGCGTCCTGCCCCTTCTCCTGTGTTTGGATTTTTTTTGCAAGCAGTGTGATTCGGTGTTAAGATTTGGGTTTTCAGTTTCAGAAAATGTGGTTGGGGTTTGGAAATAAAACCTTAAGGTTTGTATCTTAGTGTATGTTATGGAGAAGGTGAAATCATGGGGTTTTTTTTGTCTGCAGGTTAGTTATTCATTCACCCCGGTTAGTAGTGTATGATGCCTGATTCCTAAACAGTGTGTTATCTTCCTATTTGCACTGGAAACATGGGTGTGTGTGTCTCTCTATCGTAGCATGGCGAGGTGGACTGCTGGCCGATGCCCTGTGCTCCGATGGTTGATTGTGAATTTGTGGCAGTGCCCGAGGGTGAGTGCTGCCCCCGCTGCGTTTCTGACCCATGCCAGGCTGACACAGTGCACAACGACATCACCAAAACATGCGTGGACGAATACGGGGTCACACGCTTCAGCGGCTACACCTGGAACAAACACGCCACCGAGTGCTCCCTCTGCCAGTGCAAGGTAAGACACACACAATTACATACACCTTTATGATTGTTCAGTAATTTCTTCATATCTTTTTCATATCCTAATAAATACAATTACACATGAACCAAGGGGTGCTCATTGGGTTTCATGCATAGAGAGAGTTGTCCAAGAGTAATTTAGTCAATGTTACTCATGTTTGATATGTATAATTCAAGAATCCATTTTATAAAACCAAAACAAAAAAAAATCGTCTTATGAAATTTAAATATATCTGAACATCCTGTTGGCACACCATTTACTTTATTTTTAAAACTGTTGTATATAATCATATCGTTCATTCAAACGGTAACACACGTGTGCTCCTTACACATAGCATTAGCTATTCTTGTCTCTTAATGGTTAACATCTAATACTGAAGTAGTACGGTACAGAATGCAATATGCGTTATTGTCTCTGTTCTTTGCTTCAGGCTTATATTAGTGATGAATATAATTTCACAAAACTGTAATAGTTATTCATGACGGATAAAAAAAATATATATATATTCTTGGTAGTGTACCCTGATTAACTAAAGGTTTGTGTGTGGAAAAATACATACAAACTTGATACCAACTACGGGAAAAAAAACATGCAAGCTGATTTACTAACATGGTCTACGGACGATTGTCTCTTTCAGTTGAGAAAAATATTAGTCTCGTCCATTTTGCGTGTTTGCCTTAACGAATATGCAAATTGGGGAAGTTTCTACCTAAAGGTGCAAAATACAGGGCGGAGTCAGTGCAAGATTGATTTAGCACCCGCAATGTGATTTACTGCAGCCTGAAAGTCACTTTTGATTGCGTACACACATGAATGCGACCGAAGACAAGGTATTAAATTTGCGGAAGCCCATTTCCACCATTTGAAGACAAAATTCAAAAGTCTTAATAATGAGAAACTTTATTGAAATTATGCCTTAGTATCTCAAAAGTTTCTCAAAATGATTACTTATAATTATCACGGTAAGGTTGGTTTTCTATACGATATTCGCTGGACGTTCACACCTCGCATGCCAATAGCAATTAAAGGGAGTCCGTCTTCACATATAACATATGGACACAACACGCACTCATGTCTACACTCATGTGTTTTAAATTCACATTGTATTTTCAACAGTTTTTTGACGCGTCACACTGCCTTTAATTGGTGTTATACTTCACGCGCAATTACGCCAATGTGCATCAGTTTTAGTTTACGTTTCCGGGAGTCTCTTTGAGATCTGAAATCGCCACGGCTATCGATAACAAAATAGCACACGCAGAAACCTCATTTAAATATTGTTTCCTCCACCAACTTTGCACATGATGTCATTTACTTGATTATTCTTTATAAATCACCCGCAACATGACCACTAACTGCAGGCGCAATGTATCAGATTGCGCATGCAAATTAGCACTCTTTATTTGGGATCTTAGTAAATCAGGGCCTCAGACCCTATTGTACATGCTGTACATGTCACTCACCTGAATACTACCAGCAGATGGATAGATTCTCCATTTGAAAGAGCTAGGCTTGGTCTCGAACATGCTAAAAAAAATAAAAATTATAGAGCAAAAAAACAGGTGTATAAAATCAAGCACATAGCCATGCAATCGCCATAGACAACCATTGGCAGTAGAATGGGTCATACTGAAGAGCTCAGTGACTTTAAATGTGACCTTTTGGCCATATAGTGTGTGTGTATGTATGTGTGTGTGTATATGTATGTGTGTGTGTATATATATATATATATATATATATATATACTGTATATATATATATATACACACACACACGAAGATATAAAAAAAATTCTAGAGGGCATGAAAGGGTTTTACCTTTCAAGTTTTCTATACTGACATTTTCTGTTTCAATTCTCTCCCTTTTTCTTCTGTCTCTCTCCCCACTCTGTTTTTCCCCCCTGCAGAATGGTCATGTCTGTTGCTCTGTGGATCCTCTGTGCCTTTAAAAGGCAACTCTCTATCCCACTGCCCTTTTCTCTTTTTCTATTCCCTCTATTTTCTTCCTATTGTCTCTCACTGCTCCTTCTTCTCTCTCTCTTGCCTTTATGTAGAGCTTAATTTCCCATCTGAATTTCTTTTACTGACTCACATGTACCACACCATAACAGACAGGCCGGGCAGCTCAGCTATTCTTCAGCAATGGATCACATATATTTCACGGTGTAAGCAAACTGACCTAAGAACAGCTTTTGCTTTTGATACTCAAATTACTTCAACTGCAAGAAGCTACTCGGCATTACTCTGGGATGCTTGATGCATGGAGAAGAAGGCTTTAATGGTAATGATCAGAAATCATTCCACTGCATTCCACTGTAAATTAAACACTTCCACCCCTCCACGAGCATGACTCAGTTAGGCATTGACTATTTTGCAGTTTGCGCATGCAGACCGCGCCTTTAACTGGTGGTGGTGTAAGGTATGGTTGTGGAACTGTAAAGGGGGAGAGAATTTGGGCTGGAGTTCGGGTGGCTTCCACCTGTGCTAGGGAGCCGAGCCCCCCTTTTTTCTTTCTTTAATTATTTATGGATGTATTTGGAGCTGGAGCCGAGTGGGGAGGAGGTGGGTGCGAGGTTTCATCATGAGGATCAGAATGGATAGATGGGATATTTATAGGGATTTTAGATGAGGTAGGAGGAGTTTCAGGCGTGGTCTTTCTCCCAAACATCAGTTATTTCATAACTCCATTATTGATTATTTATCTATTCCTAAGAAAAAGGAAAGTATTTGGTGTTTCAACTAGTTAACTTGTTTGAGTTTTTACTTTTTCTGAAATGTGAAACTTACATTTTGATGTTTTATGTTGTATTTTTTGTTGGTTTAATTTATTCAGTGGCTTGGTATTGTGTAATGGTGAAATAAAGATTTCCATTGAAACAAGAACCCTGTTTTGTATTATTTTGGTATCTCATCTTTTAACTCAGATTCCCATCTAGTCTAAATGTTTAAATAACAAATGAACAAAGTATGGAAATGAATTACATTAATCATTAAAAGCTAAAAACCTTAAAAGTTAAGCATAAATCTTTTACTAATGACGTACTCAAGGATTTTCCAACTTACCACCACAAACGTTATGTGAGCTAATTGTTTATTTATATGGAAGCCCATTTGCTTATTGTAGTCATGTTATTCGTAGTAAATTAGTAGCAGTACCCTCAGATGTACCCTACTCCTTAGCAATAATGTAGATTTCTCTGTCTTAACTTTCTGACATGACATGAGGTGTTTAGTAATTAAGAATTTAATTCAGTCAATAGGAGCTATTAAATTAATATAGTTTTTATATTCCTGTTATATATATATATATATATATATATATATATATGAAAACTGTGAAAGAGCTTTGGAAATGCACCCATTAACACCTTCTCCCAACATTCAATATGTGGTTAAGGCCTTGGTATACATATCACAGAAAAAAAATATTGATGAGAAATGTAGGTTGGTTAATCAGATTATACTTAAGCTTGTTTATGCTTAAGATGAATCAGGTAACCTGATTACATGACATTTGTAATCTACAGTGGGGTCCAAAAGTCTGAGACCACATTGAATCCACCACCATGTTTCACTGTTTTTATGATATCAATTTATCTTCTGTTCGTCTCCTTACATAAACCCTTCTGTTACTGCCATAAATCTCAAAGTTGGATTTATCAGTAAATAGGACTTTTTTTCCAGTTATCCACTGTGAAATGCTGCTATGTCTTAGCCCATGCCAAGCGTTTGGCCTTGTTTCCCTTCCTGAGAAGTGCTTTAG
>JAOUQW010000014.1:2232152-2254140 GCA_028565825.1 Olivaichthys viedmensis
GGGACAACAGACAAGAAACGCACTCACACAAGCACGTGGCGGTCGTCGTCATGGCAACCGCCACGCTATTGTCTCGCACTCAGCCGGGCGCGTGACAAGAGCGAAAAATTCAGAATGTTACGGGGTGAAGAGATAGACAGAACTCTATGGTGAGGATCTCTGATCATGAGGAAATGACGGGTAAAAACCCAAAGGAGCCATCAAATCTGAATGAAGCAACATCTCATTTACTCCCAGGTTGTAAAACAACCCCACCCACACATGCACACATAATGAACACCAATCACGGTTCATTTATTTTACAGGTTCTCTATCATCGCCTGGTAATGATGCAATTCTGCTTTGTCTGTGCATCTCAGGTTAGCCTATCACATCCATTGAAACTCTGTCTGACAGCCATCACATTGTCAGCCTTCTCTTGGCCTGTAAAAATGACCGGCACCCAGGTGGTAATGGTCTGCTGCCTGCCAACGCAGATTACCTTTGGCAGAAAGACCCACTGCTGAGTAATTAATGCCATTAAAGCACAATAAAAGTCATGTGGAGCCTGACAATATGCAGCCTTTTATCCCTGTCTGACTCAAGACGCTTAATTATTTAAATGCCACAATTATCCACTTTCATGAATCAAGATACCAGTGTGGCTAATGTGTAGGGAATCATAATTTAAAAAGCTTCAGAAAGAGGAACAACATCCGCTTGTGGAGGACCTCTTCAGTGACCAGTTATAGTAAGGGGAAGCTTGGACCTTAAATGCCCTTTGCTTTTTAAACATGGCTCTGATTCCTGGTTTAAGGTCACATAAACAGTTTTTAAGACTGTTGGAGAAGTTTCTAGGAAATGTATGAAAGTTGAAACAAGGTTGCAGTTTGCGTTTTGAAAGAAAACAGCACAACTGGGAATGTATTATGCCTCCGATTATGCATTTTAAAGCCAATTAGGCAACCACAATGAAGACAGTGCCATATGTTGGTGGGTAGAGTACACAGAGAAAATCGGTTAAACTGTGGTTGAAGAGAGCATAGAAAAAACATGGTGATGATCATGCCACCATCTGTATGTATTACAATGAGATTAAACACACACACACACACACACAAATCTGTTAATCAATGGAAATGAACAAGAGGACAGAGAAGTCTACTGGATGTATAGCGCAGTAATGGTGCTGCAGTGGATCATCATATACTGTCATTTATGGGAACATTGCAACATGCATTAATAACCACTCATTTGTAAGAAGGGAATAATTTGAAGTGTTTGTTTGTTTTTTAAGTGGTAAATAATGCCTTCATTTTTTGTTAGTACTCCATTTTGGCCATTTTCCAATTCCACAGCAGGTTTTTCCCACAATTTATGGGTGAAGCATTTTTAAGCAGATGCGCATAGTGTTTTCGACAAAGACATTGTGCCATTCTTCCCACCTAATTAGAGTGTGTCCAATTCTACTCTCATTGAACCACAGCCATCGCAAGTGAGATTTGAAACCAGGCCAAGTGTCAGAGCTCAAATATGCCCTGAGTGTCTTTAGCAGCCTCATTATTACAAACAGTGAAAAAACTCCCAACTTGGGTCAACCTCGGGCTCAAGAATAAAAATGTTGAGGCCAACAGCCAATTCAAAAGCCCTAGATGGAAAAATATAAATATATTAGAGGTTTCTTGAGAAACGAGGTCTTTTGGATGGAAGTCCTAAATGCTGTCCGAGCAAAGTGCTTCTGAAGCTGAAGAAGGTGAAACCAGTACGTATTTATATTTCTAAGGTCTAATGCATAACATTTAGTCCAAAAGGAACTTCTTCAAGTACTTAAGTTTCTTTCTGCTTATGTTTCCTAACTTCACTGCTGCCATAGCAACAACTAGCAATGCTAACAATGATACCCATTGATGTTAAAGTGTTTCTCCAAGTGAAAGGTCCTTGATTCTGATGATCCAAAGGTGCCCAACAGAACAGTGAAGGCCATCTTCTGTTTGGTTTCTCCAATGTTGTGAAAGAGATACAATATCAACTCTGATTTGTGACGAGTAATGGGTAATTTATTAAGTCCTGTAATTTTAGTGGCTGTATTAATAAACCTGCATGGACCAAGTCTCAGTCAGCTGCATCGAACAGTGTTATTCTTCAACAAACCTTTTATTTCACTTCTAACCAACATGTATTATTCTGTGAAATATCAATGGAGTTTAAAAAAGGAAGCGGTCTTGGGCTCATGCTGAATATAAAAGTTTTTTATATCACAAGGGAGCCAAGAGGCCATTTTATGTAAATGCAGAGTCTTTTACTTAAGCTTTTCCTGAAATTATTGTCATAAGCTGTAGCAGTGGTGAAGATACAGGCAGATACGGCAATGTATCCAAATCCACAATTGCCTAATAATCCGTAATCCACAAGGGAAAACAATGGAACAAGTTTTTTTTTTACAGAAAAAATCGAACTACATACAGATGACAATTATAATAAGAGGATGTGGACAAGACAGAACCTGAGCAGGACCCTGAGCCTGAGGAAAACGGGAGTCTAAAGTAAATAATTTATATGAAATAAATAGTTTATATAAAATAAATAGTTTATAAAAAAAAGTAGTTTACTCAGCAGATACTTATCATTCAACAATCCATCATTTAAAACACAGACAAAAGCATTTTTGCCGTGTGAGAAATCTTTGTATGAAATTGAAATCTATGTGAATCTCCTGTTAACACACAATTTGCTTCCTTTTTTCCCAAAATGTTGTGATTCAATTCACTTCTTTCAAATTGTAATACTTAAACTTTTCTAACACAGTGTTAATTGTTGTAATCTCTTAATGACTAACACTTGATACTGACCCAGTACGCTCCTCGGAGTCATGTGTTACCCTGCCTACCGCTGTCACGGCCGACCTCGACCTCATGAACACTTCCACCCCGCACCACCAGAGGTCCCGATCCCCGGCGTTTTAACACTTCCAGGTCGACCAGTTCACATAGCTGTTTTCAGTTCACTGTAATCACACACACAGCATAAATACACACACACAACCAGGACCAGTGCGAAGTTGTGTCGTCGGATATGAGAGTCATCACTGAGCGTTTTCTGGTCTGGTCTTCTGGTAACGAACTTTGCCTGTCTTTCGGTTTACGGTTTTGGATTTTCCCTTCGGACACTTTCGCTGTGGATTATGCTACCCTGGTTTTCGGATTTACACGCCTGATTTACGACTACGAGATTGAACGTCCCTTATCTGACAAAATAAAGAGCTTTTGCGATTGGATCCAACCTGTTGTGTCCGGGTTTTTCGTAAAAACCGCTTTCAGCCAATGAGAACATGCTGTTTTGACATGTATTAGTGGAGAATAATGGAATCTTTACAAAAATTGTATTTGTGTTTGATAACTAATTAAACAAAAGCAGTTCTTGGTAGTGGACTGAGATGCCTGGACACGACTGTATATCACCTCACAGACAGAAATAGCACAGTAAAATATAGGGACTATGAGGGATTCCATTTTTGGCATGTGATGTAACTGATCAGGCTCTCTCCATTCAGTTCCACAAAGATATTTTACTTCATCCATATGGTATTGCAGAACTCTCACCTACTGGGACTTTGGATAACGAAAAAACAGGCTATATCGTAGGTTGTATTATTTACCAAGTGTAAGCTGTTATTCCTGGTCTGCAGGCAACTTATGCAACAAACACTTGCCTAAGAAATACTGGATTTAATACTTCACTCATTAGCTCTACACTCGGAGACCAAACGACAACATTAAAGCCCAATAACTCATTGCAACAACTGTGCATGTATTACTCGCTGGGGTATCACGCATGACCAGCTGGCATTTAAATAATCTGACCCTAGAACACCCCCATCAATATCAACCTTGCAAATTGCGCTGGAGCTCAATGCAATTATGCTTCAAAAGCAGCACCTGGTGTGGTCTGACAGCTAGCTGAACGCAATGAGATATGCTCAGATCTTTGCTTCACCCACCTGGAGCATGGCGCTAACAGAATTAAGAGGAGTAACTGCATCGCCCACATTACAGTCATGCTGCACGGCAGGTGACGAGGAAATCAATTTGTGCCTCCAGCCTCTAATTCGATTTAGCTATCTATTTTCTCCATGACTGCTGCAGAGGACGTGATTGCCTTTGCTAACGCAGGACGCCGGTATTAACATATAAACAAGAGATGGTTGTTTTAGAAAGGTACCAGTTAACAACAAGTCAAGTGATGTGATTCTAATTAAGCTCCAGTCCAGAGTGATTTGTGTCAGGAGCTCTAATGCGCACTACCTGACCATCCTGTGATGAATGATAAATGGGCTGGGGAGACACTCTCTTCCTTTTTAATTACTTTCATTTCCTCTCATGCTGATGCTCTTGAGTGAATTAGGATCTCGAAATTGCTCAGTTATTAAAACATCATATGCGACTACAGAGGACGAACATTGACTGCATCTAAAAGACAGAAATGGTCAAATCACTAATAATAACCATGGTGTACTGTCCTGGTGTTAAATTACCACTTGCCCTCCATCTGCTGAGAAAATCTGAAACTAGTCCTGACACACTGTTCTGAAATGTACAGGTTATGCACTAATTATTCACTGGTTATTTCACTGTGCATTTTTAATGTTAAATGTTTCCCAATCCTGCTTCTTTAGTCCCTCTGCACTGCACATTTCCTGATTTAGCTTGTGAAAGGATCAATAATGACCCAACTAAGAAAAAGCCGAAACTAGATCTCTGAGATTGGAAATGGACACAGCCTTTATAATGGGTAGGAAAATGTGGCCTGCGAGTTTTGTTTGGTCCATCAATTTAACTTCAATAACAATAAAGTGCCATGCGTGACATGTTAATCTGCCATCCATCTAACGCTCATGAGTGCCTGTAGCATTAGTGTTACTGACTTTGCATAGACCAACATGAACTAGAGTCTCTTTGGCCTGATTCCATCAAAGTGTTTCTTAAATATTCAGAAAAATCTACAAAAGTCACTGCATGTTTTTTTTATCAGCTACTGTTCTGTTGAACATTCTGAAGAGGAACAACAAGTTGATGTCATTAAGAACAGCAGCCAAACACACTGTCATGGAGAGACTGCAACACATCACTTGTTATATCTTTCATTCCAAACAATTTGTTCCCATACTTTAGCACATCTTTTCCTTATCTATACACAAAACTTTCCTCCTCAGCCGAGTAGAAAAATTCGAGTGCAGCTGTAAAAATTCAGCAGTGACACGCAAAGGTAAGAAGATTGAAAATGAATTGCTGCTCATGAAGTCTCTTTGGCCTATTTCCATCAAAATGTAGAAAATAGAAAGACTGAAACAATAGCATGCATTTCCTGCACAATAGGGTGGTATAAATCAGTGTGTTTCCGGAGCTTCTCTCCACTGTGTCCCTATTGTGCAGCTGAACGTGAAGCGTGTACTGCAACTCTGTGTGTAAAAAGAGTGGGTTTGAATAGTTGTGACAGAATAAGTGTGGGTGAAAAACACTGCAGCTTAGCCAGCTTAGCCTCTGTGTCCCAGACTGTCCCAGGCTCTTTGTTACACCAAAGGTAACAAAGAAGAGACGGATCATCAACTTGGCTGCAGGGTGAGGAGACAGAATCCAGCATGGTTGGAGAAAAGAAGAATCCCTCACTGAGAGCTGACAGGTCAGAGAGAACTTTCTCTCTCTAGACAGGGTTTGTGTGTGAGAGAGAGAGAGAGAGAGAGAGAGAGAGAGAGACTAGCTACTCTGATACATCTCTTCACATGCACAGGTTTGGCCTGTGCGCAGTTTAAGGGAACGCACACTCACAGTCTCAGATAGTAAGTACAAACAAACACACACAGAGCTTTTTTAAGCTATCCTCTCCAGTGATGGCCGGCAGATGGATGGGTCATTTGGTACCGTGCCGTTACCATTCAGCAGTGAAGGCATTAGGCTTCCCACAGGGATGAGGGTAAAAACTGCTGTCCCGCTGTTTCTGGACAACCAAACAACACACACATACACACCAAAATATAACTCCAAAAATGCTCTTGCTTGCTCTGCCTCTTTCACACTCATTGGCTATAGACTTAAGTGTTGGATGGGTTCTCAACCACTATTACTATCACTATATCCACCAACCAACCATAATCAACCATATTATCATGGGGAATGCAACCCATGTTTATGATTATAAGGCAGATAGTAAACTAGGAGGTGCATGGCTATTTGCTGGTGTGATGTTCTTCAAAAGAACTGGCAAGTTTTTCTTTCTTTTCCTTTACCCACTTTAGAAAAGAAGGCTTTGGATGGCATGGAACCATGGAATTAGTGACTGCTAACATTACGCTGATACACATGGTGACTGCAAATTCAGAGCACCACACATGCATTAAAATACAGCTCTATTTCACCAACACAACCCCCCCCCCCCACCTTTTCCCTCCATGTGAAGTTTGTCCAGTATGAGCAGAATGTGCTAAATGTCAGTCCAGACAGTCTTGTGTTAGAAATACAGCAGATGCTCTGTTTCATGATGCTCTGTTCCATGATGCTTTAATTATATAATGTCTGGGATTTACATCATCTAAGATATATAATCTCGTATAATGTGTGTTTTACACCAGACAAGCCAGATTTTTGAGACATTGACATTTTGCGGTTTGTAACTTTGTGTCACCAGATTTTTCATTATAAAAATAACAATATTCTGAAAAAAATCCTGGTATTTTAGGGAGGTTTTTTCTCTCCAAAATATTCATTTCACAAATACCAACACTTTGCGGATAACTTAATTCATTTTTATTTAAAAATAGCCAGCGATCCTCCACCCACAAGCCCACCCCACCCCCATGACAACCCTGGCTCCTCTCTCCTCACCTCTTCTTCCCACACACTGGTCTGTTAAAAAGACTGATAACCACTGTTTTAGAGCATGGAAAGGACAAGCACTGTAATTATGAGAAACAGAGAATTGCTGCTTTTGGTTTTTCAAGGAACACTTGCACTTTATTAACATTAGAAATCAATTAGAATATCATTAGAACTTGTTGACACAAATGCCAGAGATACTCAGCTTTCTCATCTTCATGTAAGCACTCGTAAAGTCAAGAAGCTGATGAGACGCTCTTGTTACAAACCCACTGTGTGATGCTGGGACTTCAGAAGAGGCATCACCTCACCAAAAAGCCATCTGGGCAGAATCAGCACCATGGCCAGTGATCTCAGGGGCACCACAGACAGTTACTCCAGAGTCAACAAACACACAAGCAACATGGCAAAGCCAGATCCAATCGTGCATGGCTGGAGAGCGATGATAACCTCAAGCAGCCCTAATCAAGCCAATTTTATTTGTAAAGTGTTTTTTACAATAGACATCACAGAGAATGTTTATGACCCCTAATGAATGGGACAAGGTCTAGAGAGGCGAGGAAAAACTCTAAGATTATATCATGATGAAACTTTGAATGGAGCAAAGACAAAACAGGAAGCAATCCTCCACTGGGTGATATTAAATCAAAACACACCAAGTTCATATAAGCACGTTAAATTCTGAACCTCAGTTGTGAATTGAAACTGTAAATACTTAATTATTATAAAGCTTTTCCTTATTTATCTCACTCTCCTCTCATACTTTTAATTCTTTATCCTTCATGATCTCTGTAAGTGTAGTGCTCCTCCACAATACATCACCTACACACACTCCAACACAGAGATCAACATTAACATTCACAGGCCAATGCATGTTTGCTGCCACCATTTGGGCCAAAATAAAACCCGGAAGCTTTCTAAGGCTACGATGAATTATTCATGACACCATCAATGAGGGTTAAAGCTTATCAGTCTGCTCTTGACAGGCCCATTCCTTCACTGCAAATGCTGCAGGATTCCAGAGGGCACCTGGAAATCGCCAGAGGGTGCATAAATAATAAACATTGTGCCAAATCAATTGGGAGATCTGCGTTTGTGATGGTGATGGAAGCGATGGGTGATGGAAATGATTAAACCTGTGTTCATGTTCTGCGTAGTAAACATTGTGCTTGTAAAAAAAAGTGGAAAGTAAGAGGTGTTCTCACACTGTCACCTTGGAGAAGTTACAGGATCAACCTCCATTTCAGGCCTGCCTTCAGCTACACTTGTGTGTGTTTCCCTTTTTCACTTCTTATATATATATACTGTATATAAGGCTCTGCAAGTCCTCAGTTGTCCCAATTAAACAGATCACACACTGGACAGAGCTACCACACTGCAAAATATAATTGCAAAACTATAATGATTGAGTTGATATAGATGAGATGAAGCAGAGAAAAGTCAGGTGCCATGTCGTGGTAGCCATGTCTGGATGAATCTTTGATCGTCATGTAAGGGGAAGGAAATAAAAATGTCCAATTTTCTTTAATCATATGTTAGATCTTGCCACACCCTAGCCTACCTTTTGCTGAAAAAAGTAGGGTCGCGGATCTTGGCATCCATGTCGTAGATAAAATGTTCCTGGGTGATGGTGACCGTGTTGTCCAGGCTCTCGTTTTTGCTGATAGTGACTACGGGGTAGCCCATCTGCAGAGTCCATCCATCCATCACTTCCTTTATGTTGATGTCTTTCCCTTCACTCTGCATGGCCTGCACATAGAACATCACACTGGAGCTCACAGTCATTAAATAAAAAGCATTACTGGGGTCCTCATTAACTTTGGCCATTATTACAGACAGATATTCCATTCAGTCAGAATTGCTATCTCTGTAAATGTACTTATCTCATCACCCACTCTTCTATGACTGCTTCCTGGCTTCCACTAATTCCTTGTGAAGTCACAGTGTATACATTTTGGGCATCTCTTCTTATTGTATAAATTGTTTATACTTTTATCAGTATTAAAAGTGCACTTGCATCCTACTATCATGCCCTTGGGTGTTTCATGTCACAGAAAAAATTTGCACTTTTAAAGCTTTTACTACATACTTGCAAATTACAGAGACTGTATTCACACGGGATTAAGCTTACAAGAACACATCCATTGGCATCCATTAGAAAACGCACTGTTATGTGTTGTTAGTTTGTTGTATGCATTTTTTTCCCCACATGATTGAGAATCATGTGACTGAGAAGCTCATTCAAACACGGATGCTCCCTCACACCATCCTCCTCCCACACCACACTCCGGACCATCTCTAATGTGGTAACATGGTTACGCCAAGAGTGTATTTTATTAAAATTCTATTCTGCTGACATTTTTAAACAAATAATGGTGTATAATTTTTATGCATCACTATGCTTTGGTGCTTGTTGACCGTCAACGGATAGTTCTCATTGAAATCAATGAAATTTTTATTGGATACTAAAATGGCCTTGTGAACATCACCTTAAAATATCAGTAATTGGATCAAAGAGATTTTCTGCTCAGTAATATTCACACCGGACTATGAGCTTAATGTTGGTATTAATTACTATAATTATATAATTATTACTTATTATAATGTAAGCAATAATTACCAAGGATGACATAAATTTTTATTCCAGGGTAAATAAGGCTTAGAAAGGCTGATTGAGGACTACTATTTTATTGCCTTTTACATCCTATTACAACCTAGTATCACGCGCACGCCACCTCGCGCTGCGATGCACGTGACCGCACGTGGTGGTCGCCATGGTGACAAGTGCCACACGCGTTATGTTTACATGTGTGTAATTGCCCCTGTCCTGTAATGTGATTTATCTCACCTGCCTCTCATTTGTCTGTGTAATTAGTATATTTTTAAATAGCCCTTGTGTCCCCATCCAGTTTGTCTCGGATTGTTTTATGTTGGGTAGCTTATGTGTGAGGTGTGTGTTAAAATAAATGTTGTTTTTTTTAAATAGCTTGCGCCTGTGTCCTCCGTCCCGCCGCTATGCTGTGACAGAAACAAGAAGGACACAGCAAGCCGCCGGAGATGGCATCTGGCTTGGGGAAGTTACTGCCCGAGGTCGCGGAGCCTCAACGGCACCAGCCTCCCAGGAGTGGAGAAGAAAATCCCTCAAGAAGTTTTGGGGGGTGCTGACGACTGCCGAGGTCATCCCTGACTCCGCAGGAGGCGTGGCCAAGTTCCCTGACACTGCAGGAGGCATGGCCAAATTCCCTGATGCCGCAGGAGGCGTGGCCGAGTTCCCTGACGCCACAGGAGGTGTCCCATGGGTCTCAGACGCCGTGATGGACCAGCTGGCGGAGCTCCTCCAGGTGCTCACCATCTCGGGGGGAGCACCGCAGGGGACCGACGCCATGGTCACCCCCTCACCGTCGTAAGCCCATCGCAGAGGTGGCTCCAGCCCTGAGCATCGGGGACCAGGACGTCTCCCTGTCTCCAGCCCCCGCCAAGGACGTCATCGCTCTGCACCCGAGCTTCGACGTGGCACCCACGGGCCCAGGGCTCCCCCTCGAATGCCAGTGGGGGCGCTGCAGGAGTAGCACCATTGAGGGGAGCTCTGTACTGCGTACGCCGACTCACGCTACGGTGCACGTGACCGCGCGTGGTGGTCGCCATGGTGACAAGCGCCATGCACGTTATGTGGACATGTGTGTGTAACTGCCCCTGTCCTGTAATGTGATTCATTCCATCTACCTCATCCAGTTTGTCTCGGATTGTTTTATGTTACATGTTGGGTAGTTTGTGTGAGGTGTGTGTTAAAATAAATGTTGGTTTTTGAAACGGCTTGCGCCTGTGTCTGCCGTCCCGCCGCTACGCTGTGACACCTAGTGAATGCAATTAAATGAATGTCACTTGATCCAACATCCTTCCAGAGAGATTACAGATTACACACAATTGAATCAAAGATAATATCCGCTAAATTAAGAAACAAGCGAGACACATTTGAGCAACAGATTGTCTCTTCCTCCTGTGGTTTCATCAACAGATTTCATGTCATTTTTTCCATTTGAAAGGATCTTGTATGGTACACAACACTCTGGCAAGTTGCCTACACTCTTCATAGAGTTACATATTTGAGAAGGCAGAAGGTATTGCCTTAGTATATTCATTTGTGAGTCAACATATAATTTATGAATTAAGAAGTAATAATAATGGGAAAAAAAAGAAAAAAAACTAAAACCTTCTGTGTCCTTGCCCGAGTGATGTTATGCCGAAGAGATGTTCTTTCTGGAGTTAAGATCAGGTGTGTGACTGTATTGCTAAAACTGAAACAGGAACCTGGCTTTGGAAACCCACTGAGGCTTTCTGACTTTGAGACAAGTCCTCACAGTAATACAAAGAAAGATGATATACAGTATAATCAGCATTATTACTATAACCATAAATTGCAAAAGCTAGGGCTACAGAAATCTCAGAAACATAGCGATTCTCCAGCGATTACAGTGATTCTCATTCTGGCTTAACATATGCGACTTGACTGAAATTATGGGTGCAAGATACTATTACCAAAAAGCAGTCTTCAGCTCCACTCATCCATTTTGATTAAACTCTTCCCTCTCCATTAAATGCATAGTATTGCTGAATACACACTGACATACATGGCCTCCTACACTGTAATTTGCTTAAAGGATGTGCCTCACTGTGTCTAGGCTTTTTTATGTGCTTGCCATCAGAGACTGCAATTATAACATACAGCGCTAAAACTTATTATTATCTATAGATCTTTATTAACACTGTAACATGAAAAATATCTACAGTAACCTGCTCAATTCAGTCCAAGATTACTTCTTTGGATGAATAACAGAGACCTAAAATGGCATAATGATTTTCACGATGTGTTTTAAAGGTGAAGCCTGATTTGAAATAAACATTTTATTTAAAAAAAAAATACAATGAACAGAAAGATAACATTGTGGTTTTATGAATCCTCCATCTCACAAGTGCAAAGTTAACTTGAGCTGTTTCCAGATACCTTATATCAAGACATTTAAAGAGAGTAGTTTACATATCTGACCCTTACCATAGACACTCAGGTCAGGAGAGATTTCTAACAGTTATGGCTTTCCCCTGGTCTTCTTAACCATTCTCTGCTAAACATAAATGAGGAGACCATCCATTCAAGACCTTTTGTTACTTCCAATCTGCAGACCAAGACCAGTAAGCAGTTTTTCATAACTGGCTGTCCATGGTGCCCCACTCTTATCTCCACAGACAGTGGAGGCACCAGGTGTTACCGAATAACCTTGGTTGGGCCCCAAGGATGCTTTATGTAAATTGTTTAAGATCCTTTTTTTTATTAAGGCTAGCATTTCTAACACATGAACATGAATGTTGCAGCAATTAGTATCATTAAGGAGAGATGGCAAATGCTGTTATCACTCAATCAGCTATTGTCTCTAAAAGCATGCTGTATTATTAGTAATGACTCAGTCTGGCATGTCCATCATAAGAGCAAGGGACTATTTGAGCAAAAGTGGTTCTTTACATGATATTCTATCCGATTTCATAATTAGACTTTCATAATTAGAATTTTTTTTAAAGACTTCTTTTGTCAACCCTTCTAGAGTCAGTTCATTTCAAATATCTGTTAGATATTTCCAACATGTATTTTGAGTTTGTTTAAGCAGAGTTCCCATTAACATGCAGTGCTTTCAAAATCCCTTCAATAGCTTTGACTCGTTTCTGTTCGCCACCTTCCTTTGAACTGTGTAATTTGATGTTGGAGGTACACAGCATTTTCTGTACAAAGAATAGGAAAGAATCAACAGATAGGCCATTTCTCTGACAGAAAACAGCAATGCTGGAATGTTGTGTGGACCCATGGGACTGCTGTGGTAAAGTGAGGGCAGGAATCAAAGAATAATGACAGACTCTCATACTGAAAACACTGACTGGGCAGAGCAGTCAAGCATGGAGACTTCCCTTACCCACAGTAAATGGAATATGCCACCCTAGATCAGATGGTGAAAAAAGACGCTTCTCACTGAAGGAGGAAAAAAATGACAGTAGAACTGATACTGGAAATGGAGAGTGAGGTGTGCACGGTTGAGAAGATACTTTGGTGATTAATGTGGATCATCTATAATTCAGTCTATGGGTATTAGTACATAAACTATGTAGTGAAAAGTCCTCGCAAGGCAGGCTGTCACATCTGTCAATGAATCATGGTTTGTTTAATGTGGCACATGGCAGCTATAGATTCTCTCAGGCAGACAGATAAAGGCAAGTAAAGCAAGTCTACCTTAAGATTAATTTTCAGAGGGATGTTTCAGAACCTCAGTGCCAAGCAGAAATAATTAAAAGAAGTGTATACTGGCCTAGGCATGGTTCAGGGGCTTGACAAAAGGCTTTGTGGCATTAAGCACTGACAGATTATAGAAGCAAATTGGGTTTTGTGAATAGCTATCCTATGCAGCACATATTCATTGCATGATGGTATGCCATGGTCTCTAATGCTGCTAGGTTCATCTTAAACAAATAAAAAATATATAAATTAATAAAATATTCCTGCGTGAAGAAAAATATTTTTTACTGAAACCGAGCTAAATATGAGTGTCAAGAAAACATAAATGTGGCTAAATTAAGGTTTATGATGAAATTATGAAGTGCCTTACAGCTCCAGGGTCTGGGGTACAATCCTGAGTTCTGGTTATTTTCTACACAGAGTTCCACATGTTCTTCCTGTGTCCGTGTGGGTTTCCTCCTCTTTGTGTCATCTGCTTGCTGTAAATCTCTCTTTTGGTGGCATATTTGAAATGGATATTTCATAAAATAAACCAACCAAATTCTCTACTCCCTCTCAAACAATGTGCCTAAAACAGTGTGTGTGTGCGTAAGTGTGGTGTGTGTGTGTGTCTGAAGATATCACAGTTACACACTGGAAGCTGACCTCAATGCTGCTTGTCTGCAGGAACACCGTACTTCTGCAGGAGATAGACTGAGTAGCATAAAATAATCCCCTCCCCCTCTCTTGCACTATTTCTCTCTCTCTCCTATCTTTCTCATTTCCAGGCCCATCTCTCCTATTAGCCTGTGTCATGGGCTTACAGGTCCTGAGACAAATCAGACAGACATTATTACTGTATGACTGGAATCTTACCTCTGAAAACTTGTTCCACAAGTCATCCCTTGCTGCATTTCCATACATGTGCGTCATTAAATAATCCTGGAAAACAGGCAGAAAGGAAGACTGGTGATAATTCATCGGCAGCCAGATAAATAACACAGATTTATAAGATTGGATGGAAAAGTACCAAGTAAATTACATAGCTACAATATTCCTTCCAATTCAAATTTGGTGCAGTGTGTGTAAATCAAGTCTGGGACCAGCTTTTTGGGTGTGATTGGCTGAAACTTTAAGACGGACAATACAAGCACAAATTAGAGGCTTATTATGTTATTGGTTTCAGTGTTATTTGGTTTGCACAGAATAATCGAAACACTATTGCAGCATCTAAAAGTATGGTAAAGGACAGGAGATTATGCAGGTCGTCACGACGCGAGCCGCATCCGATCCCAAGCGGAATCATGGATCCAGCTCCGCACTTACTCCAAACCAGACTTTCATATGATCTCAGTCAACTGATTATTAACTAAACACCTGTTCTGCATTATCTCATCTCACTCAGTTCTTAAATAGATTTCCTCAAACAATCACACTTTGTGAAGTCTTGCCATTGCTTGCTAGTGTGCATTTCTGAGAGTTATTATTGTATTGCCTGTTTGATATCAATCTCTGTTCTGTTTAATCACTACGCTTCTGCTTTACCTATATTGCTCTGTTTGCTAACGTTTGACCTTGGACTGTCTTGACTACAATATTTGGATTGTACTCTGGATTCTGTCAATAAACGGCTTGCTTTTGCATCTTGTTGCTATGCCTTATCCATGCCACAGGTGGACAAAAGAAATCTAGATGGAACCAAACTTTCACAATGTTTGAATGAAAACTTGGAAGAAAAAAAAAGAGAAAAACACACAACCTTCTAAAAACACACTTGGAGAAACAAAGTTGAACAAACTCTGCACAAGAGGTTTTTTTTAAATATATTTGAGTGGACAAAAAGAAAAGAAAACATTTAATCTTAAACAAATCCTTTCTGTGAAATAATGAGTTCCCAGTAGCCATCTGTTCAGAACCTGGACGTGATGGTCTCCATTAGAGATGCAAGACAGATCTTAAACATATTGTGCCTTTAATCACTCTGTAGAGTCGAAACATGACCACCCAGGAGACCTTCTGTTTACAGTGACACACTTCACCAGTTCAGTAGAGAAAGAGCTCTCAGCAAATATTCCAAAAAAGTATGAGGGTAATTTGGCCCTTTGGGTCCTAATAACAATTCTAAGCCTGACATTGCATCTGATAACACTATCAAGCAACACACACACACACCAATGTTTTTCGATAGCTCTCTGGTGACCAAGAGTGATAGACATGTTGCTTGTAATTTGTTCCTAAAGTAAAGATCAGAACATCGCATAATACATGACCAGGAATATAGACACTCAAAATCTTCTCACTGTGTTGTTGTTTGTAGCCTCTACTTCTGGATCTCAGTCTGATTGGCAGTGGAATAAAACACACACTCTCTCTCGTTCTTTCACCTCTCTCTTTCTCTACACACACACACACACAGCCGTTCCTCATCGACTCTCTGCTGACCGAGAGTAATAGGCATGAAACCCCTGAGATAGCTACTGTATCTTAATGGGGCTCATCAGTAGTGTTCTACATCTCTACTGCTGTGCCAGTGACCAGTGAACCCAGATTGAATGGCATTGGCATGGCAGTTTGTAACCCCGAAGGCACGACCCAGCTCGAAAAAAATTTAAGATCTGAGAAATGTGTCTGGAGATCAAACAGATTAACTTCTTGTTCGCTGCCTAGCTGAATCTGTTCTGAGCTGCTATATCTGTCCATGTCTCTCTTCTACTCTCTCCCTCTGTCTCATAGCCCTAAGGCTAAATGACCATAAGGTTCAATATCGCCCCTGGCCAGGGTGCCAATGCAGCTTCTTGTTATTTTGACTACTATGATTTCTGCTAACTTTCACAGCATTGGGACAGGAGAATAAAATAAGCCTGTCCACATTTAAACAGGTTCAGACCAGTACACCAAGGTCACACACACACACACGCACACACAGAAATACTGCCCTGCACTACTTTGCCACATTTTGAAGGGAATTTTTTAATGGCTTAACTAATGTTACCTAGCTGCGCAAAAAAGAATTTGCTCTTTTGGGCTTAAATGGTCGCCTGCAGCTAAATATGGTCAATGTTTTATTATTTTCAACAAATAAACAAATTTTGCTTTATTGTATGAACTGAAATGCAGCGCTACCCATTAGCTTTCTGGAGAGAATTTTTGAGAGGCTCAGGAGTGGGATGAGTCAGAGTAGAGATGCACACTGATCACATCAGATGTTAGTGATTGGTTAAAAGTAAGGCACAAAAAGGGACACTGATCCAGGAATATGTCCTACTTTAAGAAATCACATTCACTAGTAGCAGCATATGAATGTGTGTGCTATCCGGGTTACTGTTTTTCATCACATTCAAAATTTAGAACTTTCTGAGATTTTCATCCCTCTGTTTTGTTACATTTCCAACATGTTGCATTCATTTTACATTCGAGAGAAACGATCTAAATAGAATAGAATAGAATGCTCCTTTATTGTCACATATACAAGTACAGTACAGTGAAATTGATTCTTTGCATATCAGTAAGCTGGGATCAGAGCGCAGGGCCAGCCATGATACAGCACCCCTGGAGCAGGGAGGGTTAAGGGCCCAACAGTGGCAGCTTGGCGGAGCTGAGGTTTGAACCCACGACCTTCTGATCAGTAGTCCGGTGCCCTAACCACTGAGCCTCCTGTTGTGTGCACTACCTAGCAATGTTACCTCGAATTTCTTTTTTCTGAATATGAATATGAATATGAAAAATATGAATAATGGCTTAAAGCCACCCAATACTGCTGTCTTCCTCTCTGTTTAGTTATTAATTAATTAGAAATGTTGGCTTTATGTTTTAATTTCTTTACATGTCTTGTTTTGTCTTTTACATACACATCATGGATGAGTATTTTATATGTGTGAAACCTGTAAACTTTGTGTATCGAAATGTGCGAGATAATGTGAAAGCATTTTGGCTGGTGCTGCTTTTGATTGACAGGAGAGAAAGTGCCATCCCTCCCACCCAGAAAGCAGGGCCAATTACACTTTCTTAGACTCCCAGCTATGGATGGCTGTGTCATCATCGGGGCTCGAACTAGTGATCTCCAGACAATAGGGCCAAAGTTTGAATAATGTCTGAAATGGCACCTCATTCTGCTGTTTTTCTGTATTTAGTTGTACTCTTTTTTCACACAAAATGCCACAAAAAGACTTGTTTACATCATGATGGAGTGTTTTATGTGTTATCTGTTGATTCACACAGAAAATTAATTCATGGCTAGAGACAGACAGTAACACAATATCTACACACAGATTACTTTCACATTCACCACTTTGGCATGAATGCACTTATTATGAAAGTTAACACTTCAGAGTATATGAATGTGTGTAATTATACAAATATTTTTATATTTGTAAAAAATATATATATTAATAGGCCTGGTTTATTATACCCTTATGAGTAGATGTTTTGATTTGGATTTTCAACTCTAATTTTAGCTTTAGGTATGTATTTGATATCACTGATAGACGATAGACGTGTTAATTCAGTTAAAGGTGTTTAACTCAATAATGGACATAAAGTAGCCGTCATCCATTAATGGCACCTAAAAAGATGATATTTGTACAAGAAACTTATTTAAGTGTATGGTGGATGTTAATAATAGGGACATAATTGGTCAGATCACTAAAGACGTACAGTATGTATTAAATAAATAGTAAACGCAGTCAAAATTTAAGACATTAAGTCTGTTATACTGTGATTGTAGTCTCAAAATACACCTCACATTCAGGCTTTTGAGTGATAAATCACCTGCTATTCAGCGTCAGTGTCGATATTAGGTGCCTTGATGTTAGCTCTCACACACAAATCAAACACTCATGATGTGAGAGGTTAAGTTTGAATAATGGCCTGAATGGCACGTGATACTGTTGTCTGTCTTTAGGCATCAATTCATTAAGTGTGTGAATAAACATAGGTGACTTTTAGGATGTTATTCAGACTTTACCTCTCAAACACACATGAAGGTAAGCTCTGAATAACATCCTATATGGCACCTGATACACCTCTGTTTAATCACTCGGTAACAGTATGAGGTGCTATGAGCACATAAAATGCTCTTCTGGATGCTAGTTTTCTCTATCGCAAGCATAGGGGGGGGGGGGTTCTGTGAGAAGTAAAGTCAGCCTCATACTTGTGTATTTCTGTCTTTTTAGGCCTTCATTAAAGATGAACTCGAGCCTGTCCGGATCGCCCGAGTACACCGCTCTGTGTTACGAGTCTCTAAACGACACGTGCTCTCAGACCGTGTACCCTGTCGCCTTGCGCATCTCTCTCTACTTCCTCTTCACCACCATCTTCATTCTTACCGTCAGCGGAAACCTATTGGTCATTTTTGTCATCTTGCTTTCCCAGAATCCCCTTCCGACATCCACCAGTCATCTGATTCTGTCTCTGTCTGTGGCCGGGTTTCTCCTCGGAGGCTTTGTGATGCCGCCCAGCATGGTGCGTTCAATCGAAACCTGCTGGTACTTCGGCCAGATTTTCTGCGAACTTCACACCACCATCGACATCATCCTGTGTAACGCCACCATGTGGCACCTCACATTCATCTCCGTCGATCGTTACCTGGCCATCTTTCATTCTCTGCATTACCATAACCTGATGACCCACAAGACCGGCGCGGCCATGATCGCATCCAGTTGGGGTTTGGCGTCGGTGTTCGGGTTCGCCATCATCATTTCAGACCCACAGGTCAAAATCCGTGGCGATTTTTACAAAACCTGCGTGGGAGGATGTTTTTCTCTGCATGCCAGGGAAATCGGAGTGGAATATTCCATCATCTTCTACTTCATCCCTGTGTGTATCATAGTCACCGTCTATAGCAGGATATTTTTCGTAGCGCAAAGACACGTCAAAGCTATTCATAGCTACAATAAAGGCCCGAAACGTTCAGTACCATCAACTGCTAAAGACCTCAAAGCCACCAAAACGCTAGCTATAGTCGTCGGAAACTTCCTTTTCTGCTGGACGCCATTTTTTATGTGCAATATTATCGACCCACTAATAGGCCATTCGATTTACACTCTGTTGTATGAATCGCTCATGTGGGTCGCGTACTTAAACGCAATGTTTAATCCTTTAATATACGTGTTTTTTTACAGCTGGTTCAGAGAAACAGCAAAAATCCTGCTGACCAAATTGTTCATGCAGATGTAAAAGGTGTAGCAGCAAATATCACCATGTAAACCATATTTAAATGTAATTTGACAAATTCCAACAAATTCCATATGTATTTCTCAGATTATTTACATGTGACTGCTTACCTGTAGATTTAAATAAATTTCTTGTTTGATGTCTAACATCCTGATGAAATGAGTATATTATAATCTCATTAATATTCCCAACACTTGTGGAAGATTCTTTTATTTATTTATTTATTGCAGTTTTTGCATATTTGGTCATTTTTAAGCAACCTTATGCATAAGAGAGGGGCTAGATAAATAAAATGAATTGTTATTATTATGATTATTATTATTGCCTAGGTGTTTAAAATGTCCAATATGTCAGTAGATTATCTTATTACATAAAATTAAAGAAGTTATTTTATTAACATGTGTAAGTAAAATATTACGTTATATGATTATATTATTACAATGGTCAATACAATGGTCAAAATATTATAGTCTATATAATATACTATAGTCAAAACATAAATTAAAGTAACTGTAACAGACAGGGCAGCATGGCAGAGGCAGGATCCAAGGTCAAAGATTTTACTGAAGAGCAAAACAGAAAAGTACCATAAAACCAACAAGACAAGATAAACATGGCTTAGAAATGCAATAACAACACTTTGTAATCAATGTGAGGTGAAGCAATAATTAGTCTTGAGTGCTAATTACAAACGGGTGGAAACAATCGACAGGTAACCATAGTAACAGATCAGTATTTAGGTAACAATGACCTCTGGTGCTGAATCGTGGAATCAGCTTTGACAGATCCCCTTCATGGGTGGCTGCCTAAGCTGAAACCCTGTGATCCCAGGTTCTACCCCTGGGTTTGGGAGACAGTTTCGTCCGGATCTTCATGGTGACAGCCTTGTATAAGCGGGAGATCAAGGATGTCGATGGTACACTGGCCCTCACAGTCCCAGTAGAATAACCACCCACGTCAGCACCAGAAACACAACAGTGCTTGGAAGGATCTAAAAGACTAGTCAGAAGTTCTCACTGATCTCACTGAATAGGTTCACCATCCAGAACATTAATGTCCAGAGCTGCTGACAATTTGGTCTGTCCCAATTGCAAGAGTTTACGGTCTGATTATGGTGCCGGAAGTAGACCAGTGTGTCCTTCTGTGCTCAGCAATAAAGCTATCAATAATTTGTATATATTGTCCTAGGGTTAGTGTTTTCCCATGACAGGCCAGCTTAGGCCTAGTCCACATTATCACGGGTAAATTTGAAAACGCACCTTTTCTTATCCGCTTTGCCTTTCCATCCACACTAAAACATATTTTTCGAATCCGCTTTCCAAAGTGGATTAATGTGAAAAGGCCGTTTTGGCGTTTTCACTGACATATGATTGTCATGTGATCTTCACAAGTCCAAGATGGCGGAACCTCATTGTGATGTTGTTTTCTGTATGAGGTATTTTAATTTCATGTTTGATGCTGTGTATAGTGTACAAGTGACACTGTGGCCTGCAGGAAAGCATGTTTTATGACTGCTGCATCAAAACAAACGAAGATGGTGTATGGAAATGATGTAATGGTCATGGGTCAGACACCCAGTGCGCATTCCCAGCATAACGATTTCTCTTGTTTTTCGCGTTTCATTGTGGACCCGAAACTTTTTGGAAACGGACTGAAAATGCCAAAGTGTGGCCAAAACATAAAAACAGCGTTTTCAAATTTGCCCAGCTCAGTCAGTAGGCAGGTTCACTCAATCCACTACCTGGCACCAGGGTGCTGACATTTATAGCTCTGATGATCTGATGATCATCATGATCTGATATCATAAGCTTTCTTTTACTGGCTTGGCAGAGGAGACATTTTTTTCTGTTTTCCACATACGCTAAGAGCATAGAGACCACACAAGAACCTATTTTTCTCTGAGGTACTTTATTCTAGAAAGAATCTATCAAGTCTACAGGGGTGTTTTTATTATAATATGCAAAAACGTATCCTAAATCAGCACAAACAAGCATAACCTGATATATTGTTTAGAGGAGGAATTATTTAGCTTGCTAAAATATGGATGTTCATCCATTGTGTTCAATGCTACTGAGAAAAATAGAAACATAATGAAAATTCATCCATGATAGGTTGATGTTATTACTTAATAATTATTTTGATTTCAGATTTTGTGCACATATTGTATATTTATAGCCATGGAAAACCACAATTTCCAATATTATTTAAACAAACAGCATGCCTTTATTGTCAAGACATTTTATAATGTCCATTATATACATGGTGACTGGACAATGCTGATTTTCTGTGTTCATTTTCTACCCAACAGACTCGACTCTTTCTATATTTCTATACAAGGCCTTACATTGCAAAATCATAGAGTGACTAGTTTTACATGAGCAAAGAGCCTTTATTTAAATGCAGTATGTGTTTATTTATTAATGCACTTTTTGGTATCTTATAAATAATAAATGTTGTGGCTATTGTTCATACATTCACATGTCCCATTGACCCATGCCATTATTTTAATCTTAATGATCAAAATAAAGAAAATTAATGGATATTGACCGGCAAAGTCCTTTTGTCACACGCGCGGCTGAGCGCGGGATATAGCGTGGCGGTCATCATGGCGATGGCCGCCACGCGCTTGTGTTCTTGTCTTGGTCACGTGAGTGCTGTTAAATGTCCCCAGCTGTTCCTTGTTCGTCCTTTGATTATTAAGTGTTTAAATACCCGCTTG
>JAOUQW010000014.1:2285622-2296217 GCA_028565825.1 Olivaichthys viedmensis
TGTAAACAATATTGACTGGGGAAAGTGTCCCAGCAGCAGCAGGATGGGGAAAAATGTCTATTTGCAGTGAAAAAAAATAAAAATAATAATAATTATAGCAATCCCCGACAGCCATACATGGCCAGGGGTCTAAGAGAGCATCATTGGGATGCATCGCTTTTTGGGAGGGAAGGACGGCTCTTCTCTCTCCTGCCGATCAGCGTGACGTCAGCCATTCACGGTTGTCTCCAAGTGTGTTCAGTTGGCCTGTAACGTTGCATGAGAAGCAGTTTGGAAAAAAAGATGTGGTGGCCATGTGTCTTGGCGATATGACGTGTTGGGGATCTGACACCCCAAGCCAATTGTCGGCCATGGTTTTTGCCAGGGATGTACTGATCCAATACCGATATTGGCTTGAAACGCTGGATCAGATTGGATTTTACGTATATTCGCCAATCTGATCCACTAACTTATTTTATGCCATGAACGCATGTGATGTTGACTGACACAACACAGATCATGCACATGGACACAGGACACAAATTGTCTTTAAGGACTCCGCCATCGCTTCTCCGATGTTTTGCATACCTTGAAAACAGAAGCTTGCAGAAAGTCGGCTCGGTTACTATAAGAACGTCAGTATAAATTTTTTTATTATGAATACTACTGCCTCCTACTGGTACGGTGAGATATTTCGTTTTAGTGCGAGTCAACCATCAGCTGTCCCTAACCCTAACCGTAGTCTTTGACGTGTTTTCGAGTGCAACTTTTCTCAGAAAACGTGAGACGACAGGAGGTCAGCCTGCCTATGTTGGTGTTAGTTCTTCGATGACAGCTTGGTGCGTCACAGCCCTTCACCCTCCCAGATTGGTAGCCGGCGTGCAATAATGGAGACTTAGCTAACAGGTGTGAATTGACTTTGAGTAACTTAGGAGAAATCCCAAAAAATCCCCAGAAAACATGGAGGCAAAGGTAGTGGAAAAGAGAGATTTGGTGCACACGCAACCCGTTGGCGTAGGGATTGTGTGTGTGTATATCAATATGCCGCTACTGTAGCTGCTACAGTGACTGACTATAGTATTACCTCAGGCACATCTTTAATCCAACAGCAGGAGCCCCTGTGCCTTTCTCTCTCTCTCCCTCTCAGCACTCTGTGGTTTTTAAAGCACATTGCCACATGGCAACATTGAAGTGTTCGTCATTTAAAATGCTCAGCAGTGTGCTCTCATGCATTTACAATGTGCCGGATCATGTAAAAGGGTTTTTCTCCACACCACCATGACTGCACTGTTTTTTTTTTAATTCTGTTTTTACTGCCAGCTCATTTCTGAAGTTCATGACCCTCTGAGTGCTTCAGCATTACTCAAGCTGGGTAAGCTGGTGAAGAAGCAAATCCAAGTGGCACTTAATGGCTTTTGCCAATCGTTGGCCGTCGTTTTTCGTGGAAATAAATGGGGCAGTCCGTGTGTTGGAATTTTTGCATCAGACACATCTTCAAACTCTCTTGTTATCACAAAAACACACAGACAACTTCCTGCTTCAGTGGATAATCTTACCTGAATAACGTGTACTTGCACTTCCTAAGAACGGCTGCTGTGATCATAAAGTCTTTCATATGCTCATTTCAGGATTCCTATTTACAGTGTGATCATACCAAGCATTCTGTATCCTTTCAACACATTTAGTTCTGTTTGCCTTTTCGCTATATCACTGTCTACTGTAATGATTTATAATCCCACTATCGGGTGTTGCCCAGAAGAGGACGGGTTCCCTTTTGAGTCCTGGTTCCTCTCAAGGTTTCTTCCTCATGTCATCTCAGGGAGTTTTTCCTTGCCACTGTCGCCTCTGGCTTGCTCATTTCTGTAAAGCTGCTTTGTGACAATGTCCATTGTTAAAACCGTTATACAAATAAAATTGAATTGAATTGAATTGAATTGAATTACTGTTTTGCAGAAGAAGAAGAAAAAAATCGAAAATATCAACAACCCAACCCAGATAGCAAAAATCACTAGGGCCACATCCGGCCTGAATGCTAAACGCTGAGTGTTAATTTTATCAGCCCACATTTGGTTTGAATCTAGGTCCGAGCCTAGCCCAAATACTCTGGCTATATCTGGGCCACATACTGCATGCCAGATATTTAATTAATCTGCCCTTTAATTTCAGCCCAGATGTGGCCCAAACATGTCAACTCAGTTTTAAAGTCAGAAGTTTACAGAACTTAAATGTTTAAGTTTACACAAACATTTGCATGGCACCTAAATTATTGAGGGAGCCCACACATATTTTCAGTTCATGCGACTCAAACTGTTAATTCCCACCACTCAATATAATTGAGTCATCATAAGTAAACAGTTTTGAATATTTAAAGTAAATATTTATTGTTTCAGAAACCTATTGTTTATGAGACTTAAGCAATTGATTATAAAGTCATTACAATTTAAAGTTACAGTACATGATTGAGTATTTAAAAAAATTTGTGGCAACTGATTGCCTTTAATAAACTCAAAAGATATAATAAATGGACATCCACCCAAATAAGGTGCAGATGTACATTTATTTAATTAACAAGTGCAAAGCAGCTAAAGAGGGACGCTGTGGTTTCCATTCACAAACAAGGCACTACACACTGTACACAATAAGAAATTAGGCCATAAAAAAATAATAAATAAAATATCCCCTTGATGTCACAATTATCCTTTAACCATCATATTAATGTTTAAGTAGGTGCATTCTGGATTTGAAAACATTTGTACACAACTAGCAGTTCCAAGTCTTTTTACATGTAGATGCCACCTGAAGACACAAGATATTCACTCCCTAATTGAGATAAAACATCTTCATCACAAATACTGTGATGTGGCACTGGAGGAACTTAAGGCTGACTGGTCTCCCTCAGAGTTTGAAATGAACTAACGTTAGTTGTATAAGTTACTATTAATATTAAATAAAATATTGTCTGTTCCCAGCACAGACTGAATGTATTCAGTGTGTGTGTAATGTGTAAGTTTGAAATGTCACTACATTAACATATGATATTTTGATATTTTATGTTAATTACATTAATTGCCTCATCACTGTAAAAATTTATAGTATCTTACATTTGGTGAAATTTACAGTTTATTGCACCATTTTTCATAAATTAGAGCATACAACTGTAATTTATTACTTTCACAATAATTACAACAGGAGTAGCAATTCCTTACAGCTTATTTTCCCCTCTTAGAACCTTTCCTGGAAGGCAATATTGTGTTTTGGAATCCTGGCAATTTAAAATAGATCCAAATATGTAATGACTGCTTTAGTTAATAGTGTTAGAAACGTATAGTGTGATAAACTACTGCCTGTTGGTCTTGCCAAAATAACCCTGGATATAATTAATTGTTTTAATTATTAAAAAATGTAAACAACAAAATTTGTTTTGTTTTGTCTGTGATTTTGAACAGCAGTAAAAAATAGTCTTAAAAAATCTAAAATCTAAAAACCACCAAAAAACAACACTACCTGCCGCAACACCATGCCACCACTAGCAGGAAACCAACTGCCATAAAAATAAGCTGAGCTAAAAAGTGTAGTTGCTGAAACATAGAGAGACAACAGTGTGAAGTGAAAACATTAGGAGGTTGTTTATTCGTTCTATGAAAATAAGTTTATATAATGAACAACAATCTCTAAACTGACAGAAATGGCTTTGGTGGCCTGAACAGTCCCTGGAGATCTGAGCATTTTTAGGATGAGATAGAAAGAGCTGTTCAATACAAGACTGTGCAGCCGTCTAATTTGCAGCAACAGCACATCGCAATATCAGTTATCAGTTCTGAGATTAATATTTTTGTACATAGTCACTGAAAAAATAAATATAATAAACTAAAACTAAATGCAGCACAAATATAGGGCATGTGAGCATTGGGTTGAGAACCTTAATTTGGAGTTAACAAGTGTTCGCCAAGAGACTCTGGTACCCTTTGGTATTATTTTTGTCTGCATGTCAAGAAGCAACAGATGAACATTTCTCTAATAACTTCGTTGAGAAATGTTTAATGCTATAAAAGCTTCATATATTTAATTAAGACTTTCACCCAGCACATAGACATATCCCAGGTAGTGGGATATCATCTCTGGTCTGTCTTTCCCTCTGTTGCATCTATACAGTGATGTATTTCAGCATTTCAGTAACTACACACCTGGGACCATGAACTTTAAAACCATCAAAACAATTAAATATTTCTGAATTTTTAAAAGATATAACATATAACATTTGACTAATAAAGAAAAACTCATACTTCCATAATTTAAGGTGGATTTAGATGGTTCTAACACTATTCAGAAATGGGACATTTAATTTAATTTTTTCCATAAATACTCAATTAAAACTGCAAGACAGGTGAAATGACCTTCAAGCCAGTTAGATTCCTTAATTAGTTAATTAGGCCAAGCTCAATAAAAGAAGGCTTTATGATGTCCTTCCCTCTTTTCTTCCACTCCATTTTATGACCATGCCCCTCCAGAGGGTCAAATCAGTCTCAGAAGTTTACTGGGCTCCTCCAGCAGCATCAAACATCTTCTTCCTGCCTTCCATACCAGACATGGCCTCCACATTCTTACGCCAGTCACCTACATCTGTAGTCAGGACCTGATGAAGAGAAACAAGGACAAAATGGTAGATTAGTGGTTTCAGGGTCTGCCCTTCATCTTTAAAGAAAAACACTCTAGTCTAATCTGCATTTGCTTAAAACTTCCTTTGTTTTTGTTCATTAACATAGCAAAGCCTCTAGTGAGCAGAGAAGGTTTCCCAAAGACAATCTATTTCTATTTAATTAGCCAGACAATAACCTTTTGTCCTAATTGAATTTTAAAAAACAAACAATCACACAAATTAGTGCAGAGCTCCATCACCATCCACACGATAAACTGTAGTGCTGCATTAAATAGCAACTACAGGCTGATTAAAGTAGTGGCATTCCAAATACTATAAGACAGTATGTTTTGATGAACAAACAAAAGTATTTGGTACATTATTTCTGGAGCCTATAATACCTTCTCTTGTTTGATATCCTCCTTTTTGACAGACTTGAGGTTGGCGCGGAGATCCATGGAGCCCTTGTGTTTGGAGCCCAGCAGAGCTCGCATCATCTCATCAGCAGAAACACGTACCTTCCTCAGGGCTGGCTTTTTAAATTTACCTCCCAGATCCTGAACTTTCAGCTTCAGCTCACGAATCTGGGATGATGGGGGGAGATGAGGATACACATATATATATATATATATATATATATATATATATATATATACACACTATATGTATGCTACTGTCACCATCATGTCTGATACACTTCTGATACACTTTCACTGTACGGCACTCTAAAACGCTTACCCGAAATTGGATCAGTTGTACCCAAAGCATGATCAGGAACAGACCAAAATACTCACATCACTATTGTGCTTGATCACTTTAGCTTCACAGTCAAACAGCTCTTCATCCACAACATCAATCTTTTCATGTAGTTGTTTGCACAGATTCTGAAAGGCATGAGCTGTTTAAGTCCAACATGTCATAAAGAACAAGACCACAGTATTTGCACTTTCTACAAACATCCTTTTCTAAGTGGTTGACAGAGAGGTTATTCTCTGAGGGCCCAAAACCACTGTTTTCTGGGTTTTTCTCTCTTTCTTTCATCAGTTGTTGATTACATTATTTATTAATATAATTTATTTAATATTTCTTTGTCTCCAAATATACTTGTAACTCTTCCAGTGAAAGCCCAGAGAGCTGTAGAGGAGCCATTTTCTCGCCCAGGTAGCGTGTTTTCTCTTCGTCCTTTTCCTGTTTCTCCTTCTCCAGCTCTTCTATGGCTCTATTAAGGAGCAGCATCTGAATGGACAATACAGACATATCAAAGATGTGCCACCTCCTTTATTAGTTAGGAGTTATTATTTTATTCCCCCGTCCCTAAAAACAGTATAGTATAACTTAAGTTCATAATAAAAGATAGATATAGATATATTTAAAAATAATAATTTTTAATAGAAAAAAAAAAAAAAAGATGCTCTGAGAAAAATATGTCTTTGTGACTGTCCTGAGCTCTGTGCAGTTTCAACACGGGCAAGCTGTATTAACCAATCAGGAAACTTTTCTGCAAAGAGGCAGTCCTCCCTGCCGGTCAATTATTTTGTGCATGCACCCGCAGTACATGTAAGGGTAGGCTATAAATTAACAGGAAGCAAAGTGTTAACTTGATGAGTAGGCCTAGTTATTAATATATCTAATGGAAGCAATGTCAGAGAAGTATTTCAGAATAGAATTTCAGCACCAACACTGCCACTTTATTGTTATGAAATTCCTGACTCATGGCTTTAAAAAAAAAAAAAAATGCTTTCATCCATGTAACTGACAAACAGATGACATTTTGTATGTAAATGCTTTGAATCATTGAAACAAACCTTGAGAGAAAGTTTTCGGGATGCTGAAATCTTGCATTTTGGCTGTGAAGATAAAAATGTCCATTAAATAAGTTCAAAACCCATGATATTAATTAACAAAGGTTATATAATTCACAAATTCTTTGTATAAGTACCGCATCTTAAGCACTGATGAGATAATTTCTATAAATACCTTGTCAAAACCTTTTGGGTTCCCCTTCGGACGTGCCTGGAACAGTGCATCCATGATAAAGAGAAATCCCACAAGAACAATCACTTTAACTATCCATATTTAAACTGCGCTAAATTTCAGTTTTACAAACTGCTACAGTTTGTGATCATGCTATACACAATAATCTTCAAAAATATGCTCACCAAGCTGTCACAATCAAATGAAGTGCATAAAGAGAAAAGACAGTGATAATGAGTAAAGTATTTGAAGCATTTTTATTACAATATAGTGAAGAATATTTTTGGTTATCAAGCATAGTCAGTGGCACTTTCAGCAATACCTGTCCTATCACAGTAATAACTCCTGTTCAGTCTAGCAAAATCAATATTTTTTTTTGCTTGTATCAAGAAATGCAATATTATGTATATTAAGAATTTTATCCTTAATGAAAAAAATTATACCCATTGAATGTAAATCAGGCAAACAGAATAAATAAAGAGGAAATACAGGACAACTTACCTTGACATGGTAATGCCTTTTAGCACACAGAAAGGGAGAAATGACTGTATTAGAAATTAAATGTGAACTCAAGATCACAAATTCATTATTCTTTTTTGCGAAATACTGAATGCTAAACTGACTTAAGTCAACTTAAATAATAAAGCCATTTGTTTGCCTTCGTAAATCGTCCTTGTGACAAAGATGTTATACAAGTAAATGTTATATGTTATTATTATTATTATTATTATTATTATTTTAAAAGTTACCTGGGTGCTGTCTAGTAGATGACGGCCTGATTTGAGACCAGAACAACAGGCTACTGAGACAATGGCAGCTTTTATGTGCTGTTAGCAGATATAGTCAAGCGTTTGTCCTCAGGAATGAGCTGGCAGGCCTTCACGGATTAAATATCACCCGCCGCGAGGCCCAGACAATAAGGCCAATATATAAGAATACACCATGAGCAAGCTTAGGATGGATTATGTGGAGACACACAAAGACACACACACACACACACACACACAGTTTTCTGTGCTGCTCTGAGGTTTGGTATGTACTATGAACCGTGACTTACACAATAAACATAAAGATAACTAGAAATATTGTTTATGCACACAGTCTCAGTGTACTTTCTTCACATTTACTCTTCCATTAATTATGGCACATCATAGTAAGATGCAGAATGCATTAAAGACTGAGCTTATGAATGTATTGAATGCATTTATGTTGCCTATATGCCTATATAACCTAATTCTAATTGTCAGTATTAGGGCAAATAGACAGTGATTCATAATTAAGTAGTGATGTACATCAGTAAACTAAAAATAGATTATTACATATATTCTTTGTACCTCCTTGATTAATTGATATAATGTGTTTTGTGTCATGATAATTAGGCATAACTGACTCGAATTTAATTTGAATGTTTATTTTAACCTATTTTCATTTTAAAAAATTATAGTCAAACTACAGTGAGTGGTCATTTATCACTATAAATAATAAACACAAATGCATTAATGTTGACAACCACCAAAATGAGACCTGAGAAAGACCTTGTTATTAAAAGAAATATTTGACCTTAAAGGGTCCCCTGTATTCACTCAGTAAATTATCAGCATCTGTCAGTAGATCAGAGCGATATCATGCTAAGTATGTCCCATATCCACATTCCTAACGCTACAACCTCATCAGGATCTCTTATTGGGAAGTGGCCCATGTAGAGGTCAAAGAATATTCCGTTTAATCACTAAACCAAGGGCTTGCAATGCCTCTGGGTCAATAGGCCTCATTTGCATGTTATAAGAATGAAGGATTTATAGCCTGCATTATTTGTGATGGGATGATTTATATGATCATCCTTGCTATTCAGAGTCTGGAGTCACTTTTGCAAAGGCACTACAATCACAAGATGATCAGGTCAATACAGAGATAATCAGCCTAATATATCACAATACAAAGAATAAAATATATAGTTTGCATTGCCTCTATGGTGTGGCTACATGCCTTTTATGTTCTCAACAGAAGAATCTATAGGTCTCACAAGACAAGGTGATAGAGATGAGATAATCCGAGGTCTCAAATTACACACACACACACACACAGAGAGAGAACAGTGGGAGAGTGCCGACAAATGTTTCTGTGTTAAGCCACATTTCATCCTGAACAGGTGACTCTGCTATTTATTCAGAAACATGATGCTAGCACAGTTGTTGGGGACCCGCACATCACATAGTTTTTTTGCTGCCGTTAAATTTCTCAGAAAGCCGCTGATGCTTCAGTGCAGCTCCCCTTTCCAACACATTCATTCACGCTCTTTATGGAGTTGTTAAATAATAAAGGTAAAGCTAGGACTAAGGTTCAACAGTTACGGTCACTTTTCTCTGTAATGTAACAATTATAACAATTAACGGTACATTTAAATTCAGGACTTAGCTCAATCTGCATCCGTTATCTGTTCTTCAGGCTGATGACAGCTACATTTATTGCCTCGGTTGCTCTGCTCAAATAGAACAATAAACAAGTGGAACAGTTGCTCTTGCTAGAGGCTTATATGTAAGAGATACCGCTGCCAAATATAGGACTAGCCTAAACCGTTATTTATGCTAGTTGTCATGGTTACATTCCAACATGGTGGTGTCCTGTTATAAGAAAATAACGGACACCTGCCAGCCAATCAGAAACAAGTCTTTTTCATGGCCATGGTATAAGCCAAGATAACCTTGATAGAACTCTGTCCTCTCTTCTTCCCTACTCTTTTCTGTCCTGCTTTAAAAGTACTCCTTGGAAGGTGGACTCGGTTCACCACCTTCCCCTTTAAATGTTGGTTGAAAACCTCTGCATTAGCACTCTGCCTGCTAGAATTGGGACAGCGTGCTAATGCAGAGGCGACAAGCACCTAGGCGCTGAGTGTTTAATCTTGCCCAGTGCTGGAGGATTCAAGCCTTTTCCTCCACAGAGAGTGTAATACTGGTGTGTACTGCTAGTCTCCATGGAATCTTGTGATCACATAACTATCAGTGCCTGACATTGTACATTTACAACAAATAAAGGGATTTATGAGTCTGATTCTACAACTGAAGGGGGGGGGCACATCCACCCCCCACCCGACCTCACCCACACACGCACCATTGCCACTACTCTGAAGCTATGTTCACAAGGACTTCAAAAAAAGCGCCACTATCATTCATTTCAATAAGAACAACACTGCGGAGTTTGAATTTGAATGTTATTATTTTGAATTTGTATCATACCATCTGAAATTGAATTCTGAACTGAAATTGAATTTCGTGGTTTGCAAAAGAGCAATCTAAAATCTGAAACTGAATTTCACGTTCTAAGGGTGTACAATTGAACGTTTGAAATTCAAAATGAAGTATGCTTATAATCAATTTTTAAAAAGCATTCAGTTTCACTATTAATTCATATTTTTTAGATTCGCACATCCGGGTAACTTGCTGGCAAAAGCAATGGAACACAGAACCCCTCTCCCCTCCTCACACACACACACACACACACACACACTCACACACTCACTCACTCACTCACACACACACTCACTCACACACACACACACACACACTCACACACACACTCACACACTCACACTCACACACACACACACATACACTCACACACACTCACACACACACACACACACACACACACACTCTCTCTGCAGCATACTGCAGTACAGTAAGTGGCAGCAATGCTTGAAATAAATGCAAGTGAGGCTAGGATCTTCCCAGTCAAGATTCATGGTCTGAAAAACATTTCTCCCCGCTTTTAATATAGCGGATAACAAAGCAAACGTTCTAACGTTTTATAAGATTTTATAATATAAGATTCATTTGGACAAGATTACAATGTTACTAATGTGGGTGCAATTTCTTTGCTTTTGCACCCACATCATTTATCGCTATGAAACTATTACCAACATTTTAAACTACTAGATACAGTCAAGCCGGAAAGTCTGCACACCCCTTTCACCTTCTCCACGTTTCATTACATTACAGACTTATTCTAC
>JAOUQW010000014.1:2296317-2313414 GCA_028565825.1 Olivaichthys viedmensis
TGATTGTCCCCACCTGCATGTCGTTTGTTAGTGATTACTAAGTGTTTAAATACCCGCTTGTGTCCGTCCTGTGTTGTCTCTCGGTGTTTGTGTCATGTCGATGGTGTTCATGTCTGGACCCGATGATTGTTTAGTTAAAATAAAGTATGGTTAACCGAAACAAGCGAAGCCTCGCGTTTGTGTCCGCACCCCGGAACCCGATCGTGACAGTCCAACACCGACATGGTCCAAGAAGCCTTTTTTCCTGAATGTCACCCACGCTCTGTCTAATTGCCTTTGCCTCTGTGTAAAGGGGAAGTACCAGGTCAGCATGTGCAAGTCATGTTAACACCAGGGGCAGGGAGAAAACAAGGCATGTGATTTCCAGGCAGATAGAGCAGTGGCTTGCAGATCAAAATAAACATTTTCATATTCATCTGCCCTTCATGCTTTTCATAAAGCTGAAAATTATGTGTCCACAGCAGCTGCTTGGTATAGTGTTTTCTGTAGTTAACTGGTTGTTTTGTCCACTTCATTCACACAGAAATTACTCTAGCTTATGCCTTAACATTGCACATAAGCTCTTTGCATCCCCCGTCTGCTGCTCTCCCCCTTAGTATCTCAAGCCCCTGTGTCTGTCCTCTATCACTCTGTATCTGTCTTTTCTCTCTTTCAGTGAGAGATCATTAGTTCCCCTTTTGCACCCCCCTCCCCACGCCAAATTGCCCCTCTCTCTTTATCTCTCTCTCTATTGCTCTCTCACTCTGTATCTGATTTGTAATCTCTAGTTCTCTGGTTTGTTGGCAACCACTTGTTTACATGAACATACCTTTTTCCTTTTTTTATCACTCAGTGTCCTATGGTCTGTAAAAGAGAGACAGTGTGTGTGTATATCTGTCTTTTCTCTCTTTCAGTCAGGGACAATTAGTTCCCCTTCTGCACCCCCCACCACCACCACCACACCAAATTGTCCCTCTCTCTTTATCTCTCTCTCTATTGCTCTTTTGCTCTCTCACGCTCTCTGATTTGTAATCTCTAGTTCTCTGGTTTGTTGGCAGCCACTTGTTTACGTGAATGTACCTTTTTCGTTTGTTTTTTTTCCTATGGTCTATAAAAGAGAGAAAGTGTGTGTGTGTGTGTGTGTGTGTGTGTGTGTGAGTGTGTGCGTTTGTCCGAGTAAGAGATATTGGGGTATCTTATTTAAAGCGTGTTAAACCCTCAGTAGGGAATCTGAAACTGAATGATGTTTAGAAAACAGACCTTGCTGCAGAGATATAGGATGTCTATAGTGTTCCTGTAAAGCCAATAACTTCAAACATCTTTATTACCATTATATTTAATCTATCATTGTGGCTTAGTACTTAGTACCCAGTACTGCTAAGAAATACAGCTTTTTTGGCTTTACACTTATTTATGCAGTATTTTTATTTATATTTCTGTTCTGTTGTGCATGACTGCATCTGTTCAAAATATGCAAATTTTGTTTATGTGCAAAATCAAAGTGAATGGCAAATATAGTTTGTTTGAGGTCTGTTTGAGAGAGTGCTTGCGTGTGCATTAGGGCTGCACAATATATCGCTTGTTAATCATCATCGCCATATTGGCCTTTGCAATACAAAAGCCTTTAAAATGTAAATATGCTCTAAGCAACCAGATTTTTCAAAAATTGTGATCTCTGAGCCCTCTAATTGATCTTTGAGGTTTTGACAAATGTGGGCGTTTTGACAAATATTGGCATTGGCATTAAAAAGCAATTACACTTGGTCAAATTAATGCAAGTCAATCTTTAACTTTTACACATCAACAAGTTCACCAGTATGTTGCAAGGCATATCGCAGTGTGCAGCAATTTAATCACAATATGCTATTTTTGTTTATATTATGCAGTTCTAACTCGCATGTGTGTGCAGTGTTGACAAGGAGATATTCACCTCCTGTACTTCAGTTGAAGGTTAAAGCTGGGATGAATATGTGAATGTGTGAGTGTGTGTGTGTGTCCCTCTTTATTCCTGTGTCTCTGTTGTGTAACGAGGGCTAATTTTCGGTTGCCAGGATATTCCTCTTCAGCTGCCGTTAAAGAAATGCGCGGTGGTGGGGAACGGAGGTCTTCTGAAGAACAGCGGCTGTGGGAAAGAAATTGACAAGGCAAACTTTGTAATGAGGTAACACCGGCTCTCCATGTCTCCTCCCATCCAAAAAATGTAATGAGGTGTATTTGACAATTGGCTGTGCTCTCATTGGGTGGAATAGCTTAGTCTGTCTCTCTATCAATGTACAGTACAGTGATGATAGCAAAATTACTATAAAAAAATTTAATCGAGTATTCCAAGTGCAGCCCACACACACACACACATGAAAAATGACATGTATGGCACAGAACATTAAGCCTTTATCCGCTGCAGTGTGTGGATGTGCAGTGTGCTAGACAGTGCACTGAGTGACACTTTAAACTTGATACAGCCAGCGAGCGCCATCACATTCCACATTTAAACTTAATTTAATTTCACAACATCCTCGCGAGACGGTGTTAATTTACGGCATGTTTAACTAGCTAAGTTAACGATCTCCTTATCTTACCACCACACAGTTAGTTGGCTACATTGGCTACATGGCGCTTTGCACCAGCTAAGCCATGATTTTCCTATGGAGAGAGACAAAGCAGTCCCGCTTTGGATTTTACACCTTGTAGCTGTAATTAAAGTTTCTTCAAACCCATATTTGACACCGTTTGCCGCTTACCTTTCAAAGCTCAACCACTGAGACAAACTGCTGTATGAGATTTGGCAAGAAGCGTTTTAGTTTGTGAAGACATGAAGGAAAAAATTATTTTAGTTTAGTTTAGCCATGATACGCTGACGAGTAGTCCTATGCCTTTTTGTCTTAAATTGAGATACGTTTTCACAAAATTTCATCCGGAAAAATAAACTGTCTGTTGAATGAACTAATCTACAGAGAGTGTTCCTTGATGACGCAGCGCACCAACCAATAGCAAAATGCTCATAACCTGCAGACAGCCACACACGCCCTCGCCGATGGCTCGCGCTTTCCCGCAACGGTGCTAGGCACACAACTTATGTGATTAATCTTAAATAATACTCAGAAACGCCTAATTTACTATTCGAATTTTGAAGACTCTCGTGTGGACTCATCCCTAACACTTACTACTATACTTATCTACCATTTTTAGATGCTACTATACTATGGTACACTACTGTACTATAGTATGTACGTACACATAAAAGTCCCAAGTGTTTAAATAACTCCATCTGAACCTGTTCCATTTTTGCACTTTGCACTGAGCTAACTAATCTAAAAGAAAACACTTTTATCTTACTTCTGACTTCCCTGTATTTATCTAAATCTGTAGTACTTTGGTGAAAGCATAAAGTGCATATTTAAGGTTTAATTCTAATGATGTTTTCAAGGTATAGTTGGTAGAGAGGATTTTTTTTTGCCCACACTGGTTTAAATGTCTGTTGTATCTAGATGCATCCCAAAGTTGTGGAAAAATATATATTACAGGATATACATATTCAACTTGATTAATATACATTTCCAATTATTTTATTATTCTAAAATCCTAAATTCATGCAGTATTGTATTGCAGGTCAAGTGGATATTTAAATGTTTGACTTTTACTTCTTCCAGAGTAGTAATTTATACAATTACTTTTCATTCTTATTTTAATTCTTCTGCTTCTAATTCTATATATTTTCACAATTCTCTGTTTGTAATAAAACTTAAGATGTAAGTTCCTGATTAACGTTTCATATTGTCTAGAGGATTTATTTTATTTATTTATTTATTTATTTGTTTTCCTTTTTTCCACTCTAGATGTAACCTACCCCCACTGTCCAAAGAATACACAGATGATGTGGGTAGGAAGACCCAGCTGGTGACAGCCAATCCCAGTATTATAGAGAAGAGGTAATTCAGTTTATTAACTAACAAATAACTATAACTCTGGTCCTTTTGCACACAAGCAACTGATTCCAAAAGACCATAAACAAAAAAAAAGTGTTGTACTAAACAATTTCCCCTTCTCTTGTAGTGTTAATCTTCTGATTGCTCTAGGATTATATTCACCAAGGGAAAGCATGGCTAAAGCCGCGCTGACACTGTACTCTGGCGTGATTTTGGAACTATTTTGCTGTCACCAACAATTTGGATGTTATGATAGCCAACCACAGGCATCTGTTAGGTCACATATACAAAGTTGGGAGTTAGCCCTCACATTCCCAGGTTATTATTGTGCAATAGGGGACAGCTAGATTACATTGACTGGCATTGACTAATATTAAGTTATAAAGTGGGGGGAAATAAAAACGAGACCAAGAGGAGCATACTGTAGCACAAAAGCAAGAACATAAAGCCTCAAAGGTTAAAGATCTGTGGCTTGCTCATGTGATAGTCTTTCTGATAAACTAAGGAAATAATGTTTATTCAGTTAATTTGGATTAAATTAGTCTTATCCTCTATCCTCCAGCTTTCAGAGCCTGCTGTGGTCTCGGAAGGCTTTTGTGGAAAGTATGAAAGCCTATGGCTCCAGCTACATCTACATGCCCGCCTTCTCCATGAAGCCTGGCACAGATTTGTCTCTGCGTGCCTACCATGCGCTGGCTGACTCAGCCTCCAGCCAGACAGTGCTGTTCGCCAATCCGGACTTCCTGAAGAACGTGGGACGGTTCTGGAAGCAGCGTGGCGTGCACGGCAGGCGTCTCTCCACAGGCCTCTTCCTGGTGAGCCTGGCACTGGGCGTGTGCGATGAGGTGACGGCGTTCGGCTTCTGGCCGTTCGCGCTGGACCTCGACCAACAGCCTGTCAGCCACCACTACTACGACAACGTGCTGCCCTCGTCAGGGTTCCACGCCATGCCCGAGGAGTTCCTGCAGCTCTGGCATCTCCACAAGAGCGGCACGCTGAGGTTGCGCCTTGGTCCCTGTGCCCACCAAAATGACCATGAGTAGGATATGGAATGGTTTCTGTTTTAAAAAATCAGCCACCCTTGCCTATTTTTCAGATTAGCATGAGAAGAAAAGAGTGGCTGCAGCCCCCCTCCATCCCAAAACCCACCAAACTGATACCACCCTTAGTGTCTGCTTACTCCCTGTGGGTTGACACTCAATACCCCTACCTAACACACACAAATGCATTCACACACACAGACACCCACAGACTTTCTTTTCGGTTGCCAAGGGACTGTCCCAGTCTTTCCAAGAGCGGTGGGAATGTGTAGAGTGGGGATAGAAGCATGGGCTGCTTTAAAGTTGTAGCTGCATTTACAGCAGCTGCGCTCCCAAACCCTTTTTTTTCCCTCTGAAGCCTGAACGAGGTGATGAGGAGGCGTACAAGGGACAGGTACTTAAAAACATCTTAAATGTTCTCTGGGAAAAAAAGGAGAAGCAATGAGAACAGCAGGTTCTTTGCCAAGACAGCGGATAGCCGTGACCGTTGGGGGTGGGGATAGATGAGGGCTAAAAATGGACAAAAGAAGAAATGCCGGGGGAAAAAACAACAGTTTCAATTGGTTCTGTGTTTAGGTTGCAACATTCTTGTTTTTGGTGCAAGGAATGAAGCAACATTTGAAAGTATTGTTCTGTTAATATTCTTCTTTTGTTAATATTTGCAACGTCAAGGCTGAGGTCCTTTTATTCCCCAAAACTGGAAATGTGAACATTTTGGACCTGAAATGAATGTACTGCAAATGCACTGCTGTAGAGCCTCATTTTGAATATCCTTTCATCTTTTATTCCAAGTTATCTGTATATTCATGTGTTTATGTAATGTTCCTTTGGTTTCTATCAAACAGAGCACTTCTGATCATGTTTGTGTACATTTTAGACATAAAATGAAATGGTAACTTTTACAAATGCAGTGAAACACGATTTGTCATCTTCAGTCCACCATCAGAAACCAAAATGAAAATGTCATCCATCAACTGTTTCTCAGTTTTGCACCTTGAGCGTATTAGAAGCTGTGGCCTTGGAGTGTCCACCCATTTTGTGATGATTACCAGTTGGTGCAGAAGGATTTCGCCAATGGAAGCGGTGTGACCACCTTCTTGCTTTGATAGTATGTGTGATTTCCTATGATAAAAACTTGCAGTGGGCACTGGCGTCAGAGTGTTGTTGGTACCAGTGGGGCTCGTGGCTGCTCAGGTGCTGGACACCTGGTCCAGGACTGCAGTCTGTACATAAATGTAATGATTCCTTTGAATGTAAAGGCAGTCGCAGATGCTCTATATCCTATCAATTTTGTTCTTACCTAAATCTGAAAAACTTGCATTTCATATGGCTTTTTCATCTCATAGGAAACTAAAGAAAACATTTACCATCTTGTAGGTGCTAGTTTTACTGTATCGGTCATCCGTAGCCTCTGAAAACCTGTATACAGGGGTGTTTTGTAATTATGTTGGAATGATTTTAAAAAATGGGGGTACAGTATAGAGGTGTCATTGCCATATTATGTGTTTAGCACACATCATGATTACTGACACAATCTTGATGCACACAGGGGTTACTAACGCAAAGAATTAAATGCATACATGCTCATTCATGCTTGGATTTTGCTATAGACCAGGTGTGTAGAATCCATCCTCACTGTTCACATTCCTTGAGAGGTCGAGTGCCTTTTTAATGTGAAAGGGAAAAAAAGGAACATTTTTGTCAAAGAGATACCAGCAGCAGTACATAAGGACAAAGTATTTATCTTGCCTTCACTTTTTTGTTCCTTCTTGGGAATTCTCCATATTGATTTTCTGGTATTGGATGAGGGATCAGATCCACTGGATCTTGGTATAAAACCTCAGTGGGTGTTTCAAGGAGTCTTATAACAAGCTGGTTACAGATGGACCAAGTTGAGATTAATCCACCTTGTTGTCACTCAACCATTTGAAGGCATTTCTTGGAGAATTATAACTGGGAGTGATTGTAGATCTTTAAAGAGACAGTGGGCATTTGAATTTTATGTTATTTGCACCTTTTTTGTAATGTTCAGTATTGTGAATGAGTGAGACTGTAGCTTGTATAGCAGCCTGCATGACTGTGGTATGTGTATTTGTTTAGGAAACTGAATTTGAGTTAAGGATGTTTTTATTAATGATCATAGTTTTATTAAACATTCTGCCCCTTTGATTTCTGAGCCATGTTAGGCTGTGTACCCAAAGTGTAACAGCGCTTACCTCAGCCATTTTTTCTCACTCGCAAGCCCTGACAATGATCGTAAAAAAAAAATATGACATACGTATCTATTCAGGCCAGAAGTTCAGAGCTTTGGGTCTTTGACAAATCAGACTTCTTTTACTGTTACAGTTGTTGAGTGTGTTATAATTTATGTTATGTGGAAGATGAAAATGAAAAACAGGCTCTTGCCAATGAGTGAGTTTCTTTGTATGAGCATGTCATATTGAAAAATGGGAAGAGGAAGAACAGCTTGCCCTGAACAACATTTTTGTGCCACCTGGGTTATGCCAAGTTAAAAAATCAGTCAAGTACTCAGTGTATTTAAAATGGAGGGAAAGTTTGAAATGATGTAATAAAGTAACCCAGTTTCAACTGTTCTGGTTTTCTGCACAACTGTCTCTATTTTGTGTCATAGATATATGTTTATTACGTTCTGAATGTTCAAGATTAAGATTTATTGGTGGTAAATTCAAATAATATTTTACATTGAAATTCCAGTATTCCTTATTCTCCTTCAGCAACTTGGCTTTTTTTTCTGAGCTTAAACAAAATCACTCCAGTTCATGTTCATTAAGGAAACATGAAGTAATCTGAAAATTACATTTTAAACAAAAAGGGGAACACTTTTCATTATTTGAATTTAAGATCTACATTTGTTCGTTGGCACGTAAATAAGGACTAAGAGACATACAGTCAACTCCAGATTTATTGGCACCCTTCATGAAAAATGAGGAAAAAGAACTAGATAAAATTAATAACACATGCATAAACATATTGAGCTTAAACATATGGTATGCTGAAGCCTGCCCTGGAGAGAATACCAGCACTAAGTCCCTTTTTTGTCTAATAAGGTTGGAGAACACCTGTAGAGGGATTTTAGACAACTCCACGCAATCCTTTACATTTTATGTGGATGCCCTCTTCAATTCAGACTGCAGGTTTCCAATAAGGTTTAAATCCAGAGACTGTATGTTTGGGGTCATTATCTTGTTGAAAGATCCAAGATCCAGAAAATACCCAAGTCTTAATCTCCTGGAAGAGGCAACCAGATTTTGGGCTAAAACATCATGGTACTTAATTCATGATGCCATAATTTTTCCCAAGAGCAGGGGGCTCACTAGAGGCAAATCAGCCCCAAAGCATCAATGATTCAACACCATATTTTACAGTGGGGTATCAGGTGCTTTTCCTTGTATGCATTCCCCATTTTTTTACCAAGCATGCCAATGGTGTGCATAGTCAAAAAGTTCAATCTTGGTTTCATCTGACCACAACACACGATTCCAATTGTAGTTCCAATAACGCTTAGTGAAGTTCAGGAACTGCATTTGGTGGGTTTCTCTGAAGAATGGCTTCCTTCAAACAGCTTGTTGCGGAGTTGTCTAATAGTGGATTTAATAGTTGATTTTGAAACTTGACAACCATAAGTATCAACCAAACTGTGCAATTCTAAAACTAAAGTTCTTATAAGAATACTTTTTTTTAGAGGAAAGGTAAGTAGTTTCTCCAGTTGTTTGAGTGGAACATTTTTCGAATTATTGTGTTTCATGTTTATTTTATATAATCATTTTTGCTCATTTTTATGCAGGGTGCCAATAATTTTTGAGTTGACTACAGCAAGTCAGTGAAACTGCATAATTAAATTACAAATTGATGAGAGGTACACAACCCACTGAACAACTCAGAACAACTTCCTACAAGAGCCTGAAGCTGCTGAATTAGTCATACTGTATTTATGAGAAGACATGATACGGTATTAAACCACCACAAGGCTCCGATACTACTTTCATGACACATCCTAATATTGATTTAGTATTCAAATAAAAAATGTCTTCAAAACCAAAGTCTGACTAAATTCTCTCTCATGTCCCATTAAGGTCTATAATTACTAACCGCATCCGAAAAATAAAGATTTAACTTTCACATAATCTATGAAAGGCATTTTTATACACATTAGGTCTTTTAAGATGTCATTTTGCCTAGAAATTATGGTCAAATTAATTTCAGAATGTAAAATCCCAACAGTATTATACCAGTACACTGTTACACAACAAGGCAGATATGAAGCCAAACATAACTGACCATGGAAGTTATAGCCATGAGGACGCCAGTCTATGATAAGTCTAAGATAAATCCAGCTCTGGAAAAGGCAAATTTGAGAGTAGTTGTTAGCTTTTCCAAAGCATTTCACTGCCTGTTACTCAGAAATGGGGTGCATGGGTGTTAGCTGAGCACAGCCTTTTGAGACAGCAGGAGGGAATCCATTCTCTCTCATTTGGTCTCTCTACATTATGGGAATAATCAATCATGTAAATAGTGGTGGCTATCAGACTTGGATTAGTGCATTTGAAAAAAAAAATCTTGTTACCTGTCAAATGCATTGTTAATGCCGCATGAGAACAGAGACATGTCTGTCGCCTAGGAGACGTCCAAGTGGCATAGAGCTATATTTAATGATCAAAGGCCCAATTTGCACAACGGACTATGAGGGGACCGCCATGATCACAAGCTGTCATTGATTTTCCTGTTTGTAGAGTAGCAAGGATAAAGGTGCTTAAGGGGATTAGTTAATTTTTTTGGTTCATAGACGAAATCAATAATTACTCGTTTATTGAGATGCATACTACAGTAATATTTAAACTATTACAAAGTAATATATTTGTAATATTTTACCCATCATTTCTCATCATGTTTGCCTCTATAAGAAATACTTCATTAAATGTTGACAGATATCATATCCCATTTCTGTGACGTGGGTGTGTTGGACAGTGGTTATGCAAGGACACATGCAAAATGAATGTGTTTGGCGGATATGTGAAGTAGGAGATGTGGCTCCTGCTAGCAGAAGTTATTTAAAACATCCACATGTCTCATATCGTCGAGCCTGGCACTGCACACTCACATTATCAGACAGTAGCATTTAACGGACCCACTCTGCTAAGATCACAGGTCAGCTGTGGGCCTTTTGTCCGGCACCTCTCTGTCTGTGGATGATTTTCACATTCCTTCAGTGCCCACTCTGTAGTTAAACACTGTTTCCTGTTCGCCTGTAGTGACTAATTCATATCAGGGAGAGAAATAGGCTTCTTTATCATGACTAATGCATGCTTTAGCTTGGCTGAGCATTGCTAAATAAGCTCCTTCTAAACTGCTCCTTCATATTTATTTATTTTATGAGCACGTTTTAGGCCTTCTGTACAAACCACTTATGGTTAAAATGGTTGAAAAGTTGGCTTGAGAGGTGCACCATTTGGGTGCTACTTCTTCACACCCAGATTAAGCCTACAGACTTTAGCCAAAACACTGCTTGAGATGGGAGATTTATACAAAGAAAGATGTCTTTAATGTACCTTAAAACTTGGCTTGCACCCAAGAAAGACATTAACAGCAAACCCAGGAAGAGGAAGTTTTGTTGCCGCTTTATATCCTGTGTTTTGACAACACACTGGACAATGAGTAAAGTGTTCGCTACCGACTTGTAATGAATGTTTAGGATAAGGCCTCCTAGCTGTTTGTACATAGGTATACAGCAAGCAGGGACATCTTTGACTTTTTCACCAAAAAGCTGGAACTAAAGATAGTGCAGTAGTCACCTCGAAACTTTTAGCCATCATCCATCTGCAAAAAACATCTTCGCTAAGCATTTTCACGTTGTAAGTATTCAATGCAATTTAGCTGGCCTCATCAGCAGATGTAGGTTTTGTATATATATATTTTTTTTTTTTTGGCTAATCAAATTTGTAAACACTTATCACTTTAGTTGAGCTAGCAGTAGGTTTAGCTAAAATTTATCAGTTCAGCCCATCAAATCCATTACAAATCCCCCCACTAATCTTTTTTCTTTAATGTTTGAATATCCTGAACTGATGAACCATAACATTGTCATATGTCACTTTTTACAACTCGCGGCCAAGACAAACGACTACAAAAACTCTCACAGCCCACGAGTTAGATTGAAATTAGAATTTAGAGGAGTTTTATTTTTATAGGCCTTTTAACCCTTGTGTAGTCTTAACATTCTGTATACTCCCTTTGTCCAAAGGGTCCAAAATGACCCTAAGACAATCTGTATACCCTGGTGGTGTGCAGATTTCATGGAAATATAAACAATAAGGCAATGTTTCACTTTTTCTAATGTTAGGGTCACTCTAGGAAGAGTTTTCTCTGCTGTTAAACATAGTGGCAGGTCATTTTTGACCCTTAAGACAACACAAGGGTTAACAATACAAATTGTCTCAATGCAGCTTTATAGACATCAGTGCCTTAACCCTGAGTAAGCAATCCAAAGGTGACAGTGCCAAGGAAAAACCTCCCTTAGAGCTAAGGAGGAAAAAACCTTGGGAGGAAGCAAGACTCAGCAGGGAAGCCCATCCTTCTCTGGCCAGCAATGTGAATCATGCGTTATTTTATATCAGATAGTCTAGGAATTCTTGTTTATAAGGAATATAAACTAATTGTTAGCAATAATGGTTATGACTGAAGTCAGTATAAATCTATCTTTTAGGTGAAGGAGAAGGTTGACCATAGTCTGTAGTCAATGGCGATAGAGCAGGAGGTTGTAGGCCTCAGGAGTAGGATCCAGATGGGAGCAGGAGCATGGTGGGCCTTAGGATGGCAGGAGCAGGGACATGTTTGTCTCAGGATAGTTGCCATGTGATGGGGTGAAAAGAGAGGTAAATAAAAAATGATAAAACTGTTCGGTATAGTGGAGTGACATATGCATAACCTCTTTAAGATGATCTGAGTACAGGCCTCTAGCAGGCCTAATTAGTGCAGCCTAAGGCTAAAAGAAAATAACCACTGGTCATGAGGAGTCCCTGAGATACCAGCAACTTTCTATTCCACCATCAACTCAAGTATGTGAATAGAGTGTACACAGCACATACTGTATACAGTATCTTAGTTCACCAAAACTCTAAGCCTATGGTCTACCATGAGACCTGTATTTAGGGACCGTAAAAAGCAAGGTGAATTATATGCAAGGAGATTTCATAGATACTGGGGGGCAAAGCTGTTTAGAGCTTTGCATGTCAAAAGCAAAATATTGTACTCTGTACGAAACCTTAAATGTAACCAATGCAAGCTAGATAAGATCGGACTGATGTGCTTAAACTTTCTAGTTCTTGTAAGGACCGTGGCAGCTGCATTCTGGATTTTCTTTTAAACTGACATGACCATTTAAAAAAAAAAAAAATGCAATTCCCTTTGTAACACAATAATTGACACAAAGACCTAACATTGATTAGGGAAAGCTAATTGACCTATTCTTGCAAAAATAATTGTGATAACATTTAAATTTGGATATTTAAATTGGGATAATAATATTATTTTAGCGATTATTAATGGCCCCCTGAAATACCACCATGACCCACAGCTTGAAAACCGCTACACTAGACAATATGTTGGAGAAGGAATATAGAGGGCAATGGCATTTTATTTTGAAAGTAGCTGTCTTGAATATTGCTTTATGGCTTTATGGAAATCGACTGCTGGAATTTCCCTAAATGTTACACAGAGCAAATCGGTTAAAGATTTCGATTCTTTCCATTCAGTGTGGCTCTCGCATGTATCTTCTGTCCTCTGTTTAGCCTCTCAGGTTACAGCACCGATTGCTGACTCACATCCCAGTGCCGCCAAGGCTGGCCTTTGATCGTATCCTGTTCTTCTAAAGAAAAAAATATATGGGTGCAAGGCCGCACATGTGGAAGCAAGAGAAGAAGGAAGTAGGAAAAAAAGCCGGGGAGGGGTGTAGCAATACCGAGTCAGGGCACTGAGACATTTATTTTTTCTTTGGAACGTTTTAACATATTAACAAGTTGTATTCAAAAGTCCATTACAAACCCTTTAGGAACTGTGAGCAGTCCTAATCCTGTTCAATTGTGCTGAAACATTATTTCACAAATCAGTGCATTATGATCTACACAATACTCAGTTATCACCATGTCCTTATAGAAATACATGACCTAACGATGTTCAGATTTATTCCTCACAGCTGCCATACTTTACATACTTCACTCTACTGACACCTTAGCATCTGAGGCAAAAAAAAAGTGACTACAATAAAGGATTACATTTTCACTTTTATTATAAATGATCAATTACACTGGCATGCTTAAAATGATCAAGTTAAATCGCTTCTTTATATGCTTCCTCATAATTGGTGAAAGCCTTTCAAACATGAAGGCATGACCTAAACAAAGAATGTTTTGTCCCAGTCAAAAAGGGCTGTGTGTTTGCTGCAAAAACCCAAAGATGGTTCTTTGACTGAATGGCTTATTCTTGTGTGAAGGCAAGATACTGTCACGTCTATTACAGAAGATATGTAAGACTGAAAAAGATAAAAGTGATTTGATTATATAGAGATTCCCTGTGAGTATTACGATCTGCTGGATTGCCGTGTGTGTGTGTGTGTGTGTGTGTGTGTGTTTGATTCTTGAGTCAACCTCCGAGCCTCTGCTTCACATGGCATTCCTCCCTCAGGACATGTTTTCATACACACATGGAGCCCTAATGAGAACTGTTCACCATTTAGTGATTCACAGCAGCAAGCACATGACCTCACTGGGCCTCCATCAAACCAGATAAAAATTACAGTTGGAGATTGCATCCTAAAGGAACAATAAGCATGAAATTATTTGAAAATTAGCAGCCAGTGGGTTGGACACACTTTAATCTCCTTGTCAAGCAATTATTGTCATTAAATTAAAAGTCTGTAAGTAGCCACTTCAGGTGCTACATTCTGTTGCTGTAACAAAAGATAGGTTAGCCCACTGATGTCACCATACAATCTCAATCCCACACAGTCTGCGCTCAGATTGTGAGTCTTATTCATGTATCTATTATAAATGAATGAAATAGGATTTTTTTTGTGCTAATACCTATTTAAATTTTTAATAAGACTTCCAATCATGTGGCAGTCCTTGGAGTTGGAAGGGGGGATTGTTGAAGGCCCCTTGGGAGAATCCTTAAGTTTTATTGCACTGCTTCAAGATGCACCATCTGTGAACCTACATCTGTCACGCACCAGATTATGGCCACACTCTCATCATTACATTGGCTCAGAAAAGTAATAAGATGTGAAAGCTCATTAATGAGGGCAGTTTCACTTTCATTTGTTTGTATATTTGATTGTTTCTTTTCTTTTCTGTTTCTTTCCTGAAATTTCTTAACATTTGACTCTTTGGTGGATGTTTTTTCTTCTCACCTCCTGGTTGACTAAAAAGCAATGCAATATATTCTATTATCGTATGAGGAATATCCTCTTTAGACCAAGATTAGGCTTGAAACTATTGTAGCTATTGTATTCATTTGATGTGCCACAGTTCATGGCCTGGTTGGAAACTTGCTCTAATTGATTATACTCAAGGGGTGTTTGAAATTAAAATACGCAAATTGATGTTATCTTTAGCAGGATCATTAATGCAGCGCCAAGTAGGCTATGCTGCTTAATGAATAGCGGCTTGCATTCACTGCTTTTACCATTTAGCATGACAGATTGATTATTATGTAGGTCTACAGCATGATCTATTTGTGGTGCCCTAGATAGCGTTCCTCCACTGAAAGCTTTTCTGTCATTCTGCCCTCCCCCTTCCGTTTTTATGCTTAGTCACTTCATTTAAATTCAGAAAGCTGATGACATGCTCAGATCTGAGGCCTCTGCTCTCACGTCTCTCTTTTATAGGCAGCACACTACAATAAAATATGATTTAGTACAGTAGTATGTCAGTCCGAACTGGGATACAAGGACTTGGTAAACACAGAAGCTAATCTCACACAAAAAGTTTAGGGATTATATAAAGCAATGGCGATTTTGCTCTATGTTTTATGAATGAAGTAATTGTTACGGTAGCGTACAGAGACAAGCGGGATCCAAGTGCGGAACACAATTCCTTTATTCAAAATCATACCAAAGGCCGTAGAAAAAGCTCCCGACGGCCCTCTACCCGAACGTCTAGGCCTTCCCCGAGGCCTGGGGGCGGGGCGACCTGGGAACGCCCTGTGGAAGTCCTGGATTAACATAGGGTCCAGGACGTCGGCGGCTGGCACCCACGACCTTTCCTCCGGTCCATACCCCTCCCAGTCCACCAAGTACTGAATGCCCTGCCCCCTACGTCGGGAATTCAACAGAGCCCGGACCGTGTAAGCTGGCCTTCCTTCGATCTCCAGCGGAGGTGGGGGTTCTGCCGCGGCCTGTGGGGAAGAGGAACAGGGTTTCAGAAGGGATACGTGAAAGGTGGGGTGTATACGGTAAGTCGGCGGCAACCTCAGCCTATAAGAAACTGGGTTGACCTGCCGTTCTATGGGGAAGGGACCAACGAAGCGGGGACTTAGCTTTTTTGATGGCAGGCGCAACCTCAGGTTCTTTGTAGAGAGCCACACTAGTTGTCCGGGTAGGTAGACCGGAGCAGGGCGCCGTCGTCGGTTGGCCTGGATCCGTTGGTGTCTTACGGCTTGTTGGAGGCGTACATGCGCTGCGGCCCAGGTTTGTTCACTCCGTTGCATCCAGTCATTGACTGCTGGGACTGCCGATGGTTCCCCGGACCACGGGAACAGAGGGGGATGAAACCCCAGCACGCACTGGAACGGGGTCATGCCTGTGGAAGTGGAGATTAGGGAATTCTGCGCATATTCCGCCCAGAGTAGATAACGGCTCCAGTCGTCCTGGTGTTGTGTGCAATATGATCTGAGGAACCTTCCCACCTCCTGATTCAGCCTCTCCACCTGTCCGTTAGCTTGGGGATGATAACCAGATGTTAGACTCACATTAATGTCGAGAGCAGAACAGAAGGCATGCCATACCCTAGACGTGAACTGTGGTCCTCGATCCGTGACGATGTCCTCCGGCAACCCGTAATACCGGAACACCTTATCCATTAGGACCTCAGCTGTTTCGAAGGCAGAAGGAAGTTTGGGTAATGATACGAGGCGGCAGGCCTTAGAGAACCTGTCTACTATCACTAAGATGGTGGTGAACCCCTGGGATGGTGGTAGATCAGTCATGAAGTCCACGGACAGGTGGGACCAGGGGCGCTGTGGTACGGGCAAGGGCTCCAGTAATCCTGCCGGACGGTGCCTATCCGACTTAGACTGGGCGCATATGGTGCACTTCCCCATGTACTCTCTCACGTCCTGGTTCAAGGTGGACCACCGGAAGGTATTCGCGACCAGGGCAGCGGTGCGCGTGACCCTGGGATGTCCTGCAGCCAGAGCGGTGTGAACTCATTGGATGACTCTCTCCCTCAGGGCTTCTGGTATGTATAAGCGTCCCTCCGGGCATTCCGGAGGTGGGGGTGCAGTGGCGTGCGCCCGTTGGATCTCTCCCATGAGATCCCACCGGACGGGGGCAAGGATGCGGGCCGGTTCCAAGATCGGTTCGGGCATGGCTGGAAGGCTTTCTCTGTCGTACAGTCTGGAGAGTGCGTCAGCCTTGGTGTTTTTAGATCCCGGCCGGTAAGTAAGGGAGAACTGGAATCGTGTAAAGAATAGGGCCCACCTTGCCTGTCTGGGTGAAAGCCGTTTGGCTGCTTTCACATACTCCAGGTTCCTATGGTCAGTGTACACGAGGAACGGGTGTTTTGCTCCCTTCAGCCAGTGCCTCCATTCTCCGAACGCCAACTTTATGGCCAACAGCTCCTTGTTCCCCACGTCATAATTCCGTTCCGCTGGTGACAGTTTATGGGAATAGTATGCGCACAGGTGAAGGCGCGCCGGGGTACCTGACCTTTGAGATAGGACGGCCCCCACGCCGCTCTCCGAGGCGTCCACCTCCACCACGAACGGGAGCTCTGGGTCTGGGTGTCGAAGCAACGGGGCTGAACAAAAGAGCTGCTTCAGGCACACAAATGCCTCCCCTGCCTCTGTTGTCCAGTGCAGGGTCTTGGGCTTGCCCTTGAGCAGCTGGGTGATGGGAGCAGCGATGGAGCTGAAGCCACGGATAA
>JAOUQW010000014.1:2313514-2324599 GCA_028565825.1 Olivaichthys viedmensis
GGGCTTCTTAAACAATCACTAATCAAGGGGATCTAACAGGAAACAGGTGGATACACTTAGCACAAATCTACAGGGCGAGACTAGACACTAACATACACAAACACATCAAGCCGACCACCACGCTGAGTCACGTGACAATGGGGTTTTACATGTTGTTGCAATTTGCTTCGGTGTTTGTGGTGTTGTCAGCCTAGATTATTTTTGTTAACTTAATCGCCTATTCTGTATTTGTTTGCCCTGCACATCCATGGCCTATTGGCTGTACAGCCTGTTGACTGGATTTTCTTTCTCTCTCTCTCAAATGACTGTGATTCACTATAAACTATGTCAACTGTAACACACAGGCCTAATAACAGGGCATGGTGTTCTCTCAGGCATGTATACTTCAAACACTGGATACTGGCCGTGTAATTAAATGCAAATACTATGTGGTTGTAGGTATTGTGGTAACAGTTTTAAATAGTAGTACACTAATAATAAAAAAAGATCTGTGTGTGGTACTGGACTTTACTGATACAGAGACACCCATATTGATTGAGTCTCGATTGCCTCCCAGCTTTTGCTTTAACACAGCTTTTTGAAACTGGGTTTGTTAAGTTGAGTCAGGGGAGTTAAAGCAGGGAAACACACTACAATGTGTAGTGGAGGAGAAACTTCATAACCAGGATTAACAAATACTGCTGTACAATAAGATTTTAGATTAAAGGTGCAGTTCAAAAGTGTTTCGAGATCTCTAATAATCATATAATTTCAAAGGTACCTTTGAAAATCTGTGCAATATTGCCATGCTGTTTCAGGCTTCTGTCTACATTTTTCTGGCCCAGAAATTAGCTCTGCCCCCAGCCTAAACATAGATGCTCAGCTCCTCCACTTTTCCTCAAAGGCAACTCACAAGGTATAAGTAGTTTCAACAGAGAGGGTGGAGTCGATTGGGGAAAGGAGAAGGCTTGTCATTGTTTTCATTGCAATTGCAATTCGACTCGCAGGCAGCAGAAGCCTCTTATGATTACAAATTGCTCATTTAAGGTTGCAAGAATTTGTTTCCTAGACAATTCCTTATTTGATTTGAGTTGAAATAAGTTTGCTAACTTTTAGCTTTTTTCCGAATAGAAATGAGCCAAACCAACCTGAAAACGTCCGCCACTCGCAACATCCGACGTGTGAAGCAGTGATGCTACACTCACAACAGGTTTCAGCTGGTGCTTAAGACTTTTACACAGGATAAAGAGGGGGAAAGGTGTTTTTATGATACTTGTACTATACTTTTTATTACTTTCAGTCAAATTTACATACTGTCTATTTTTTCATGCTGCCATCTATACAGAATCTGTGTACTGCAGTGTGTAAGTGTAACAAATCACACACACGTTACTTGGACAACAGTGATATGTAATAGCACTTCATTATTCAATAGATGATCACAAATATGAGTTATGCAGATTTCTAAACTACACTGCTTAATGGAATTGACCGAGTTGTGGTCAGTTAAGAGTGATTATTTTTTCTAGGTGATTTATAAGCCTATAATTACTATTTGCTGAAGCCTTAAAGACCCTCTCAAGCACAGAAGACTGTTAAAGAGAGTTAAGTCTCTGAGTAGTAAAATGTTTTCTTTTGTTGTATTCTTAATGTTTCCTTCAATATAAAAATTGTTCTTGCCAGAAATGTTTCATTGAATAAATTCGAAAAAATAAATGAAACAATTTTGGCCTGTTTGGACTCAGGGTTTTTTGGAATTCATCAAGAATTCTCACAGTAAACATGCTGAACTTTTTTAAATATGATGTTAATTACGTTATGAAGGTAATAAACATATTATACATAATAAAACATATTATACATAATAAAACATATTATACATCATAAAAATTATTATAATCCTTAAATAAAGATACAGATACCATGATGGAGAATTACTCAAACAAGGTGAAAGTGGAACCAAATTATATTCCAGTGAAATAATGTACGGTTCATGGGCTTTTAAAGTATCACAAATAAATGATCAAGTATAACATATTTAAACTTTATTTATTCACAACTGATTAACACGATAATACATTTGAACCACTCATACTGACCTGTGTTCATTAAATCTGCTTTCAATAGGTATGAAAGATATGAAAGCAGAGCAGTTTAGCTCAACAAAACTGCTCTGATTATCTGTAACACATGGTGTATTTAATCAGTTGCAAGAGGAACCCTACATATCAGTTTGAAAGAATTCAATAAGGGTTAGACTGGTGCATTTAATTAAAAAAAATTTTTTAAGTACTTTACACATCTTTCAAAAAGCAACTGATGTAATCTTATAATTACAATATACATTAAATTATACATTTTTATAGGCACGCTTCATATTTTCTAATAAAAGGTGATAAACTGGTTTACATGTGATGAGCACCTGCAATCTCATTTTTGGGCATCAAGCCTCGGGTTAGTGATTGGATGAACGTATTTGTTTGATTCAGGGCTCAGAGCTATGGAAATCCATTTGTGACAAAATTAAGTACATAAATATGGCTTTATGATATAAATTATCAAAATAAATAATGATATAAATAATAAATAAATACCAAAATATCAGACCATATTTTTCAGAATATATATTTTTATTTCAAAATTGCCTTTAAAAAAAAAAATCTGCTTAGACATTATCCTGAAAAGGGACATTGTGAAATAAAAGTGGCACTCGGAAAACTGTCATTATGAAATAAAAACAGATTCAGAAAGGCAATTTTGAAAGACAAAAACTGATATCATGACAAAATACGAACCACAATAAAACTATTAGTGTGAAAATAAGAATGAGAAAAAAATAAAAACACAAATGGATTTCCACACAGAGCTGCGTTCAGATGTTAATCGTCCAAGAAACCAAAGTCAGATCATGGAAATGTTAGTTAACACAAATGCAAAACGGCATGAAAAAGCAGCTTTAATCTTATCGAGATTGTCTTTTAGTGTGTAGTGTTAGCTTGCCAACGAATGGCTGGTTATTTTAAACTAAAATACTTTTTTTTCTTCTTTTTTTTCTAAATCTACACAGAATAGCTGAGTGACTAAAAGTTTCTCAAAACCATATCGGGGTCACATTAGTCTTAACTACTCGCATTAATATCTGTTTTAAGAAAGCTCGTGCTCCATCCTATGTAGTAGCCTACAACCTTAAGACTGCAAAAATGTCCATAAAAGTACATAAAAAAAAAGATTTATTACTGTACACATACTGCAAAACTTTTATGTAATATTTCACTTGTAGTACATCATAAATCCCCCTAGGTAACTACCACAACCTTAAGAATGGCATTTTCCCCTTTGTTAAATTTGAGTAAACTAAAAAGAAACATGATTCATTACTGAATGACTTTTTTATGTAATATTTCACTTTTAGTAAGTGACACACCTCCCGAGGTAACTACTACAACCTTATTTTAGTGGGGGTTTTTTTTAAAGCATACTTTATCACTCTATCCATATTTCTGTGGGTTTTTTTAATTTATTTTTTATATATAAAAATCCCTGTAAGCATACAATATCTGTAATACTTATGTAATATTCCCTGCATACATACATAGTAACTTGTAACTTGCTTCAACCTTGGATGAATTTTACAGACTCGTTCACGTCATGCACTTTTTAGACGGTCCCTTACTGGCTTCTCTATATTACCCTACTTGACTGACCAACTTTACCACGGTGCCTACACCATATCTGCATATTTATTTAAATAAGCTGAACCGAAAGAAAAGGAAACTGAAACCAAGAACAGCCCTAAACTCTAAACAGCTGCTCCGTGTCTACTGCCTTTTCACAAGTAAGTGTATTAGATTCTTGTTTTGCTATAATTAAAAGACAGATTATACAAGACAGGTATAAAGCATGGGCTTTTAGTTCACTTCATAATCTATAGTCTATAACATGTGAACTGATGAACTCAAAATGATGGGGCAGGTCACAGATAGTCCTATATATCCTATATACTGTATATGGTAAAAGAACCGTATCCAGTCAAATAGGATCAAAATAGGTTTTCACTGTTCCTTGGACTCTGAAAATGCGATAAACCTATTGTTAAAATGTGAAGAAGAAGAAAAGTGAAATTTCTTTGTGTTTACTCAACTTTGAACAGCTGCTCCATGTCCACTGCCTTTTTCTTTTCCCAAGTTTCCCAACTGTGTTACAATATTCCGACCTGTATTTCTATTATCGGCAGGTTAACAAGACTGTTATAGGATTGTGATTAAATTAGGTTATAACAACATTAGCTAATGTGATGATCTCTAGTCTGCGTGACAACTGACGAAACCGGTTGCGCACAGTCTCATTTCTGTTCTGTTTGTACCTGGTGCATTTCAGACTTACAACTCGATGAGAACCTTTTGGTAAGTAGCAAGTTATTCTTAAGAAGTACAGATCTGAAACACTTTGAGGCTATAGGTTAGTCTATGGCAGCCTCTGGTCAGACAGTAACTTTCCTTTAGTATGGATATTAACATTACTACTGTATGAATGCAGCTAGAAATAAAACAGCACATTTCTGCATTTGCTGGGGACCTTATAAATGTACAACTGACAGATTAAGATGTCTTCTTTTACAGACACAGCGGACATATCAGGAAGACAACTACATAGCGATTCCTCAACAAATGAACACTTCAGGTAAACATATATAAATATATACGCCATGTCCCTGGAGTCAGATCCTGAAAAACTGTATTTATCCTTTCCAAAATGTGTTTTCTTTGTCCATTGTACTTTGACAAGCAGATAAACTATTCCTAAAATGTCAAATTTCATCGTGTTAACTGGTGAAAAATCATCCCCTTTAAAAAAAAAAAAAAAAAAAGAGTTTCAGAGTTGGCAGTTGTTATGTAGGCCAATTCCAAGGTTCATTAAAGTAGACCAAGGCAAAGCTGCCAGATTGGAGTGAGTGTTTCTTGTCTAGGCACTGTTTAAGGCCCCGTTTCCACCTAGTTTTAACATGTGGCTCGAGTGATCGGATCACAATGCGTCCTTGAGCCGCATGTGACCTCGTTTCCACTTGTACTTAGCGCTGACCACTTGTGATCCGATCACTCGAGCCACACGTTAACACCAGGTGGAAACGGGGCCTAAATAGGGTGTAACGATAATGGCTTCCATACCCGGTTTAGTACACAATGTACTTCATGATTAGGATATTAACATTTTAGGAGGAAGCATGAAAGTAAACTGAAAGCAAAAACAGTCGTAAACTCGGAACAGCTGATTATTCAAGTGGCCATGTAAAGCGCATTCTACTGTGTAACTTATATTGTGTTTAAGTCTTTATCGGATTTCAAGAAATCCAATGAAGGCACCTGGATCCACACATGTATACTGGTAATATGATGCCTTTTGTTTTCCATTAACTAGAATTCAGTTATTAAACTAAAAACGCAATAAATCAATCAAATAAACTGCCAATTATCTGAAATAATTAGCCAATGCTTATGTGATTTGGAGGCAACAGGATGTGAAATCAGCTAATTTATCCAGCAATATTGATGCAGTATTAAAACAAGCACAGTTCATTTATGGGTTGCTGTAATTATGAGCAGGGAAATGAGCTTGTTAACCAGCAAGCTAAATAACCAGTATTGCTAGTTTGCTGTTGGTAAATAAACACTGCACGTCTATGAAGGCATGTTAGTCACTACATTTTAAAGTGTCGGCTGCCTCTAGCTGTTGAGATATTACAGGTCTTGTTACTATAGCAAAACATGAAATAGCTTTTGGGCTCAAATTAATAATTGTTCTGTAATGGTATATGTTTCCCTGATTACTTCAGCAATATTTTCAGAGGACATACAGCACAAGCTGTTGATTCAGAGAGGGAAGTGTGTGCCAGCACCCCAACGGGCATTTTCATTTATCAATAGGCTTAATATAAATAAGTAGAGAGAGCAAATGAAGTCTGTATACCAAGAGTCAGTGAGGCTTGTAGACAAATATTACATAGGGTTGTATTTGTGTGTTAAAACATTAAATGTGCTGCGTTCAGATATATTGAAATTGTCAGCCTTTACGTTCACATATGACAGTCAAACAATGCTTATGCAATGCAAATAATGCTTATCCAGCTATGAATAACTTACAATAGTCTTACAATATTAGTCTTTGGCCATCATCAGCCTCCTCATATCTTTGCAAACTTCATATTAAAGCAATACTCAGACAGGACACTTTAATTGCTTCCCCCGAGTTTTCATAGCTATCAGAGCAATGGCTAATAAATTATTATGTAACTTCAGGTGCCACACCCTATAAAAATAGCATTCATTTCAAAAGAGTAGAAAAGCCCTGAAAATTGATAAACTGAAAATACTCTATTGAAAAGTGATTTCTATTGAATGAAAAATGACAGGTGTCTACATTTTTTAATTTGGCAGATACATTTTTTTCCAAAGTGATTTTTTTCTTGCTTTGTTTCACTCTAATAAACCTTGGAATTAACTGACTGCATGTAACAACTGCCAATTCTGAAGTGAGGCAGAATCCAACCCAAGCATATAACTGAGCAGTTGATAGTTAGGGGTCTTGCTCTCTGAGATTTTAACGCTAACACAGAACTTCAACAGCTGAGATACCACTGACCACAAGGAATAATTTGAATGAAATGAAATACTAAAAATATTAGATCATCAATGTATTTATTCCTTTATTGATTCACAGGAAACCACTATGAGTGGCAGCTGTTTCATGAACAGCAGTGGTCTCAGATAAAGAACGATAATATAATCGAGTGTAACTACTGCCAGCCAGGAGCGAAAGGGATCACCATTGATACCAGCATGGGGTGATTTTCTGTTTGTGTTATTCAAAGTTTTTATTTCTGCATCACTGTGTTGGACCTGTTTAATTGGGCTTTGATGAACCTCCTCTTCTCCCACAATTCAACAGGCCTCTTTACATTGACTTCGATGCCATGACAGTAAGGGGGCCTTTTGCTGGACTCGCTGTACAGCGACTAATGTCCCTGTCTCACAACCAGGGGGAAGAAATGGGCTGGTATTACAGAGACAACAGTTACTGGTGTGAATATGGATCACAGGTGAGGCCGGTCGGATATTTAAGCATAGAAACTCAAAAGAAGCAGATCTGTTAGTGCAGAGAACCCTGCTCGTGGTAAAATTGAGGGAAACTTCTGGGAAATCTCCTGAAAGTCACACACTTGTCATTTCACACAGGGATCGAGTTACAGCGCATCATCGATAAACAGTCAAGACTTGGAGCAGCGGTATAACTCCAACCCCACAGGCTCCTTTCAGTTTACAGTAGGAAATAATGCCTACACTATGGACTTCTCTGGTAATTCTTTCCATGACAGATAAAACGACTGCTTTATGGCCATTTACTCATGTGAAATATTAACTTCAGCATTTGTTTTTACTGTTTTATAGCCATGATGCAAACCTGCCTGTCTACTCACAAGATGAGGCCCGTGAGGAGGCGGCCAAAGTTTAACTCCACAGTCTCTGTAAACAGCAGGTGCTGCGGTTATAACAGATCATAACACAAACTGTTCAACAAGGAAATAGTTCTGTGACTATTCTATAACTGAAGTGGAAACTAATTGAACTAAAAAAGTATGAAAGTAAAAAAAAATACTCAACTTCATGTTTGTTGTGTGCAGTCCGATCACTATTGCGCCATCTCCAATGTCCACGCCCACCGTAAACCCATCCACTGGGGTCGCCTGGCAGTTTATGGGTGATGAAGGCGTCTGGACGGAGTATCAGAAACCAGTGAGTGATTCTCTTCCACTGTACTGCACTTACCAAACCAGAGATGCACATGTCCATTCATAGGACTGTGCTTGTGTTTCTCCAGGGTTCTTCTCTGGACAGCATGGACATAGAGAGACAGTATCAAAGCAATCCACAGGGCCAGCTTTCGTTTACAGCTGGCCGATACGGTTACGCTCTCTATTTCAATGGTGAGTCTCACAACAGCTCCAACCAGTAACCTTCTTTCAACCTTTCAGCTTTTATAAATGGTATATCTTTTTCCACAGGAATGTATCAGATCAATAATACTTATGGAACAAAGAGGACCATCAGGAGAATCTGTACAAATGAGCCCAATAGCAGGTAGGGATCCACTAGTGCAGTGAGGACATGTAAAATAGCATCATGACTTAGTGTAATTAGACCTAAAGAATCTGTGAACTAAAGAGTTGTGGATCTGCAAGGCCAGACATTAGCATAACTCTCTCCAGGATTTAATAATCAAAAATTTTGTTCACCAGTTTTTTTGTGCTGTTGGTTTCCAGTAATAATACACTGTTGTCTCTCCAGTAATGTGTGTCAAGCTTACTGGCAATTTAAAGATATGGACGGCTGCTGGAAAGACTTTGTTAAGGTAAGAGAAATCTCTTTTTTTGTTTCCAACTATTTGCACTAATATCACTAACAATAGCTTAACCTCTTAAAAGAACACTGATTATTAGAAAAACTCACAACAACTCTTTGAAACAAAAGAAAATCATATCTAGACACTTAGTCCCCCTTCTTGAAATACTTATGAGCTGATTCCTCTTAATAACAAATACCTCAGAAATAATTCATAACAAGTCATAACAAGCATCACTCTCTCCAGAGGAACACAATGGCATCGCCAGCACAAAGTGGTTCTGTCGCTTACCATCTGAACGCAGCCTAATAGATACCATACGATATTAGTGTAACATTTAGTCCTGTTTCACTGTTTCTTTACCCCACATTGTCCTCTACCATTATGTTCTGTTTTGTTGTGTATCAACCAAATCAGATACCCACACTAATTTGTACTTTCCTTACATACTTGATTTATGTTTGTGTATAACCTTATGTGTATAGCCCTGTCCTGTGTTACATGTTTATAATAATACTTTTTTTTTTTTTATTATTATAACGGAGCCAGAATAGAGTAACGAATTAAGAAATAAGAGTGAATTGAGCCGTCATACTGTTGGTCGGGCAATAGAAATATTAGCTACCCAAAACTTGTTTTGAAAACCATACAATTTTTCCTATAATGAGTAATAAATTGCTTGACTCGGTGGTTCCACAAAAATGTCGTTAGACAGCTAAAAAAAAGCAAAACTTTACCCTCAATCCTGACACTCTGAATATGCAGATTATTCCAGGAAATTCCCCCAACCTGACACACTCCACCCCCTTCTCATGGTAAATCAGTGTTGTGTGGTCTGCATTTGCATACTGGATTATACATACATGATTGTTATATTTTATGACACAGTAACACCTGCCTACCACGAGTTCAATACTACTTCAATGAGATTTTCAGCTTCTTTATGTTTCTTAAAAGAATGCAGCAAAACCACTGCTGAATGTGTGAATGAGCGTGCAAATGTGTGTGTGTGATTCCCTGCGATAGACTGGTGTCCCATCCAGGGTTTATTATACCTGCCTCGCACCCAGTGTTTGCAGTATAGGCTCCGGATCCACCGTGAATGCAATTTTTTTTTAAGTTTAGGATGATTTTAAGGCTGCAGTTATGCTGTTTGTTCAAGTATGCTGTTAACACACCACTACAATGTGATGGTGCATTGCACTTAACTTACAACTCATCAAATCCTAAACTATATTGTAATAATGTTACTATAAGCCTGGTGGTCCTCTTGTGTGTGTGTGTAGGGCAAAGGGAGAGGGAAATGTACCATCTCTAGTCAGGACATGGAGACGCAGTACCAACAGAACAGGGCGGGGACTATGAGTTTCAGCACAGGGAAATTCAACTACCAAGTTGACTTCTCAGGTACATACACATACAAAATAACACTCACACACACACACTGCTCTGTATTCAGATTTTTCTGCAAGGAAAAAAAGGCTGTGAAACCATTGAAAAGTTGTTGGTTTGCTAAAGTATTTTTGCATGGCCTTTATTAAGTATGTTTCTGTTACAGCTATGACCCAGACAAACTTGTCCACTGGCATGAGGAGGCCGGTCCGTCGCGTGTAGCTCTAAGACCTGGAGAGCTTGTCTCAGGACGTTTATCAATATCTCTAAGATCTGACATTACCTGTAACCTTTAAACACCTGTGTCCGCCTGTCCCAGCCCAACTGTCGTCCTGTATGTCCGGAGTCCTATGCAGTTTGGCGATTTTACCGCTTTAACACACCTCATAGAGTAAGAAAATTCTTAGACTGTGCATTAAATAGGCGCTCCTGGACTGGAGGCATTGGGAAGACAAAAGCGTGGCGTTTTGCATGTTCTCCCCTTCTGACGTTGGGCAACCAGTGCGCTAGTGTATGACTGTTTTCTCTAACTGTTTACTCTCTCTTGCCAATTTAGTCTTCCAGAACATTCAGTCCCATAGTAGCAGACAGTTTATCTCCTTTTCTTTATCGTCGGGTTGAAAGCAAGAGATTTGGTGGCTGCCAATAGCCAAGATCACTGCCATTATTCTGTCATGGACAAAATTTTTAGATTTTGAGGAAAACTGTCTGTAATATTCCAATGCCAAATCTTATGGTGCACTTTATAAATTATTTAAACATTAAATATGAGAAATAAAATCCTTTCATGTGTTCGTTTTCTGTTCACATAGCAAGGGGGCGCTCTTGTCCCCAAGTAAAAGACAGGGGGGAGACAAAGTGAACTGAAGACAAGGCCTGAGGGGAAAATGAGCTTTAAACAATGATTATTAAATCAGTGGATAAAAAGGCAGGTTATCTGAGTTTTATTGCAATGGTCCTGTGAGTCTATAGAAATGGCTTTCATTCTAGAAAGGAGAATGTGAGTGAAAATGCAGTCATGATTATGTCATAACATCTCGTGCAAGACGTCTTACTTTCACTTAGCAGCAGCACGTACAGCCGTGGCCGAAAATATTGGTACCCTTCCATTATTTTCAAATAATGCACCATTGGTCCTGAAAAGTGTTGAAATTAAAAGATCATTTGTCATCCATACATGCATGTATTTGGTTTGCAGCAGAACAAAAAGAAAAAAGGAAATAATTGCATTCTTTATTATTTTACAAAGACAATCTAAAATGGCCTGGACAATATTATTGATACCCTTTAGAAATTACAAGAAATAATTGTATTGTAGTG
>JAOUQW010000014.1:2359981-2382391 GCA_028565825.1 Olivaichthys viedmensis
TGTATTGCTCTTCTGATGGTGTGCTCACTTTTGGTCTGTGCCTGATCGTGCTTTGGATACGACTGATCCAGTTTCAGAGTTTTAGAGTGCTGTACAGTGGTAATGATAAAAATCACAGATTTTCCATTGTGTTCTCAGACTTTTGGACCCCACTGTGTGTAGGCTGTTGTGTTGTTTCAAACAAAAGGTTTGTAAAAATGAAATAGAAAACATTAGCATTACACAGTAGATATGTTTCCATCCAGGTGTTTCTCAAATGTTCATCAAACATGCCCAAAGTCCTCAAAAGTCTTTGTGTCTTTCCATTAACTACTGTTGTGCGACTGTTCTGATGAAGGAGCAACAGAAGGAACGATGTAAAGAGCGCCAGCCAAACACAGTCATGGAAAGACTGGAACATACACTCGCTACATCATTATTTCATCTAAATCTGTTTCCATCACCCGTTATTTCATCTTCTCTTTTGGCCTTTTTGCATCAGCAAGATGTCAGTGCCGGCTCTGGCACCAAAATGCTGCTGGCGTGGAACCATGTACCAGTGATGTCAGAGGCTTGGCGGTGACGTTATTTTGCCACCATGAAAACAAATCGAGCAACTCAAGTTATTGACTTACCAAGTTATTTACTGCCATCATGATCAAGATGGCACAATACCACTTTTTTCTTTTCCGATACCAATACTGAAACCGTGAGTATCGGCCGATGCCCAGCCGATCGATATTTTTAAACTACCAAGCTTTAAAATGAGTGGGTTTTTTATTTTATTTTTTATTTTTGAAGCACTTCAGTTAAGGTGACCTTCTAAAATTACCATACTCAAACTACCCTACAGGAAGAAATACATAGCCATCAACATGACTTACACAAAACCACAGCTTTTTGTGTTCAAATAAACTCTTTCCAAAAATAAATATCACAGTGCAGATGTGTGAAAAATTAGACACTTAAAAATAAATGAACTGTAATTCCAGCATAATACTTATTCATGCCAAATATAATAAAATCAGTATGTAAACAAAACTGTTTTCAGTCACACAATAAAAAGTAACAGTAGAAAGCAAATAAACATCCCTGTATAAGGCTGGATTTGTTACAGAATCGGCTCGGATTCGTTCTTTTCTCATCTCTAACTTCCAATAAAATGAACAGCGTGGGGGCTTTAGAAATTCATTTTGGAGCGAGGGGGATGGGGGACAGCAAAATTAATATTACAACTATGAATCTATAGTCTGAGGAAGAAACAACCATTTGACTGGAAGTTGCCGTGAACTGAATGGGGGCTACATCGCTAATGGTAGTAACAACAAAACCTTTTTTGAGCAGCTCCACATTTCGAGTAGCTAAAAGCAATAAAAATGCGTGTATCTGTTATCTTGCACGTTTTTATTGTCTTTGACAATATCTCTGTGCTGTGTCTAGCTGCTGAAGGATTTCACACTGGATGGTGAAATGTTCCTAAGGCCAGAGGTGAAACTCCATTTTTGCATGGCATTAGCACATCTGATTACGTAATGGTTTGGCTCTTACCCTGGTGGAAAGGCGAGCCGCTTCTTAACACTGGCGCTGACACCTTATCTGTGTACAAGGGGTATCTAGCTACATGGCAACTTCACTCAGCCAATTGTATGAACTATTTTTGTTATATTTAAGGGTTTAAAAAAAAAAAAATATTCATGCCATTTCCATTTAGAGGTGCAAGTTCAAAATTCACAAAAAGAAGCAGATGGTAAACACACTAATAGGATAATAAAATATGTGATTGTGCAACAAGGAAGTTATGGCATGGTGTTTCACACTTAAAGATGACAGTAAGTGCCTTCATATGAACCTCGGGACCTTCTGCAGCTCATGTAGTCTAATCAGTATTGTGTGTGTGTGTGTGTTTAGGTGATGTGGTCAGGAAAGTGGGCACTGGTGTCTCCGTTTGCGATGCTGCACTCTGTTTGGCAGTTGATCCCGGCGTTTAGAGGCTACGCGCAGCAGGATGCGCAGGAGTTCCTCTGCGAGCTCCTGGACAAGGTCCAGCACGAGCTAGAACGAACCGGAACGCTCACCCCTGCCACTGTGCCGGCCAATCAGAGACGCCTGATTAAACAGGTGCTCAGCGTGGTCAACACCATCTTTCACGGCCAGCTGCTCAGCCAGGTGAGGGGCACAGATGCACGCACATGGGCAAGAAACTCAAACGCTCATTCTCCTAAACATAAACATGTACATTACACGTCATAAGTCGGTCTCCCTCTCTCTCAAGGTGAGGTGTTTGTCGTGTGATCATCGCTCCAACACGGTCGAGCCGTTCTGGGATCTGTCGTTAGAGTTTCCCGAGCGTTACCATAGCAACAGTAAGGATGCTGCTCAGGTCCCGTGTCGACTGACAGAGATGCTGGCCAAGTTCACTGAGACAGAGGCTTTAGAAGGAGCCATTTACGCCTGTGACCACTGCAACAGTGAGTCTCGCACACACACACACACACACACACACTACATAGTGAGCATGTAAAACATCATTATAACTAATGTAGGTATTGCATCTCAACACTTCACTACAAACTTTGCATGTCGTGTAAAGAACCTCAGCAATTTTGAGAAACGCCACAAAATCTAGAATGCATAGAATCCGTCTTTAACAAGACGTCTTGATAGTCGTGGCGTCTCCGTGGAGTCTCCGTGGCCAAGGGATTCCCGTAATGCAGTGCAAGCAGTGAGGTAGATTACAAACGTAACATTCAAATGATTGTCAAGTTAATTAAAGCATAGCGTTATCTGTGACATGCAGCTGGAGGTTGTCAGGTGCGCATGGGATAACGTGAACAGAGTATCGAGATACCAAATTACTGAACACTGCACAAAGCTACGTGAGCGCAGTGCCTTTGTGGTGATCATGTGGTCGGCGTTCGATTTGACAGTCACATGTTTACATATAAAAGTCAAGGAAGTGTCGTCGATCCGGTTTGGCAAAAGCGAGGTTTACCATCAATGAGTTTATTCTCGGTCTTGGACTTTTAACGGTAATATTTGGTGGTGCGAAAGTAGTAACTTGGCCAAAACGAGTATCGCCAAAACTAGGTTGTTTTTTTTTATGTTAGAAAAGTTCCTACATGTAGAAGCGACAACCATCAGAGAAAGTGGTTATCAGAATCAGAATCAGAATTAGGTTTATTGCCAAGTAGGTTTTCACATACAAGGAATTTGCTGTGGTTGACAGTTTATTGCTGTCAACCAAGTTCAGGGCTAAGCATGCTGCTTATTTTGGCTTATTTTGGTTTGGTGCAGTGTTCAGTATTAAAATATATAATTGTGAAAGAACGTTTCTCTTCAACATTAACACGCCCATAATTTACTACAATTTCAAACGTCCTGAGTAACACACGCGGACAGAGTGATATTAACTGAAGAAGGTACTGTATGTAGTAGCAAAAGCTTGTGCTGTAGGCTATAAATTTGACTTTTTTTTACTTCAGGTGGCAAATCTTATGAACTTCATAGACGTTAAAAGTGAAATATGTGTAGCATGTGTGTCTTTAACAGGACTTGGGTTACTTTCCCTCAGATAAACGGCGGCGTTTCTGCACTAAACAAGTGTTTCTGACAGAAGCTCAGAAGCAGCTGATGGTCTACAAACTGCCTCATGTCTTACGACTGCACCTCAAACGCTTCAGGTACACACACACACACACACACACACACACACACACACACACGGCCTATTAGGTTGAGCGCGCTGTGGACGTGCTGTTTGTGAATATTTGTTTTGCGTGCGTGGACAGGTGGTCCGGTCGGAACCACAGGGAGAAGATTGGCATTCATGTTAAGTTCGAGCAGGAGCTGAACATGGAGCCGTACTGCTGCAAAGACTCCGCCTCTAACACCTCACTCCGCCCCCAACACTTCCGCTACCAGCTCTCTGCCGTCGTCATGCATCATGGGAAGGGGTTTGGCTCGGGCCATTACACCGCCTTTTGTTACAACACAGAAGGAGGTAGGAGACTGCCGCTGCGTTGCCCAGTTTACTGTGCAGGCTTGATTCATTATAGCAACCAGAACACGTTTCAGGTTCTTTATTATATATTAAATAAACAAGAACAACGGATATGCCAAGCCTTAAAATCGCCCTTATTTTAAATTCGAGGAAAAATGACCACCCTGGCTCTCGGGCATCGAGTCCTGGGGTTTGGCATGGTAACGCAACTACGCTTTGATTGACATTGAATAATATTTTAATAATATTGATCTCACCGTGATAGCCTCATGATCTGGAACACAGGATTATAAACATTTTAATGTTAAACAGACTTTATCTGTCGTCACACAAAAGATCTATTTAAATACTCGCTGTGATTGGCCCAGCAATCAACACGCAGCACAAGCGAGACACCGGCTACGTCCCAAACTGTCGCTCTAAAATAATACCCCACTATATGAAGTAACAAATGGTGGCATATAGGGCTAGCCCGAATAATTCCAATACCCGAGCATTCGTTCGTTATGTTGGTATTGATTTCTCTTTTTAGTATTTGAAAGCTTCGTCTTTTAAATAAAAAACTTGTAGCCTAAACAAAAGGTGTGCACGGGACTGGTTTTTAAACCCACTCCCGCCTGCTCCCGAAGGAATTTCTGTTTGTAACCACCCGCATTATTTTCCTAATATTTTAATTAAAATTCAAACTTTGTGAAAGCTCCAACTGGCACAGAGCGTAGGAGTGAAAATCTCACTGGATTACCAAACTTTGTGATCATACACAGTGGCAATGCATGTTTATAATAAACTGACGATCAGTACAGATACTTTCACGTTATATTTACTAAACCCGTGAATGAAAACACAGAAAACACAGCCTCAGTGGCACACTATTTTAACATGTTATTTCATACACTGTAGTATGTTCATTTCAGCCATTTCAGACTCTGGCTTTTAGAACTTGCACGTGTCTAATGACTAATGAATATTAATAAACATTGGGGGTCTGCTTATGAATATTAATGACTAGTTACCGTTATTCGGAGAGGCAGAGAAAGGCACTTTACAGCTATTTATTTTATATATATATATATATATATTAGATCTATACTAGGGATGTCAAATACCTTTTTAAATATTGCATTCGAATTTCAGTTACTTAAAATATTTAGTATTCGAATATTACGTATAAAATTAGCGTGAATTTATTACTGCAATCAGACGAGCAAACATTTCACCCAGGAGGTGAAAACTGTTAATACGCTGAAATCCAAACAGTTTCCACACATTGTTCGGGAGTTGGCGTCACATTTATGATTTAATTTGCTAGTTGTAGCGTGAGGGTTTCTCAGCGATTTAGCTGCAGCTACGGTAGCGAGCTGGAAAAATCGCCTCGTGACAGACCTATACTGACCCCTACTGACACGCCTCTTTTCCAACAGGGTCATTTGATCAAAAACGTTTGATGGACGCATGTTCGACGACTAAAAGTACAACATTTGATTGTGGATTTTCGCCTTTGAATGTGTAAATATTATGTAAATTCGAATAGTGAAATTGGTTTTGACAAGCCTAATATATCGTCGCCGTCCAATGAAAAACATGTATCTCCACTTTGTGTTTTTTAACTTTTCATCATATATGTAATGTGGGCAAAAACCTCCGTCTACCCCACAGCAGTTAACATCTAAATGACCAATGAAAAACTGATAAATCACACCATCAATTTTGGATTTATTGTGTATGATTAATGATATGAAAAAGTGTTTTTTTGTGTTCCTGAAAAATAGGAATTTTGGGGATGCATGTCTTTCATTGGACAGCGACGATATACATGAGTAAAAATCACTTCTGATGTGTTTCTGACACTCAGGAATACAAAAATGCCTGAGAATACTATTGCACCTTTAAACTCATAAATCCTGATAAAGTGATCATATATTTATCCCCACAGTCTAACGGTCTCTCTCTTTTCCCCTCTCAGGATTTTGGGTGCACTGTAACGACTCGAAGCTGAGTGTGTGCGCAGTGGAGGAGGTGTGCAAGGCGCAGGCCTACATTCTCTTCTACACCCAGAGAACCTCTCAGGACAAAGGCAAGGCCAGCGACCTCTGACCCCTGCTTAGCTGCCAATCAGCCACAGAGACGTTGTATTGTACATTCATGTCAGTATGGGTTAAAGACAGTCTGTGTGTGTATATCGGCGACGTTGCATGAGCGCGTCTCACACTCATGCCGTACACAGATTTTTGGCGTGCATGCGTGCGTGTGTGCGTGTGTGTGTGTGTGTGTGTGAGTAAGAAGGAGATAAGATATCAGGCCTAGCCAGAAGCATTAGTGTGATGGAGGGTCTTATCTTTTTGTTTTTCAATGTGGATGAGTTTACTTCGTGAAGCTGCCCACAAACCAAAGTGTAGAAAAAGAAAACAAGCTGAATGTTGACTGTTCCCCTGATTTGCTTCGGCCCTCTTTGCGAAGGGACAGATTAGCAAATGACATGACTGTGATGTCACTCTCATAGGGTGTGTGCGTGTAAGTGGACGTATGGGAATCTGGTCAGTCAAAGTGCCCTGCCATTATATTTTATTTTTGACCAGTTTATTAAGGCTAGTGTTACCGGCTCCTTTAGAGCGTCCAGAACGTGATTCAAACCATTCAGGATTTTTTTTTTTCTGCCTGTTTAGACTTTCCAGAATGTACTTTTATATGCTAAGTACTTGGTTAAACAAGATTTATTTTTTTATTTTAAAAAAAAAGAAAGTAATTTAGAGAAAGAAATGTTCTCACCAGCAAACACAACACGTATGCTGTATGTACAGTATCCACCCGTATGCGAATGTGTGTGAGCGAGCGTGTTAGTAGCTGATCGGACTCATTCTGTGACCGTTGTGGTGAGCACATTCTCTGTAGGTGTGTGTTTGTCATTCAACTGGGGTCATTCTTGTCAGTCGTAAGTTTACACACTTTTCCGAGTCTGCCTCCTTTCCGGTTGGTTCCAGTTTGAGTTGCTCCGCTCTTCAGCAGGTATAGATGTAAAACTATGCAAATTGTTACCTCAATTTATAGAGAAATTTACCTCAATAAAATGAGACTATTTTTGCATTTTTCTAAAATATTGCAGTTGCAGTACGTGTCTTATTTTGCCTTTGTCTGCTTTCAAACTAAGGGAGTGACGCATCAGTATGGCGGTTTACCAAAACTGTTGTACTGTTTAGGGAATAGTAAGATTTTCCCTGTATCCAAATGTAGTTGAACATCCAAGACATGTTTGGTGTCTGAAGTTGTCTTCTTAATTTTGCACTTGAGTACTTAAACTTTATCTCACCCAAATCCGCTGTAATCTTCTGTGAATATCTGCCTCAAACCGCCTCCAGTTCTTCAGTAGTCACACAGACGTGCTGATGTGGTTTAGGACACAGTGTGACTTACCGTCCTCTATAAACATGAACAAAACTTCACCGTGTAGCTGAACGCTGTAACATTATACGGGCAGACTTTTTTTTTCTTTATTTCTTTTCTTTATTTCTTTAGCGTAATTTGCGCTAGGCCCCACCTCCCAACGTTTAAAGCGGGAATCATACCGGAAAACTGGAAGTGATGCGAATGATAATATAGTTCCACTTTGAACTCGCATTTGTAAGTACGGACCACTCCTGCTATTTTACCAAATTATTTATTTACATCAAGATATAATTTGAAGCAACTATCTGAATATCTGGGCACTGAAATGATTTTGGGTGAGATAGACTTTACATTAGCCTCGTAACGCTAAGCAGCAAAAGTCATACACCAAACATGTCATGACTGATGGACTCCGTTTGGGGTAAGGGGAACATTGTGTACGCTTGATTATTGTATATATATTTTTTTTCTTCTTTCCCCAAACATTACAGCTATTTCAAACACGCACACCGTAGCCATGAAGGGATTAAATTGGTCAGCAATGACGTACAGATACGCTGTGACGTTCTGATGTTCTTCAGTTGGTATCGGGCCGTGCGTCAAAAAAACAAACAGCTCTAGTCAAATCAGCAAATGACCTTCAAATAAATACTGAAGTGAACAGACAGTTTTAGTGCTGTTGGATTTGAGTGCAGTCATAAATATTGTTGGTCATGACATTCTAATCAACAGATTTAAAGATTTTATTGGCCTGGATGGCCCTGTTTTATTATTATTTTGAATTGTTAAATACAGCGTCTATTAGTACATTTTAAATGGAGACCCACAAGGGTCAGTTTTAGGTTGCCTTCACTTCAGTTTATATGTTTCCACTTGGCTCCATCATACACAAGCATAATATATCTCATGACTCATATGTTGATGAACAACGTCTGTATAGCTGTCTCTCCTCTTCACACCACCAGTCCTGTTGATTGCCAAATGTCTTGATGAAATCACTTCATGGACAACACAATTTCTTTACAGTGGGACAAATACAAAACTGTGGTGCATGCAAAGGCAACAAGGCCTTTCATCTTTGTTTACACAGTAAACCGATTATAAACCTGGGTGTTATCATAGATGCTCATCTTAATTTTCAAAATCCTATGACAAACTTTAGCAAAACAGTTTTTATCATTTAAAGAACGTCAGAGGCTTTTAGTCCCAGTCTGATGCTGAATAACTAATCCACGCATTAGATCATTTCAACGCCTTCTTTACTGTACTCCCTCAAAAATCAATGAGAACGCTCCAACGTATCCAAAACACTGCAACCAGTGTTTTGAAAAAAATGAGACCATGTAACTCCTATCCATAGATCGCCCCACTGGCACCCAGTCAAATACAGAATTCATTTTGACTCATTCATTTAATATGCTTGTTTACAAAGTTTTTAATGGGATTGCTCCCAAATACATTTTAGACGTGCTTACTGTGAATAAACCGAACAGAAATCTCAGACACCGGTCTTTTCGTCATTCCCGGAATTAAAACTAAAGTAGGTGAAAGTGCTTTTAATCGTTATGGTCCTGACAATCTAAGATGAACAAACATCTGTGTCTTCGTTTAAAAGCAAACTTGGGTTCTTTCTTTTTACTCAGGTAATTGGCTAGCTATTTTTTGTTTTATCAGATCCGTTCTTATTGGTTTAATTTGTTAGTTTTGTGTGTGTTTTTTAACATTTTTGTCATTACGGAATGGTTTAACTGCTCATTGTTTTTTATTTTGTTAAAGTTAACTAAGACTTGTTTTAAAAGCCATACATTTTTCCACAAAAAAAGTCATTAGACAACAGAAAAATGCACATGCCAACACTCTTTATCCTGATCAAGAAATCCAAATGTGCAAAATGGAAACAACCCCAATCCTAAAACAATCCACCCACATTCCCCACTCCATAAACCGCTACAGTAACCGCTTTAGCCTGGTCAGGGTCACTGTGGATCCGGAGCCTGTTCCAGGAACACTGGGCGTAAGGCAAGAATACACTCTGGACGGGACACCAGTTTTTTTATTATTATTATTCTTCACACCATCACATTATCACCACCAGCCTGTACTATGCACACCAAACAGGACTCGTTGGACTCCATGGACTCAAGTTGCTAGTGCTAAATTGATCCTTCCATCAGCATGAGGCAAAAGGAATCCTGATTCATCCAGTTCCCTTTCAGTCAATTCACTCGGTATAACACAGATAGTATAGGATACAACGCCTTCGTATGTCTGGCTGAAGACACATCCATTCACGCGTGGTGACGTTGGATGTTGGCTATATAACCCCCGTCACTACCGTCTCCCGTAGTTCTCACGCTCTTCACCTCGCTGAGAACACATCACGTCTGTCCGAGGTATTCTAGCTTGCCAGAATAAAGCCCTTACCTCGGCTTTGAAGATTTGTCCCTGTCCTCAAGGCTGTGATTTTTTTTCTTTCTCCAAAACTGGTTTGCGTGGATAGATCTGACGTTTACTTTTAGGTAGCAATGCACCCAGATCACAGGTCGTATCAAGGTTATAGTCTATGAATTCTGCCGTTTGGCCCCTCCCTAGAACTTTAACTGTTACAAGACGGATTAGAGCCATGCTCTGGAGTCGAAGCAGTTCAATTGGGTTGTCCTTGAATCCCAAAAGGTTTGTGCTAACCCTGACTCAGAAACTGTTATTTTTGGGTCTGGAAATATGCTTACTCAGCAGTTGAAGCACATCTTTCGGCTCCCATCTGTGGCTCACTCCATCCTCTTTACTGGACCAAGGGCACGCTGGGGCATTATTCCCCCTCCTCGGCTACAGCACTGTGGGGTGTGAATATACTGTATGTCCCATACTATCTGAGTTATACAGAGTGAATAGACTGAAAGAGATGGTTAGGTTCTGCATATAACCACTGTTCCCTGAAGGAGAGGAACGTGATATAACGCTAGGCAGCCCCGCACAGAAGCAAAATCTCGGTGAAGCGTGACTGCTGAACTAAGGGGTGACAGTGCTTATGAGCTTACGTGACTCCCTACGTCACCACACGCCATCTTCCTTACAGGCATGAATAGATGTGTGTTCAGCCAGACACGCGAAAGCGTGGTATCCTATCTGTGGTATACTATCTGTGTTCTACCTGGTTCCTCTCCTTCAGGGAACTGATGTGCTTTCTTGCTGTTTTCTGACATCATCAGGCACCCAACAGGCTGTTGTGGAACATTCGAGATAGAAGTCAGATAAGTGGTGTGTTGGATTTAAATGAGATTTGCCTGGTTGTAGCCCGACATGCTTGCTTGCACAATTCTCGTCATTCTCCTTTAACCCCTCAAAGTCACAAGCTGTTTTTATCGACAGGACCGCTGGGCACTGAGATCTTTTTTTATTTTTTATTATTGCTTCTTGGTAAGCCCTTGAAGCGGTTTAACATGAAAAGCCCAGGACAATGGCTGTGTGGGACATGCTAGTTCATGCATGCCAGTTCAAAGTCACTAAAGTCACTCATTTTGGCTGTTCCAACTCTCAAATGAATACTAACTCATACTACGAATGCTGGTCTGCCCGATTTCTACCACACATCGCAGTCATGTGATGTATGACTTGTTGGAATGTGCAATTTGTGTGAAGTTGAGGGGTTTATCTAATAATATACTAAAGATGCACCATTGTTTCTATATCCGGTCCAAGACTGCTTATATCACAACTATTAGCCCCCTTTTTTGGCTAAACTATCGCTTTAAGAATTGTTTTTGGCGTTGATTTTTTGACTAAGGGTGTCGATTATCCCGTGTCTCCTTTGATGACATTTTAACCGTCCATAATAAAGTGAAAGCATAACGAAGTCGTGTAACAGTTGAAGACTTCCAGCTTTGGTTACAAAAGTGACAGGAACATCATGAAACAAATGCACATCAGCTGGAGATTACATACAGCACATAACAATGACACATAAACATTATCCATCAAGATAAATGTAAAGAAATGTGAGATCTCTCTAACACACTGCTGCATACCATTATAAATCACTGTTCTAAGAGATCAGACAGGTTGTATTAAAGCACGTTTCTAAGTTAAATTGGCCTCGTCCAGTGGTTATCTATCCTTATTAATTTATAATAATTAAGTCTGGGATGCAACTAAAAGAAAATGACAAGCAGAGCCAATAACCATTGTTTTTATCTGTACATATGTTATATTTATTACATAAAACAACAATTATATATGAAGGAAATATACCAAAGTAAGATTAAACAGGTTCTGCAGCTAGTGTTTAAGTTAACATTGTATTCTTTTGTGACTAATAATACAAACACTTTCTTCTCCTCCAGGTCATCCTGAATGTCTCGTAGTAGCAAGTGTAAGAAACTGGACTTGTGTTTTAATCTTAAAGACGCTTCGTCACTCATCCAGAGGGACCTCTCCCTTCAAACCACTTCTTGGAAGAGGAGTAAAGGAATGTCAAATTCCTTGTCAAACTAGAACAACCACCTGTTACAGCACCTGTCACACCATCTAACGTATACTTATTAATGCCCTAACATGCATGTTTACACTGTTAACATTAAGTGATATCAGTGATGGAGGGGAAAAAGGGAGTGCTTCTTACACGGGTTGTAAATTATTAACAACTTGAAGTGTAAACAAACACAGGATCTAAACTAGGCCTCTATTTATAGCATTATCCTAGCAGGAGTTTAAATGAGGTTTAATAGGGTGCATTTGTAGGCTGGTTTGATCCAAAACAAGAACATTTTAGGTTAATACTCATGGTTTTCTCAGCAAGTAAAGTACTGTAAACGTTCATGAAAAGTTTGTTTGATCGATGACTAATAAATCAATCAAATCCACCAAAGACACGTCTTTGGTAGGCTCGTACATGACGATATGAAATAATTAAGACTGCAAAAGAGAAAAGTAATGAAAACATGCACAGGTTTAGTAAATGAAGGTAGTTATTTAATTCGCTTAACTTTTTATGAAAAAGAAAAGGTTTCAAATGAAAACATGGATGCTACGTGGCAGCCGTTTCAGAGATATTCTACAAATATTGAAGAACCATGTATTTCAGAAGCAGAGTGCATAACTTAACATTTGTGGGGGGTTTCTTTTGCAATCATCATGCCATGTGAAGCTAAGCAGCCATACTCTTTTCTTTTCCCCCTACTTTTTCCTAAATTAAAACTCCTTTTGCTAGGCACAGAGTAGAAACGGATAAAAAGCAGCAGTTGCCCATCCCACTCAGATTTCCCTGCTCTAAGACACCTGATCCAATATATCTAATGAGCCCTTCATCAAGTGAACCAGACATTTTAGAGCAGGAAAAAAAAACCACTACAAGCATGTTCACGAGATTACCAGTATTGGAACCGAGAGCTGCTGACTGCAAGTATCTATTTATTTTCACCTTATTCAGGTAAAAAGATGGAACCTAGTTGGGCCTTGTTTCCCCAAAGCACTCTACCGTTAAAGAGAACCTGCAGAGTGATTCTTGCTTAGGGACGAGACGGTACGATGGGCATCCCGATACATGATCAACGATTCGATGTTTGAAAAATACTTTTAAAAGAAATACTCTAGCGTTTTACATTTATTAACTTTATCTAAGGTGACATAACTGAGACAGGATGCAGTTAAGGGTCTTGCTCAAGAACCCAACAGTGGCTCTCTGGCAGTCCTGGGATTTAAACTCACACTCTTTAATTCACTAGCTGAGAACCTTCACCAAGGACAAGAATTTCGACACATTTCAATGTACTGAACTGAAAATCGGTTTACTCAAAACTCACTTATAACAGAAGTCTAAAAGCCCTTATTGAATTCAGTTAATAATTATTTGTGCAAAACACTTATTTTTACATGAATTCTTCACTCAAAGCTACTGTATTTGTTAGAGGGAAGAAACATTTTGGTGTTTTTTTGGTATCTGTGGTATCCGTGCACGATCAGACCAAAGTGTAGTTTTGTGTGTAGTTACGCATAAATAACACAAGACCTTAGAGAAAGTATAAGAAACTGGAATTACTTTTCACTGCATTGCTCCAGTGTGTGAAAGTCGTATAAAAGCCATAAGAACAGCTTTGGTAAGACTTCCTCTCATGTACTTTAGATTTTTCTTTAAAAAATGCCTTCAAATAGCTTACTATTCACTATATATGCTCACTACATACACACTAAATAATGGCATTGTAGAACCTACATAGGGTAACTAATAGCACTTTTAGGACAAATTGTCACGGTCTCCGCTGACCATACCACCCCACACTACCAGAGGTTGCATTCACCGGAGTTCTCATCACTTCTGGTTCAGCTAGCACACCTGTTGGACATTAACCACATTAGCAAAACACATAAATACTGGACTGTCTCACATACACGTTGCGAAGTCTTGCCCATTGCTATGATAGAATTTCTGAGCGTTTCTTTCTCGTGTTTGTTCCCTGGTTACCGACCTTTTGCCCGGCTGTACTGTTTATGCTCTTTGCCTAATCCTCCTGTTTTGGCTGCTGTTATACGGACTGATTTCTGGTTTCGACCCACTGCTTTGCCTCGTGACTACCGCTTTGTGAATAACTGTCTCAATAAACTCAGCACTTGGGTCCTACTCTGTTTCTGTTCGGACATGTTTTTACACAAATACTGTGTTTGTTTTTTCTATACATTTAGATCCCTGTTTATTGACAGAATTCAACAACTGATATTTTTTTAAGTATAGGAACGTAAACAGATTTTCCGTTCTTTTCTCAGTACAGGGAAACGTATCGAAATTCGTGTCTGTGGTAATCACACATACACTACAGATGCCGTGGATAGAGAGTAGTTTAAAAAACACTGCCGTATTCCTTTAAAGCAGCCAACGACTTAATACAATATGATTTAGAGCTGTTTCGATGTGATAGTGTAATTTGGTATTGTCAAACAATTTAGTTTTAATTGTAAAAAAAAAGCGTTGAGGAGTGAGGGGCTATGCCTCTCAGAAAGAGAGAGTAATGATAATCATTTGGTAATGTTTCTAAAATATATAACACTAGTGTGATGTGATATCAGACTTTACTGATACAGAGACGCCAGAATCGGTTCAGCCACCATCGCCTCACAACTTTTCCCTGATATACGCTGTTCAGATTTGGTGAATCTTTACATCCTCCCTGTCTTATAACGATCTCAGTTTGTCTGGAGAAACAAGGCCTAGGACAGCAGTTACAGAAGCCCCTCTGTCCTCCTGCATAGTTTAGAATTCTTATAGGTTTTCATGCAAAAGGCTGCACGCACCATTGCTCCAGCAAGTTAGTTAATACTTTCATACGTGTGCGTATATGCGAGTGTCTTATTTGGAGTGTGATTCTTTGTCGTTTCTTTTGGATAGGACAATCTACGCGTGGGTGTGTCTCAGTAGTCGTCTCCTCGGCTCACCACCTCCTTGCACGTGGGCCTGAGGAGGATAGTGTGCTCATATTGTGCCGTGTAAGAGCCCTTGGCATCGCAGAGTGGTGGGTAGGGATCGATGATGCCCAGGTCAGATAGGTTCTTCAGCGCCATCAGGTACTTGCTCTCTCCAAGCCGGTCCAGCCAGCGGCGGCAGAACGCCAGCGTGCCAAAGTTCTCGTTCACCACGTTCAGCAGGTGTTTGGCTCTCGGCAGCCTGGAAAATCACACACACGGATTAGACACATGGTACACTGAGAAAACACTGCGATATTGTGCAAATAATCATGGTTCAAAACAAAACACAGAGGGGCTCCCGAGTGGCGCAACAGTAAAGTGTTCGCCCTATCGTCCAGAGATCACCAGTTCGATCCCAGCCATCCGTGGCCGGGAGTCCAAGAGAGCGTAATTGGCCCTGCTCTGTGGGTGGGAGGGATGGCAATACACTTTCTCTCCTGTCGAGCAAAGCGGCACCAGCCAATCGTGGGCGTCTGTGAGCTCATGCATACGGAAGAGGGCAGTTGGCGCTTTCCTCCGAGCGCACAGGACTGCCCTGTGACGTTGCCCTGTGACATGAGCAGCAGTTCGTAAAAGATGTGGTAGGTGGCTTCATGTGTCTTGGAGGAAACACGTGCTAGCCCTCACCCTATGACAGTTGGTGGCTGTCATTCGATAGGAGAGAGAATTAGCTACTGGGTGGGAATTGGCGATGACTAAATTGGGAGAAAAAGGGGTCAAATGAAAAAACAAAACAGAAAAAAAACAGATGTGACTGCTAGGACCCAGACGATATAGTGGTTGACCAATATAAGGTTCCATAGGCTTGTTGTCATCAGTGGAAATATGCCAATAAAGCACCAATACTGTCACCAATAGTGGTTTTTTATTGGAAAATCACAATAATGAATCTGCTGCTATTTTGAACAACCAAAGTAGGGGACACTAAATACTTGCAGAAAGCCTTCACAAACTCGTCGGGTATTCCAATTTCCCACCTTGTCATAATTATAAAGTCTTTGCTTTCAAATGCACCGGTAATGTTATGGTAACTATTTCCCCCAATTGTAAAATGTAACCAGTAGGTAGACATGTAAGCCAAATCGTGTCTATGTCTATCCCCTAATCTGTGATGACTGAAAGTAAGCTGCATTTAGAGGAATAAACATTACCTACCATCGACCACCGACACCGTCCTTTCCTCCCACATGATAAAGGGTAAAGGTCAGTTACATGGCAGAAACTCCCACTCATAATTAGGACTGGATGGGACCTTTGTGTGCAACTTATAGGCTGAAAATAACACTGCCTTCACCTCATGTCAGAATTACGGTAATGCCGAGATGACAGCTGGGAGATTCTACTCAGAGCTGTTCATCTCCTGGACTAGGAAATTAGTAATTTCTATGGAAACGCACACACCACCTTAACATCTTTAACTGGTTTGCAGATAGAAAGCTATCTATTTAGTAATATACTATTTATTATGCTGTCAATACTATAAAATGATAGGGAATGTTTCATAGCCACATATAGCGTTAAATCCTGCCATTACACTCCGGACTGCCTTTAACTGTGGAAGCCGCTGCCATTTTTTCGGTTGTGTTTATAACATAATGTCACACACGGTCAAGTCTGAGCTTTCGCTAAATTCTGAGTTCAACGAAGACGTGAACACTTTTGACAATTTGGAAGCATGTAATTACAGTAATTCTGAGCGATTGCAGCACAAGAAGGCAAAAAAAGTTCATTTGAAAGGTGCAGTTTTGCTCTTTTGATCTCCTGACGATAGGGCAAACCTTTAGACATTTGCGCCACTCTTGACTTAATTATTTTAAAGTCACGTTTAAAGTACTTAAGGGGCTTAGTTATATATGTATATTTCCGTTCATGCTATTTATTCGAGTTTGAGAAATTAACGATAATATCAGTAAAGCCCTGATTAACTAAAACTATCGGTATCTGCGTCGTGTTTCACCGTCTAAAATTACAGAGACCTTGGAATTATAAGGTTCTGATATTTTGAGCAAAAATTAGTTGATGTTATAAATATGTTATTTACTTGCCACTGAATATGTGAGACGGTTTACACCAAAATATTGCTTAAAAGCATTTAAAAAAATAAAAGTTAAAAAGTTGTATCTGCTTTGACCTGATTGAGGTCAATTTTCATATCGGTTACGCCGTAGTGGCAGAAACTTCAGAAATCTTACAAATATCAAGGAACTTTATTCCACTTATGGTGATTTTTTTTTTTTGCAAACAGTCATGGAAAGCTAAGCAGCCCTACTCTTTTGTCCTATTTCTACATTCATTCCTTTATTATAATTCCTTTGTAGGCACAGAGTAGAAATAAACAAAAGCAATGGCAAACTCAATCCCATTCGATGGACCAAAACGATGGACCTCCACCCATCGTCCTCTCATCACACACCTACACACTCCTACCTGATTGGTACATGTCCTACATCAAAGTTCTTCATGTAGTGTGAACAGTCCATGTCGTCATGTACAACTCCCTTCCCCGTGCTGCCAAACGTCTCGATAGCATACACCTCATCTTCCTACACACATATACACACACACCGTAGGTAATTAATGCTAAGCCTACACCTAAACCTAACCTGAACCTCAGTAACCAAAAGCAAATCATTTGGCTCTTTTAGTTTTTTTTAATAAAGGCTGCAGTTTTTGTAGAAAAGCAGTTTTTCTAGTGATTACCAGCCGAATGACCCCACTAAAGCAAGAAAGGCACATGTTCCTGTCCTTGTGGGGACATTTGGCCCTCACTAAGATATAAAAACAAGAACACACACACACACACAAGTCTTCAATACACCATGATGAAAACTGTTGTGAAAGTACACACCACTGAAGGTGTTGTCCACTGTGACACATGTAGGAAAAGGTCTTGTCCCAAAACCAATCAGTGATCAAAACAACCTGACCAGGGTTTTGTTTTATTACAATGTATCAAAGTCAAAAAAATTTATTTGTCATGTGTACATTATCTCACGGACATCGTACAATGAAATGTTTGTGGTAAGACTCAGGTAAACTTCGTAAAAATATAATAAGAGCACCACAGTTACAGAACATTGAGGAATAGTGAGGAGTATTGAGGAAAACGTATACAAGCTTTAATATGAAACATGATTTGGGTCAATGCAGCAGTGCAAAAATAAACAGCCCTCAGTTTCACACCCTCCCAAACAGAGGCACTCTCACATTCACTCACATTCACTGCAAAAGAACTGGGCCTTCAACTACAAGGCAGGTCATAAGATTCCCAAGTGAAAGCTCAATTACTCTCCCTCAATCTCTCCCTTCCTCTTTATCTCTCACACACACACACACACACACCGATCTTGAGTTATAAGGCTGGCTTAATTGCATCAGAGTGCCATAAAGCCCTGATGTTACTTTTATTTACAGCATTAGTGGCATTATGTGCATTACGGCTGTCAGAACAAGTTTCATGGTCCGAATACTATTCGAAATGTCATCTTTACATATTCATAGGTGAAAAACAACAACATTTGAATGTTAAAGATCCCATGTTCTACTCTCGCTGTAAGTCTATCGAAAAACACGTTTCATGAACCTTTTGGCTAAATTACCCTTTTTGTTTGATATCAGAAAAGAGATCTAAATGTATATAAAAAAACAAACGCAGTATTTGTCATAAAAGTGATATTAGTTACACTACGTAGGTTCTCCAATGCCATTATTTTGTACCCTATGAAGTGAGCATATATAGTGAATAGGAAGCTATTTGAAGGCATTTTTTAAAAAGATATTTGACACCTCTAATGAGCTTATCGAAGTGTATTTGTGCATTTGTGCTGCTTGTGTTTATTGAAGATAAATCAGTAAGATGACAAGCAAATAACTTCTTGGTTTTGCAAATAAATTGGAGCTATAAAACGTCTGAGGAACGGGGAAATTTAGGAACATTCAGTGTACAACTTGGTCCTGCTCACATATGCTAAATAAAGACTGGATATTTTGCTTTGTTTCTAAGTTTAAGGCGGTGAGTGGACGTACCTCCATCCTCGTGGCTTCGCCGCCCTTTACGATTGGCACTGTTTTGCCTGCATGAATCCGGTACTGACCAATGGAGTGACCGTTCAGGTTGCGGATTGGCTTAACTGGAGGCAAAAAAACTGATAATGTTTGCATCTATGCAACACAAGTGTTGATATGGTGTTCTGTTCCAAAAGTGATTATCAAAATTACTATATCTATAAGCAAAATATATCAAAATCTAAAAATAGATTTGTCTGTACCTTGATATGTTTTTCCATCCAACTCCACCTCATATGACTCCATCACTTCCTGTATAGATTCTCCAACATCACAGAGACGAACGTCGATACCTGCACACTGCCCAGAGAACAGGAGAAAGTCAAAGACACACCAGTCACATGCAGTCAAATGTGCTGGTTTATGCTGGTTTAGCTGGTTAATCAGTATGACTAGTAAAACCTTGCTGATGAACCTGGTCTTGCTTGCAACAAGCATGCTCGTCAAGCTGATGACCAGCTGGTCTAAGCTAGTTTTTTTTTTACCAACAGAGGTCATTCTTACGAGGTAACTTGCCAAGAAAATTCCTCCCAGGAAGTCCGATCTTCACATCCTAGGTATTGAGAAACAGCCAATATCACAACTGACACAGGCTGGCTATGTGGAACTGCCTCTTGTGTCCAAAATGATGCCCTACTATCTACATTTACATTTCCAGCATTTAGCAGACGCCCTTATCGAGAGCGACTTACAGAAGTGCTCTCTATCAAAGTCTCTATCAAAAAAACATACAAATATTAGCCATGCTCTAAGAGTACCATCAGCTAAAACCCTGTTATTTGCCTGACCACCAAGCATGGAGAGGCATGTTCACTCACTGACTGAGTGAGTGACTGATTGACTGATAGAGTGACTGATCCCATTGTTGAAACACACATGAGTGGGCTTCACTTGAGGGGGATATCTGTACACTAGATGGCAGTACACACATAAAACCTGGACCAAATTGGAGAAGAAGAGTGGCAAGAAACTTTGCTACCGTGCTGTTTTTTCCCCCACCTGTATCCCGACTTTCATCGGCAGATTGTTTAGAAACAGCCGTTTAACAATGAATCAGTGAACTAAAACTTTATCGAGAAACATGCTTTCTGGACAACCAACACACACACACATACACACAAACCCACCTCGAAATCTCTAAATACGTGCTCGCTCTGCCTCTCATTCACACACACACACATTGTCATAAAACACAGTCATGAAATCATATGGACGGGTCTCCACTATCTAATCACCCATATTATCACGGTCAGTGTGTAATTTACGCTGGGGACATGTCCCTACCACTTTTTGAATTGCCTGTAATAAAATATCTGCATGTCCTCTCTATGATAAAACTTTTGCGTTTGAATGACCATTAATTAGCGCTGGACGCCAATCATTATATTGTGGCATATGCAAATATAAAGTGAGGCTGAAACCATTCAATCAGCCTGCGAGATTGCGCTCTTTGGTTTACTTTTATTTTCCTTCTAGCGGGCTCCCAGTGAAGACACACACACACACACTACATTTTTAAAGACTCCTCAAAAGCATCCATCATTCTGTGATTACTGGAAATGTGTAAAAAAAAAAAAAAAAAGCATATTTTAAAATTGAACAGCCCTAATGTACACAGAATACAGTAATCAGTTTACTAAACAAAGACTTAGTTTTAACTATGGCGTTTTTATTTGAAAAAGGCACTTTCTTCTAGCTTTAATTTAATACATTTAAGGGAAAATAAAGAATTATCTTGCATCCATTTTTAAGTTGGTTTTCATTAGCCTGTCAGATACAAAATATTATATTTAAGTCAGAGGAATGTGAGGAAATGTCATAAAAATAAATGTAAAAACCTTGTGTGTGTTTGTGTGTGTGTGTGCTCTTTATGTAAGTGTAGCCAAAAATTATAGAACCAGAACAACCAAGCTATCAATATTGGCCAGCTATTTCCATATGTCCCACCTGTCTAAGTTTGTTTTGTATGTAGTGTGTGCGTTCATTTGTCTAACCCACTGTCCACCCAAAAGAAATCACTTACTGAGATTCAATAATCGCCTTGTTTGCATGCTATAAGCTCACCAGTAAACAACTTGAAATAGAGTCAACACATTCACACACCTTGATTCCTGTGTCGGTGGCATCTTTTACAGCCTCAAGCAGGCCGTCATATTTTGGATTAAAGGTGACAGTGAAGGCACAGTCAATAATCCTCCCTAAAAACACACACATACACACACACACACACACACACAAATAAAGTAACAGTGTACCGAATGTCAGTAACATTTTTATACATAGCATGTCCTTTGAGCTCCACATGAACGTGTGTGTACCTTTGATGTGTGTGCCAAAGTCGATTTTGCACACGTCGTCGTACTGCAGCACTGTGGGGTCTCCAGCGTTGGGTGTGTAATGAGCAGCGCAGTTATTGAGAGAGCAGCCGGTGGGAAAAGCCAAGCCTGCATTCAGTCCGTTCTCCTTAATCAGCCTCCTACTGCACTCCTCCAGACGCTCGCTGAGAGGGACCGAGAATGAGAATCAAGACTTACTAGGTTGTAAATAAGCCTATTTGAGATTCAGATACAAAAAAAGACCTGACTCCATAAAGTAGAAATTATTGTTGGAAAAGACTTAGTTCATGGAATATCACTTTAGAACAGGGGTTCTCAAAACTTTTTGCAGCCAAGTCCCCTCTGCCAGCGTATTAAAATTTCTACGGACCCCCTTATGATTGCAGCACAGATTTATTTTATGAGTATAATCCAAGTACTCAAATACTTAGCACATTATGCATATATGTTTAATCACATTAATGTATTGGAGTCAATTTGACATTATTTATATTTGTTTTTAAGTTAATTAAGCTTTAAATTAAACTCATTCATTTACCATCGCAGGTGGTTTAGGAAATGCATGTTTCAATAGACTTACGTTAGGCAACTACAAGTAGAACATGTGATCTTAAACATTTGAATGTGGATTTGCTCTTGAATACATACATATTGAATTTGAATAGTATTTGAACAATGAAATAGTTCTGACAGCTCGAATACATACAGCATGTAACACACTAATTTTATACGGGGTGGTGGGTTTAAACAACAGATGGGTTGAGGGTATTGCTACATATATCTACATTTTTAGCTCAGGAAAAAAAGCTGTTAGCTTGCCTTGAAATGTTTTTCCCAAATGTTGTTGTTGGAATGTACCATTTGTGTCAACTTTCAACCACCTTTCAACAGTGTACATACTGTATACAGTACATATTAGAGGCAGGAAAAATACTGGCCTAGTACACAAAGTCTGCTAAAAAACAGGACGTTTTGAATGGAAGTCCTTCATCAGCTGTGGGAAGGAGGTAAAACCAAAAACCTGTTTGTCTGCAAACTTTGTGTGCTGCTCCAGACATTTTCCAGCATGTACATTTATTACTACAGTACACTGCAGTTACTGTCTCTGCATTCTTCTACATATTCACATACATATTTTAGAGACATACATATTCACCGATGTAAATTGGTGCACCACTTACAACATTTACAAACTGG
>JAOUQW010000014.1:2412677-2423393 GCA_028565825.1 Olivaichthys viedmensis
CTCACACACACTCACACACACACACTCACACACACTCACACACACTCACACACACTCACACACACACACACTCACACTCACACACACTCACACACACTCACACACACACACACTCTCACACACACTCTCACTCACACACACACTCTCTCAGAGTTAGCTCCTCACAACATTTGCGTCCTCTTTAACACACTTTGCCTTCCACTTCAATAACATTTTGGTCACGTTCAGTCCGTCTGGGAAATGTAGTCCTGAGAAAAGAGGGAGAACTCGTGTTGTTGTTTTAAATGTGAAGACTAACGAGACAGCCCAGTCCAGGCCATGGTGCGCTTCCCCACATTTGTCTTGGATTGCGGTGCGCTTCCCCACATTTGTCTTGGATTGCTTCCCTTCCTCAATAGAGAATAAACAAGCAAAGCCAAGTAAACTCCGGAAATAAAGCGAGTTTATGCGTGTCAGTTACTGTCCTCACTAACCTACGAGCCACACACAGGACAGGACGTATAAGGCAGTGATGTATTCATGTCCTTTACTTGGACCTTAGACTGACTTCAAGTCAAGATTCGAAGGACTTGTAAACACGACTTGTAATTCATTAAACAGTTCAGCAAAAAAAAAAAAAACACAATTTCCCCCCTTTCCCCAAATCGACTCGATCTGCCAAGACGTGTTTTGTGTCCGGCGCTTGGGTCTTTAGTTTTTGCCCTGGAGCCACCAGGCTGTTGCGGCTAACGAGTAATGGAGGTCTATCGCACCCAAATAATCAGGTCTTTAATAGAAACTTGTAAAAAATACTAGCTATATTATCATCTTCATAACCTCCAGCTTTCCAACAAACGATTCCACCTTCAAATGGAGCGTCATGACACGAAATTGTCCGAGATGGCTTTCCCTCATGACGCTGCAGCGTTCGGCTACCGTGGTGAAGTTTTGTTCATGTTTGTAGATGACAGTAAGTCACACCGTGTCCTAAACCAACATCAGCACGTCTGTGTGACCTCACTGAAGAACTGGAGCCGGTTTGAGGCAGATGTGTACAGAAAAGATTTTGGGTGAGGGAGACTTCCATTACTTGTTAGCTACATCAGCCTCATAGCTCCAGTGCAAAAACTAAAGAAACAATCAGGCGGCACTAAACATATCTTGGCTGGTCGACTACATTCGAGTCCTCCTGGGACCACATTTGGGACTTCACTTGGAGCCCGTTTACACTTGGTCGTTTCATGCGTCTTGAGTGTCAGGATTATATCTGTACAGGGATTATCCACATAAACGGTGTAAATGCACCCGATACACTTTTGAAACAGATTTGAAATCTGATCGCTTGAACCACTTCAGGCGGTCTGAGACGCATTTTAGTCACATGTTATACAAGTGTAAATGCCTCCGTCTCTCCAAGCCACATCTGACAACCAAAACCTCTCCCAATAGGTGACGCACGCGCTCCATGAATCCCGAAGTCATGAATCGCCTCAAAAAACGTTAGCGAGAGTAAAAACGGCACGAAAAATCACAATTTTGATGCGTCAACCATCTTATTCATAAAACAACTAAAAAAAAACAGGAACAACACTGGAAGTTGATTTGCATATTAACGCATAATACAGCAATCAGATTTCGGTCTGGCTAAACGGAGACACGTTTGACCACAAGTGTAAATGCACGTGGTTAAAATCTTATCAGGATACAATGCAGATACAAGACGAATGAAACGATCAGGTGTGAACGGGGTTTTAGACTTGACTTGAGTAGCACCTTAGGGACTTTGCACTTGATTGGATGTGAGGGTGAGACTTGGACTTGACTTGAGAAGTAACGTGACTCCAAGACGGATATAAGTGCTGGTATAAGAGTGCTGTTGTCTTGTATGTCCTGGAATTTGGTGATTTCCTGTCTCCCCACAAAACCTGCTAATTACCTGCGGCATCCGATTACTAACTGTTGAATCAGGTGAGTTAGAGCAGGGAAAAAATCCCCAATCTGTGCTGTACAGAACCTCAGCTGAGCTTCTCTGGATGAAGACTTTGCCTCAGTCCTTTTGTCTACGCGTACTGCATTGTAGTGAGCATCACGTCTCCTCGTGGAGATCTTACCGTGGTGTGAAAAAGATTATAATCGCACAGCAAAGTCATGCACTGAAGGGCATATCCAGCATTACGGATGTGACGTTTGAACTCGTATTGACTTGCAAACTGTCTCGCTGCCTGCACAATGTGTATATCTTAAAGTGTGACTTTTCAGGGAGAAAGTAGACAAATACTCAAAAGTAACATTAATGTGCAGTACAGTGCAAAAGTCAGAGAGCACCCTTTTGTTTATTCAGTTTTCAATCAAATGGCTCTTCAGTACTTATTGTTAATGATTTGTTGGTAAACAATAATGATGGTGAAAATGTTACAGTACATTCATTTCATTTTCAGTCAAACAGCCATGCAGTAACACATTATTACCTTTTTAGTATCAGACAATAATCCTGTAAATGTGAATTTAATATACAATTAACACAGAAGCCTCCAACACTACGTATAACAGTTTTATCACTTATTTATGCAAATGAACCGCACTGGCATGAAACAGCTGTAACGTAACGGTTTGATGAAATTGGATGAATGGAATTAGCGGCAGCGTGAAACAAAACTTCAACATTACAAATTAAATATTTACAGATTTCATACTGCACTTGGTGTTGAAGACTTTTGTCTTTGATTAACAATAAGTACTGAATGGCCATTTGACTAAAAACTGAATTAACAAAAAGGTGCTCTTGACTTTTGCACAGTGCTGTACATTAGAGTTAAAAAAAGGTCGCTGAGATTCCTTGGCAGTTAAAATGTGGTTAAGCATGAGGTTAAGCAATTCTTGTAATATAAAACTTTTACATCAGCACATTTCTATATTCAACACAGTTTTGTTCGATTGTTTCAGTAGATCTCAACACTTGGCCATCAGAGATGCTGTGGCATGATGCTGAATATCAGTACCAACGTTGGCTTGAAATGCTGGATTGGTATCGGGTTACATTTTTTCAGATATAATCCGCTGATGTATTTTTGCGTGTGGCTTGAAAGCATGTGATGTTGATCGACAACACCGACCTTGCACGTGAACACAAGATACAAATTGTCTTAACTTCCCAGGGAATATCGTGTAAAACATTACAAATGTTTTGCGTGTTATATATTTAACATCCAGCAGAGTAAGAATTAAAAAAGCATGATTAAAAATAAAACCCTGATCAGGCCGATCTGAGAACTGTCTGGACATGGTCCTAATCTGATTGACATCTGTCCAAGACTCCTAGCCTTCAAGGCCACTCAAGCAGAACTGAACACAATGGCGCAAGCGGGGAGAACTGAAATTGTTCAACCCGACATGTACAAACCTCGCCAGTTATAGAGAGATCGTAGTAGGCTACGCTCCCTAGGTTTGCTTTCGCTCGCTCGCTTGTTCGGACTCAAAGGGATCATTCGAGCATGAACACAGCGATTGGTGCATCCCTAATTATTGTTATATTTTATTATATATTATTCACACTATTGCTCTGGCCATAGTTAAGAATCAACTGAAAAGGAGAATATATATAAATAAAATAATAATCTATTGTGGATGTGACGAGGAAAATGAGTTGCAATACATTGCTTGGTGTTTACCTTGACAACAGAGTTGTCTTATCATGCCGTGTGTGTGTAAGAAAGAAATAGCAAAATGTATTAACTCTGTCCCGTGTATGTGTGTGCGTGTAGGTATGAAGAAGCCGCCGGTTGCCCCCAAACCCAGGTTACTGGTGCCTCAGAAACCAGCCCCTCCTCCAATCGCACCTAAACCTGAGATCCTACTTCCCTCCCCATCTCCCTCTGCACCAAAACGGGGTAAACCTGCTGTAGCCCCTAAGCCATGCCTGGCTAAAATCAGCCCCAAAGCCCCCCAAACACCTCTACCACCTCTCTCCGTCAGCACGGGCAAACCCGAGGGCGTCCCTGCATCCAAAAATGGGGGCCTCTCGCATTACATCATACCACCCAAGAGTCACCATATAGGCAATGGCAAAACGAGGGGGTCCGAAGAGATGAGCGAAACAGCCGAGGATGATGGAGGAAAAGAACGAGGCAGTCCAACAGAGGAGCTCGGCTGCAACAGCACAAAGGACCAAGTGACTCCACGCCGGCAGGAAGTCCAAATACACACTCCTACAGACTCCACCAACATTCTTCCAGATGCACACGATGATGCACACACAGCCGTGCTCGTAAAGGATCACATGCACACACAACCAGAGTCACGCACTCCGACGGATGAAGCCTTTCACAAACAAGACCAACCTGCTGAGCGGCATTTAACCACTGATGACACGCATCCCGACATTTCTGTGCCCTCAGCCCCTAGTAAACCCCTTCCTGTGCCTCAGCCTCGGCGTCCGCGAAGAAACATTCTTCTCCGCCAGAAGGTGGTGGTGGAGTCTCCAGCCGAAACGCACACGCACCCCCCTGCAGACCTCCAAACGGACACGGTCCACTCACAACACCCTCACACATCGCCAGACGTTCCCCAAGACACCTTATCGTCCAGCGCTCCTCTTGCAAACACTCCTCCAGACCCCACCCACAACACAGACTCTACCCATAATACACACAACGGTGACAGTGTGACTCACCCAGACACCGCCCGCTATTCCGACCCAGCCAATAGTGAAACCTCTGTTTCCATGGAGGAGGAGGAGGAGGAGCAACAGCCACCGGCCCCGCCCCCTCGGCAAAAGTCCCTCCCACAAAAAGGCGATCACGCTTACAAGACGTCGTCTTCGCTGGATAACCTGCTTCTTACGGATCACGCAGATGCTCAGAGCCACGATGAGAAGCTCGACAAGGAAGAGGAAGAGGAGAAGGAGGAGAAGGAGGAGGAGGAGGAGGAGGAGGAGGATGAAGACCGCGCTTATGGCGATTTTGCTCGTTGCCCGTTCACCAGGAGTTTACCCAAACAGATTAGGCTCAACCGCAGCCCCCAAGTGGCGACCATAACTAAGACGTCTTCGGCAGAGGAGAGCTCGCCGAAGGTCGTCCCTAAGAAGCCGCAGAGACACAGTTTACCCGCGTCTGCGCTGTTGAGAAAACAAAACACGCCACCACAAACACCCACTCCAGCCCCGCCTCCTGTTTTCGGCGCACTCCCTGCCCCTCCCAACGAGAAACCCTCTTCATGGCGCATCACTTTCTCAGGAATTCCTCTGTTTGGTAAGCAGTCGTCCCGGAGCGCTAGCCAATCACAGGCCAGTGACGGCAATGGGCCGGGATCGGTGCTGATCAAACAGAGGGCACGGTCGTTCTCCTCGGCCGATCTCTTACGCATGGACTCGGCTGCCGGTGTACACAAACGCCGCAGCCTGAAGAAACTCCTGGAAGTGCGTGCCTGCGTGAAACTGCTTCCGAAGCTGCTGCGCGGTGGAACGTCTCTGGACTGCACCAGCACTGATGCAGGGTGCGACAAAACATCAGCCGTCAACAGCGAGATCACGCCCTCCAGCGAGGAGGTGGCTCAGGGTGATGGAGATGGGGATTGTGGGGTAGAATATGAGAATGTTCCGCTCTATGAGGAGATCCCCGAGTACATGAACCTGCCCTGGGTCTACTCCAATCAGAATGCGGACAGTGGAGTGTATGAAGTGCAGGAACCGTATGAAATGGGCAGGTAAGGGGCTATACACCATGCGTCCGTGTGTGTGTGTGTGTGTGTGTTTGTAAAGGATTGAACCTTTCCTTGTTCAGATGTGTCTAGCCATTTCAAGTATTTCAAATACTTTATCTCTTCTTTCTTATAAGCCTTGCAGTTCCTCCCAGAAATTGTGCTCTGTGTTTTTATTCCTTTTTTTTTTCTTTTCTTTTTTTGTGATGCACCTGTTGAACCACAAACAAACAAAACCTTTTATTCATGCACACACAATACGTGTTGTTACAGCATTTCCTTGAAGTTACCGTGCTGACTTTTTAGAACTGATTCTAAATTTAAAGTGCAAAAATACTGCAGATAATTTATTTAATTTTTTCCCAAATTGAGTTTCAAGTTTGATTTTATACAAACATGTGACACGGCAATAGCTATATACAGTGTACATGCAGCCTCATAACCCATTAATAATCCAACTGATAACTCTGCATACATTCTGTGCTTATGCACTTGCGTTACGATGCACGCTGACCAACATGGCGGCCTCGTAAAAAATATTGGTGTTGTGAGGAAACAAAGCTCATGTTACATATTTTACAAGATATATAAATAACGACTAATATTCCGAAACTGAATGATGTGGGACACTAATTCTATTTCTAACCTCGGGGGGAAAACAAACAGACCAATGACGTCATTATGTCTGTATTCAGCTGAGGGAGGACCCAACTCCCAAGAATCAAAGGGCAGCATGATTCAATTCAATTTTATTTGTATAGTGCTTCTGACAATAGACTGGGGCAAGGAGAAAGTGCCTGAGACAGCATTAGGAAGAAATCTTGTGAAGAAACAGACTTTCCATGACTCTCTATGTCCATAAACCCCCAGTTCTACACCTTTATCTAAGAGAGGAGCTGTTATAAGGTTTACGAATAATTGTACCCAGTGGCAGCATGCATAAGAAAAAAATGCAGTGGTCCTAGAACGGAGCTTTGTGGAGCACCAGACTTTACTTTTGTGTGCTTGATTAAGACAACATAACCATCAAAATATCATAATTTTTCAAACATTTCGTGACCTTAGTATTATAAGGTTCTATCTGCCATTTGATCTTAAGCAAGACAGACCCTTTATAATACCAAGGTCACGATTAATTTTTTTTAAATTATTATTATTTATTTATTTATTTATTTTATTATAGTGGACGGACAGTTGATCACAATGCTAATTGACTGCATGACTGTTCCCCTTTAAATGAGGCAGCAAACATCACTGCGGTACCATTTATAAGTGACCCAATCCCTCAGCAGTGGGTCGTATGGATCAAATGAACACATGTACAGCATGTCGTAGATGGGATTTGTCATCATGTATCACCCTTATATTTTCCGTTGAGGCTTGGTGACATATGCTAAAGCCTCAAAAGATCTTGATAGAACACAGTGGTGCGTCAGTATTAAATATGCTGAAACATCAAGGATCTTGTAGCGTTTCTCTGTGAATTATGGATGGAACACAGCTGTGCATTACTATTCCACATTGCAGAAATGAGTTGCTCTTAAGAATTGGTCATACTCGATGCTCAGAATGGGTGTGTAAAAAGCCTACCTCAGTCTTACTCCCAAATGCTTACTGTGCGTAGAATTCATCGAGGTTATATGAAAGCAGGCTCAAGACTAGCTTTAAAGTCCCAGGTAATGTAGTGTGAAATATTTAAAAACTTGAATGTTATAATTATTATTTTTTTCTTTCAAGTTCAAGTAGGTTTTTATTGTCATTCCTCCATATACCTCGTATACATTGAAAGGAAATGTCGTTTCTACAGGACCATCAATATTGCTCATATAGTTTAGTTTTAACGGACATCCGGCAAAGTCTGAATAAAAATCAATAAGCGAAAACAAGATAGAAATGTGATAAAGCAGCTGAATTCGCTGAGGAGACCGATCTGACCGTTGAAGTGGGTGTGGCCTAATATTATTATTGAGTACACTTGATTGACATCCATCGGATAAGCCATGATCACGGGTGTTGCCAAGTTAGTTGTGGCTTGCCAGGTTGCTCAGAGGAAAAGAGAACGTTCAAGCGGTAACGCACAGTTTTGGTAAAGGATACGTGGGAGGGTGTCAGCCTTGTGACTGGTGAGGGTAACGAGATTAGCCCCACCCACTTAACATTGACTGGGTGAATAAGTGACATTGGATAGTCATGAATTATTCATACGTTATACTGCATATTGGGGGCACAAGACCAACATTAACTTAATTAGAAAGCAATCACGCATTTAAGTTCTCTGAGCCTTTGATAGATGTTCGACCAAGTGAAATTTGTTTATATGGTTTTTCACAGATGACAAAAACCCTGCAGAGGCCACTGGCCTCATTCTGAACTGATTCCTGTCTCGCACCCTTAAACATAATTACTTCTCACATTCCTGGCATTATACTAAAGCACAGATTAGATCAATCAGAGAATTCTAGACATTCACTGTGTTTAAACGCTTCGGGCCAGAACCACTGCAATGTGGAGACCAGTTTTATTACATGCAGTAACAAAGGCTTGCACATAAAACCCACTAACCCACTATTTAAGCCTCTAATGTGTGTGTGCTCATCATAGCCTCTGTTCAGGAAACTCAGAACTGGTCTTGACATGACATTTCCCTGAACCCATTTGACTGATTTTGCAAGAAATAATGTGTTCAACTGGCATACAGCATATCTAACACGTGTTCTGTGTAAGCAAAGCGGCGTTACCCTCAGATACCTGCAGAGCCAAAACCACTACAAAAGTGAAACGGCCCTCAATTTGTTTAGGAGAAGACCGAGAGCAGAAACGGCGACTGTAATGGTCCACTCTTGGAGTTTAGGCAGACTCGCTTTCCTGTGGGTTATTTTCAGTGGCCAGAGCAGGAAATGTCTGCAGAGGAGAGAGGGTAGAGCCTCTGGAAAATAACCCCTCTCTCTCTCTCTCTCTCTCTCATCCTCCCTCACTTTTTTTTTAAATGTTTTATTTTTTATTTCGCTCACCCACATGTTTTCTCTTGTTTCCAAGAGGCATTATCAATGCAATACTCGCACCATGACTTCAACACGCAGTTTCAGTCATGTGGATTGTTTTACTACATCTACAGTACAGTGCAAAACTCAGAGAGCACTCTTTTTGTTTATTCAGTTTTCAATCAAATGGCTGTTCAGTATTTATTGCTAATGATTTGGTGGTATACAATAATGATGGTGAATGTACTGTAACATTTTCATTTAATTTTCAGTCAAACAGCCGTGCAGTAACACATTATTCCCTTTTTAGTGTCGGACAATAATCCTGTAAATGTGAATTTAAATCTACAATTAACACAGAAGCCTCCAACACTAAGTATAACAGTTTTATCACTTATTTATGCAAATGAACCGCACTGGTATGAAACAGCTGTAACGTACCGGTTTGATGAAATTGGATGAATGGACTTTTGCACGGTACTGCATGTCATCATTCGGCGTATTTCAAAGACCTTGTAGGTTTTTTTGTTTGTTTGTTTTATGACATGGCTTGCAGATGCTTCTTTTAAAGTCACTAAAAAGTAGTTTTAAAGACCATAAAATGTTTTCCTCTACTGAATAATGACTTGCCTGGCATGGCAGGGTTGCACGGTCCGGTCCGTATTTGCATATTGGAACATAATCCGCTCTTGTATTTTATGACGCAATAACACTTTGCCCATCATGTGTTTAATCCCAACTCGGATCATCTGCGGCAAAGCCATTTTCTGCCGTGACCATTTTCCCACTTTGACCAGTCTGAAAATGAATGCACAAAATGAATCCCCCCGAAAGGACTTGATCCTAAAAGGAAACCCAAATGTTGCCCTTAGGGTTGTTTGAGGTGACTTTAATGGCCACTTCACATGGATGTCATGATCAGAGGATCTGTTTAAACTAAAATTCATTTGTAAACTGGTATCAATATTTTCTGTATGATTCAGTGTGCCTTAGTGCCATGACTGAAAGTATTTTCACACTTTTTCACTTTCTGAGCTTAAACAGAACATGATCTATATTTTTGCATTGACTGGTCACTCTTCTCTAGTTAATGCAAGTCAGGCATTGCAGTGTAATTTCATTTGTGTGTGTGCGTGTGTGTTTTTTACACCCACATGCCCATCTTGAAGGAAATGTTTATTACGTGTTGACAGGGATTTGGGTTGCATCCAGCACCTTGTGCATCAGTTAAATGTACTGGGTTTATTTGAACTGTGGAGTTTTACATTGACTAAGTGTCTGATCAAAACTTTAAACTATGTGTGTGGCGTGTGTGTGTGTGTGTGCGTGTTGTCTCTCTGGCGTCCCTTTGCAGGCTGAGTTTATATAAGCTGCCTGGGGCAGTAAACAAGAGGAGCTCTGTCTGCCTGCAGCAGGAGATAGAAAGAGAGAGAGAGCGAGTGAGGGGAAGGGGAAGAAGAGGGAGAGAGAGAGAGAAGGGGTAGAGAGGTATAAAAGGAGAATGGGAGAGAGTGAGTTTGTGTGAGTGTGAGAAATTAGTACTTCACCCTTTTAAAACGGACTACTTATTCTAATCCGATAACACCCAAAGCAGCGTTTCACACAAGCACACTCATGCGGGGGAAAAATTCCTCAGTTTGGGGTTGGGGGGGGGGCGTATGTGAATTCACACCATGCCCGCGTGAGTTTAAAATGGGAATATATTCTTCAATAAAGTGTTGACATCAGCTATTTTTCAGACAGGACTTGCATTCTAGATGCATGTTTGTAGCACAGCACTAACACTGCATTCAGGCATTATGTATGTGGGTGTGTATTGGGCATTAGGAGTGGGCGATATGGAAAAAATGTTAAGATCACAATACTTGAAGACATTTTCACGATATTTAGGTTTGCCAGATTTAAAAGTGTCAAAAAATAATAATAATAAAAAAAAAAAATCTATGCAACAGTAGTAATAATAATTGGGGGGGCAGTGGTGGCTTAGTGGTTAGGGCACTGGGCTACTGATCAGAAGGTCATGGGTTCAAACCTCAGCTCCACCAAGCTGCCACTGTTGGGC
>JAOUQW010000014.1:2451927-2465548 GCA_028565825.1 Olivaichthys viedmensis
TTGACTGAATGGGCACAAATTCCCACAGACACACTCCAAAATCTTGTGGAAAGCCTTCCCAGAAGAGTGGAGGCTGTAATAGCCGCAAAGGGAGGGCCAACTCTATATTAATGCCCATAGATTTGGAATGGGATGTCCGACAAGCTCATATAGTTGTGATGGTCATGTGTCCACATACTTTTGGCCATATAGTGTATATGATGGACATGATGGACCTCACTGAAATATTTTTATCAACAGTGTAACTTTGTATGCTTTGTGGAATCAGAACACAGCACATAGCCTACAGAACAAGCTAGCCGGCTAATATTAGCCAGCTAGCTAAAACACAGGCTCTTGTAGGAAAAAAGGGCTGCTCTGCTCTATTTTCTCAGCATTCTGTTCACGCAGGGCAGTGCAGAGTTTACTTGCTCCCCGCAGTGCTTCATGCAGCTCTGAGGCCGATGGTCACAAGCTAGCCAGCAAACTTTAGCTAGCTAGCTAAAAGACAGTGGAGAACAAAACTCACACCTGGTTGCTTCCGGTGTGTATTTTTTTCTTACACAATCTATGTTTTTTGTTAACTGATCCGATTTGTGTTTTCCAGCCTGTCTTTTGACTAAGTAGCTCGCTCACTACGATCGGACCTGAATAAAGCTTGACTTTTTTTTTAATAAAGTTGGAGCGTGATGACGTATGCGCCCAAAAACTCCTGCCAAATCCGACCCGACAGCTCTGACAGTGAGTTACTATTACAGGATTACCAGAGCAGCTCACAACAGCTCAGGAATGTCATGTTTTAGAGGTTTTTTTTTTCTTGTCTGAATCAATAATGATTTTTAATTTTTAACAAAAAAAATCAAATGTATTGCTGCTTTAAATTCATTTATTTCTCTCTCTCGTCATCTGTATGCAGATTAGTCCCATATGATCTTAGCTTTGTTGTTTTCTACCTTTCTGTGTGGTTTCTTCTCATTGGAACTTGTCCAGCATTAGATCCCTGCCACTTGTTTGTGCCTCTGATGGTGACTGGTTCATACTTTTGTAGATTACATTACGCTTGTTTAGCTCATTAAGCCTTGGTGTTGTGTAATTATTATCCCATGTGCTCCTCCAATACTGTTCATTTCCAGCTCTTGATGGATCTACAGTTAATAAACCACCAAGATCAAGTAACTTTTGGATTGTACTTTTGCAAAGAGACGTTTATTCTTTTGGCCTCTGCTGTATTTGTGTGTCATGCTGTTAACCTTTATTTAACACACTCCAGGCCTCACTTATGGCCGTCCCACTGTACTTCTTTAGTAACTTGGACCCGGCCACAATCATTATGCCCCTCATCGAGCTCATTATGCCCTTATTGAAACTCTGTTGGCTTGCTAATGTTTTTTCCCGGTAGTGTTTATCTTGATTTTCCATCTTTATTTCCAGAAAGAAAATCCAGGGTGCTTTGCATATTGGATTTAGTAGCCTAGTATCTCAAGCATCAGTTTGTTACTTTTAGTTGTAGTGTTCATTGCCTACTGCAGCACACATGTTTGCTAGCTTACTCTGATGATAGCTTGTCACAAAGTCTCGAGAGCTTGAATAGTTAGCTTAGTCATGATCCTCTTTCTCATGTCAGCAGTGTTTCAGGCACAAAACTTTGGCATGCCTGGATTCATGGCTTCTTGTAATTACTTGGCAGTTTTGTGAAATTTGGACCAGTCACAGCTGGAATGCTACTACAAACTGTTTATTGGCTTGGAAACACTACCTATGATTAGAATAAGAGTGAAACAGAGTGTATTTTGTGTGTATTTTGAAGTATAATACACAATTAACATAATTTTGTGGTAAACCTCATGAAGGATTTGCTATAACTTTTCCTTTGACTTGATTTTCCCCATCAAACTGATCTTACACTGCTTATGTTTATGCTGGAGGTCTAAGGTGGCCAATTTAATACTGTAATTGTCCCATCGGAATTCTGCTCCAAGTAGGTCTTAATTAGGTTTGCAGTTTGAGGTGTTTGGGGAGTCATTATTGTGCTGAAGAAAAGTTTTTACCACTCAGTCGTTTTTCCCAAAGGTACATCATGATGAATCAAAATCAGTTTAAATGTCTCAGTATTCATGATTCCATAGATTTTTGCCAGATTCTCGAAATGCACATTAAATATCCAAAGAACCTTTTGAAGGACTTATTTTGCTTACAATCCCACTATGCAATGTTACCCAGAAGAGAATAGGTTCTCTTTTGAGTCTGGTTCCTCTCAAGGGTTCTTCCTCATGTTGTCTCAGGGAGTTTTTCCTTGCCACTGTCGCCTCTGGCTTGCTCATTATGGATCTAGATTTACATCCGTATTTCTGTAAAGCTGCTTTGTGACAATGTCCATTGTTAAAAGGGCTATACAAATAAAATTGAATTGAATTGAAGAGCAGGAAGTAAGAAGTAGATAATACAATGAATACAATAATGAGATATTATCAAGATATATAAAATATATTGCACAGCCTTTATTATATGTAATTCTTTTTCCATTTTAACTTTAAACATAATTCCATTTGTTTCATCCCCGTCAGAGGCAGAAGAGGAGCAAGAGGAAGAAGAAGCTACCAGACAGGAGGATGGAGGTGAGAGACTACAACTTTTAAACTAAAGTTCTTTATCACACTGGAGCAGATTTAATGACTTTATATTTGTAACAGATTCTGTCAGTTCTGCTGATGAGACATGACTCAGTACAATCCATGTTTCAGATAATGTTGCACTTTACACTTTATTTCTTTACACAATCATTTAAATGTTACATTTGTAAACTGACTTGCTGCTTTCATCCATTTCTAAAAGTTAAAACTGATATACACTTACAGTGCATTGTGGGAATACACGCTGACCCTCCGCCACCGAGAATGACACCAAACATACACTATCAAATAGTCTTGTTAGAACAGATTCTTTGTGTTTGGGACGTTCTAGTAAGAACACTAACTACACATAAATCCTAGCATTTGAGACACAGGCTTGTTTCGCATAAAGGCATGAAGCTCTCAGTTGTTTGGACAGATTTCTGACATGTTGATATATTTTTTCTCTCCTCTCTCTGAATGGATCCGTGTTGGGCCACATTACAGAGCAGCAGGAATACACGGAGTACCAAGGTACTTTTTATTGTTTCCGTCATGTGTGAAATGGTGAAGTTGGTGAACTGTGCATTGGTGTCATGCTAATTTGACTTGATAGATTGGCACCCAAATGTTTCCAGTTGTTTGAGAACAGTAATAAAATCAGTAAATAAGTTCATAAATTGAATAGCTTCAATGAAAGAGTGTAGATATATCTCCATTCTCCCTCAAAAAAGAGATCAGGTGAGATAGAAAAAGTGATTGGAGAATGGCTCTCCACTCCTGCCACCCTCGATATGTGTATAGTGTTCTGTCCATCGGCAAATCCCGAACATTAGCCCACTAGAAGGTATAAATCACAGTTTTGTGTGTTGTACCACAAACTTAACTCTCATATTGATATACTGTGAAAGTAGCCATAAAAAGTGCCAGAGGTTTATGGTAGAATTGGGAAGCTAACCAATGCTAAATGTTAACCAAGCATGTGTTATGTTTCTAAGTTATTTATGTTTAGCTAGCTTGCTAGTCAGCTTTTTGTTCACCAAAATAGAGTTGAATTTTAGTGATCAACAACAGTAGAATATCTATCACTAATTTAATAGCCCCTGAGAGCTGTAGTGCAATGGTATTAATGTTGGTTATGGCACAATTGTAATACTTCACAGTTGTAATAGTTTTTGTTTGCGTGATGCCCCGTGACACCGTCTGATCTTTTGAATTTGTAATAATGCAGAGTTCCATGTTGGACACTGAGGCTGTTTTCATTCAGAAATTTGTTATATGTTTGTATATTTACAAGAATATTAAGAAACTTAAAATGCTTGGTGTGAAGAGGCCTTCTACGGCATCACTGTATGCAATAATGGTCAAAGGTTTGTGTATAGATGTTATAAACAATTTTTTTCATACCTTCCATCACAAAGTTAATTTTCATGGATTTTCAATGTATTTACAGAATCACCATGTGCCATTTCAGTGTCATCATTGTATCTAAAAAACAAAAAGAAAGTAAATAAAGTAATGTTCTATACAATTGCAAGTAGTCTCTAGTCTTGGTTCCTCAAAATAGCCAACATTTGTCTTAATTATAGCTTTAACCATGAGGACATTGTTTAATACTTTCAGGAGGAAATTACCCAACATGTTTTTTAGACTTAACAGAGTTGGGCTCAGGACTGACCTCATCTTTCTTTAAAATGTACAAGTCCATGTTAATTTAACATTAAAATTCAGTTATGATTATCTGCCTATATAAAACACATCTAAAGAAATATCAAATTATTATTATAATCAGGTTTGTATATAAAAAGTTGTTTCAAGCAGATTTACTCAAACTTTTGACCTACATTTGTATTTGATCTTAATGTGTTAATTAAGGTGCATTTCCACTGAGGGTTCAGAACCTTTTTTGAGGAATTTAAATATTCCAGAACATCTAAATGTGAACACAACAGTTCCAGCACCAGTTCCTGTTTTGTGTTCCCACTAATGCAGGAACTGTGACCCATATATAAAATAACAGAGGTGATGCAAACTGCACGCAGCTAAAGTACAACAACACAGTGAGCCTGAAAGAGGTTGAGACTTAAGTTGTGTTCTTTATTGTTTTGCTTGTCTCGTGAATAAGATATTGACATTAATGTAACTTTTTAAACCAGCCGCCAAGCGACGAATTGTAACGGCTATTTCACAGTCTATAGCCATCTGTTAATTAAGTCTATTATTTCCACTTAATATTCCACTTAATATCATATACAAAACACACTGCTACGTTCCTCGCTCTCCTCTTGTGTAAAAACAAAAGGGCTGCACTGTCTCTGTTATAAAAAAAAGTTCTTCACTGGCCTCAGATCAGTGTTAAAGAATGACTTCCACCAGCACACTTACACTTTGTCACAGATGCATGATATTAATTTTAAATATTAGTTTTTGAAAACACAGCCTGATCTGCATTGAAAGCGTTTGAAGACATCATTGTTCATCTGTCAGTTATCTGATCATCTGTCCAGTTTCTTTTATCTCTTCATCTCTTTATGTCTCCACCTATTTCTGTTTCATCTGTTTCTCCTTTTCGCCTTATTTCTTTCTCGCATACTTTCTGTTTCATTCATCAGAGGAGACCCAGGAAGAAGGTGAGAGTCTCTCTGATCTCATATTCATTACCATTAGGAAGAATGTTGTATGTCCTCATGCCACAGATCTCAATCTTTTCATTCTTTTTCTATCTTTTCTATTTCTTTTTCTTAGAGGAGGAAAGGCCACGCCCCAAGTACGTCCTTAGAATCTCTTTTGCAGTGCTGTTATTTGAAAGACTCTTATCTTAAGAACAGTAATCTTTTTTTACCGCCTGTCCTAAAAGCATGTTCTAAACACGTTCCTCTCGTCCTCCTGTGTTCTCAGACCCATGGTTCCTCAGCTCGCTCCACCAAAGATCCCAGAAGGAGACAGAGTCGACTTCGATGTGAGCGTGATTAAAGTGTGATTAGACTTCTTCTGACCTGTCAGCAAGTTTACACTTCAGTGAAATGCACTATTTAGTAGAAATGCATTTATATTTATTCATATGGCTTTTATCCAAAGCAACTTATACTGCATGTGAGGCAAATCCAACGTAAGCACAGAGCTGTTAAAGGAGCAACAGTGACACACGAGCTTCAAAACTGAGTTTCACCAAATGACTAGAAACAAGTGCAAGAACAGAGATAATCAAAACTTTTACTGATATTGACATTTTATTTGTTTTACTGGCGTTACTTTGAATATTTAATATGGTTGATAGTTTCATTGCAGTTACTTTAGACACGTCCAGATATAAGGAATTATTGCAGAAACAAGTGTTTTCCATGGCCATGGTGATAATAATGATAACAATAATAATCATTATTATTATTATATTTATTTATATAGCACAGAGTAGTTCAAAATCTCAACATGCTTTACATATAAAAGATCAGAAAGTTAAAACAAAGTATTTATGATAAATCACATTAAAGAACCAATCACTAATGAATTGACTATAAATATAGTGTTAGTGCTTTTAAATCATCAAAAGTTTATTTAACAAGATAAAAGACTCAATATCTATGAATAATCTAAATTAAACAAGTATGTTTTTAATCTGGATTTAAAAACACCTATAGAGCTATAGCGCATTCCTAACGTTCTCTGGAGCACTGTTCCAGAGTTTAGGGGTGATATAATAAAAACATCTTCCACCGGCTGAGCTGCGAGTGATGCTCGGGATTAACAGTAGACCTTCCTCAGCTGAGTGAAGCACTCGGGATGGGCTGTACTGCTTCAGAAGATCACCAAGATATTCCAGAATTAATCCATTTAGAGCTTTAAATGTCATAAGCAGGACTTTGTAGTCTATGCGGAACTTAATATGCAGTTTTCACACACACTGAAGGGGGAAAAGGAGAAATTTTGCCTGAGGATGTAGGAGGAAAGGTGAGAATGAGACGACGTATCCTCACTCTGACCTTCTGTCTTCTAACTGGAGGAAGCAGGAAGCGGCGGTTTTGCTTTGCATGATAAAATTGCCATCAGACCATCTTGTGGTTTTGCTTTTGGTCCGATACAGGCTATTAAAGCTGTAATTGTGTTGTAAAATTATAGTTGTGAGTTAGTAGACGAAATGATCAGTGTGAAACCAGCTGCAGTCGGAAACTATAACCGCTCGAGTGTAATTTTTTATTTTTTTTCTGTTGCATTATCATGGCAATTATAATATGGACAAATAGTAATGGGAGGGATTAATTGGAAAGACTTTAAAAAAGCAATGCAATCTATCAAGACAAATGAAATGACAACCATGATGCACAATACTGCTCTTGAAGATGCGTTATGTGATCTTTTTGGCAGGTATTGGACCTTTTTGAGCTTTACTTCTTTCCATCGTCTATGTGGATTATCAGCTCTTTAAATTGCCCATGAAATGGCTTGAGAGATTTTTAAATTATTTGCTTTTGAAACAGGAAGTCAGGAAGGGCGCCATCTTTTTCGCAACCAAGGGATAGTTGGGAAAGGAAATAATATGTCGGAAGACCATAGACCGTATATACAGATCTATATAAACCGTATATACGGTCTATAGGGAGGACACACAGCCAAAAACACACCAACGACCCATGTTTGCAGGAGTGCAGGATGAGTTATCAAAAAATTTTCACCAGTTTCTCAGAAGTGACAAACTGTAAAAATGAGAATATCTACAAAGCACCTTTTTTGTAATTTCTTGGAGATACACAGGCATATTTGTCTTCATAACGGCAAGAGATATCAAACCAGGCAACTGCCGTCCTATTTTTGAAAGTATTGGCGGCATAACCTGGCTTTTAAAGAAGATTTTTTTTCCCACCAAGTGGGCGTTCGATTAGCATTTATTAGCATAGTGTGGCTTATTTTTTGATGTTAGGCCATGACTGACTTCACAAATAGCTCTATTACTCTTGTGTTGTGATGTCCCATAAAACACATCTTTTATGATTTCTAAGGTCCAGCGGTTTGGTCTGGGTGGTGGGTGAGGAGGGGGTAGAGAACACGACGCTTCCTGTCGATCTTCATCTCTTAAATAGCGTACTGCCGCTGTAGCCAATCACAGTGCAGAGGCTCTTTATTCACGCATTTCCAATGATCTTGGTCAAAAATGCATTAGCATAAAACAAATTTAAAAAAAACATGACTTTGAACTGCTGTGGTAACACGTGCAAGCAAGATTTCACAAAGACGCCAAACAACATGGGGTATACAGTCGAGTGCAAAAGTTTGCATCCCCCTGAAAAATAGGAAAATGTACCTCTATTTTACAATTTATCTACAATAACAAGGTTTTTCCGAGAAGGCAAAATGAAACGTGGGTGCATCCATTAACCACACAACAATCCAAAACATTAAAAAAACAACAACTAATCAACAGAAAAATAGTTTGAAGAGAACCATAAGAAAGACGTCCAAGTTTTGTCATGACCCTCTTGCTCTTCAGACTTGATTTGAAGGAGGCCTTGTATGACATTTTAAGAGAAATATCCAAAAGATTGGCCCAACAATCTGGCTTGAGTTAGAACAGAGATCTCAGAAGGGCTGGTGGTGGTGTAAGTATTACAACCGAAAGAGTCCAAAAGTATATGAAAGAGGTTCACATTAAGAAAGTGAACTGATATTATTGCGATTTTTTTCACTATTTATACCAGTTTTGTTACTATGTGACAATGAAGCAACATCTATCAACATCTCCAACTATCCAGAGACTAGATCGCATGTTAATGCACGGCGTAAAACGGAGCTAAAGAGACAGCTCGAGACAGGAAGAGAGAAAAACAACACGTACAAAGGGTGAGTGTAAATTACTGAGCCAACCCAAAGGCCACAGAGTCGGAGGCTGTAATAGTGACTGACTCATCTCTCTGCTACAGTGCGTTTGGATAACAGTAACGTCGCTTGTCATTCAAATGACAAAACCTGCTCCGGTGCAACCTCTCCATTACGGCACATTAGCAAGGCGTTTGTCTCTGAAGAGGAAACGCACTGAACAGAACAGGTTTGCATAGCGGTGCCATAAATCACACACACACACATACAAAGCAAACTCTTCTACATTGTAGGCTTCTGAGGTCCCCTTTGAAGAGCAGGTCAGTGTGCGTGTATGAGAATGAAGCGCTGCTCGAAGCTTCCCTTCAGCACTGACATTATAGAGTGTGTAACGTTGGTCTCCCTTTTCAAAATCACAAGCCTCTAATTAGCACACAGTGTGTATTCATCATTTATTATGCTGTAAGTGTTTTAATCCTGTAGTGTAATGTAGTTATTGGTAATGATCAGTAATTCAGTTAAGTACTTACGCTGTTACACCTAGAGACATGCAATGATGAAAAGATTTTTTACTGCTACAGTGTGTGTCTGTAAATCACTGGCTGTGTTTTCATTAATCCATTCTGTTTAATTTTACGTTACACTTCATGCACATGTGAGGAGCAGCATTTATTATAACAGTGCCATAAACGCATGGTTCTCAAAGCGGGGTCTGTAATGGATAGCCAGGGGGTCCGCGGTTAAGGAGATGATGACAGCGGAGATTATTGTCAACTACTATTGTTATAGTTGCTATGGTTATGATTTGAGTTATTATAATTATAAGCCTAATTGACTGGTCACTTAAATTGAATGGGTTGGTGCCAGTCATGTGTGTTTTAAATAGGGAGTTGTTTATTTTCCCAATCTAAAGCTCACTTTAGATTAAATAAAAAAAGAAAAGAAAAAAAGTTACTTAAAAACAAGTATAAATAATTAGGAATTAATTAGGAACAAGTATCAAAAGTTCAGGAATAAAAAAAGCTCTCATGTCTCCTAAACATGACGGTACGTATTTGCCTAATGTGCCTAATACTTGAATAGTTTGAATTATACCATTCATACTAATGAATATAGTATTAGTACATTAGTATGAATTATAAAATGAATCATAAGGGGTTATTAACCCTTGTGTAGTCTTAAACATTCTGTACACTCCTCTTGTCCTAAGGGTCAAAAATGACCCGAAGACCATCTTTATACGCTGGTGGTGTACAGCTTTCATGGAAATATAAACAAAGGCAGTGTTTCACTGTTTCTAATGTTAGGGTCACTCTAGGAAAAGTTGAAAAAATATCATTTAGGGGGTTTTCTCTGCTGTTAAACGTGGCGGCGGGTCGTTTTTGACCCTTAAGACAACACAAGGGTTGAACTTTGTTTTTACACTAAAAGTGGAGAACCCCTGCTATAAACAACAAGAAGCCTGTCAGTGTTAAGAAGTAGCTAACATTAGTTCAGCATAGTGTTCAGGCTCGTCGTTTGTGTGTTTAACAAGTTTTAAATGACAGCAAATTTACAGAAAAAGAATTTACAGCAAAAAAAATTACAGCAAAAAAATTACAGTCCTCCAAATGTCGTTATTGAGCAGAAAGCGAGAAGAGAGAGATCTTTTTATTGGCTCTTATGTGCAAACGTATAACGTAAAGCCTGTAAATTCAACGGAGAACACAGTGGTCTTGTAACAATCGTCCTCCTAATTCTAAATGAACCTAGACTTAGATTTCATCCCCCTTAACCCGCTCGGCCGCCACCCCCAAACCCACCCACCTACAGGATTTCAGCTGATGCTGTGATCGTGATAGAGACTCCCGTGTTGTTGAGCTTCTAAATGTTACCATCCAACCTCACAATTATTTTTCAATCTTTTAAAATGTGTAACATGAACATTGTTTCCTCACAGGACCAGTATTTTGCAGCTAACTTGATGCTCAACATGCGTCGTGATGCAAACGTTTTATTTCGATTTTGGTGTGTACATGAACGTCTTTCATTCCAATTTAGCTACACAGTCGGATTACTACCGGATTATTAGGCTGCATGTAATGGATGAGTGTCTGTCGTTTCCCAGAATGCACTGCAGCCGTTGCTGTAATATCATGCGGTTCCTGCTAATGAGGATGCAGCAGCGTTTAACCCCATTCATCATATACACACACCTTAAAACGCAGCTTTGCCATTTCGTAGCTGAGCAACCTCTGCTGCTTTCTCATTGTGTGAAACACAGAGGTGTGTGTGTGTGTGTGTGTGTGTGTAAGTGCTAATGTAGTGCTTATGTAGTGCTAAAAATAATATTGAAAGTTGGAAATGAACATACAGTACCTGTTCCTGTGATGCTGGATTTCTTTAATGCAAATTCTCTGTTTTATCTGAGTGGTCCCACCTACACACTGAGATCCCTCTCATTCTCTTCTCTCTCTCTCACACACACACACACACACACACACACATGCATTCAACATCATCCATTTCATTCATTCTGAACTGTAAATCTCTTCCATGACCTTTCTGACTGTGTGAAAATGATTTGTTTTATTCTTATTATTTGTCCCTGGTTCTGTTTGCAGTGTTTTAATGAGTGTCATAAATTACTTGAATTATTAGCGACAATATACGTTTTCCACCTGCTTTTGATTCAGTGTTTTATTATATAGCAGAGAAATGTGTGTGTTTGTCAGGTTCCACCCAGTTTGGCTACACTCGTCTTTCTCTTGTCCTGTCCTTTTCAACTCCCTCTGCTTTTCATTTTCTCCCTTTTATTTCCTGTCTGTGTAGGCCAGAGAACGGGATCACTCTGATAAAGGCCTGTTGGAATGAGCTGTTTGCTTTGAGCTTGGCTCAGTGTGCTCAGATCATGAACGTGGAGATGATCCTCAGTGCCATAGTCAGTCACCTCCAGAGCAGTTTAGAGGAAGGTAAGGGGACGCATTCGGGCAGGGCTCTCATTTTAACCCAACACTTTTTTTTTTTTGTAACGCAGGGTTTTCACAACGTGCTTTGAATTTAGCTTTTTTTTTATTGTGAAAAAGCTAAATTCTACACGGATGCATTTTGATGTAGTCAAAAATCTGAACTGGAGGCGGGCAAAAGTTATTACATTTTGATGGAGTATTACAGGAAAAACAAGTGATAGGTGAATCATGCACGATGTGACCAGGCACATACTAGCGTACTAAATAGTACGTCAAAATACTATTTGTTACTACATATCCTGGAGTACTATTTAGAACGGTTTGGGATGTAGCCTGTGTCTCTCTTGTGCTGTATGTTGATTGATGAGCCAATCACAGTGTGTCACATAGATGAAGTCTGTGATTCTGAACAGTGTGTTAAAATAGGCAGCGTTTTTGTCACTGCTGAACTGAAGAAACTGCACTCGATACGGAGTTCACATTTCCTCAGTGTTGGTGCAACTCCTTAAAGTCTAAACACCACTAAAAAAAAACAACAGGAAAAACTAACATTCCACAATATAGGCTTTAATTGCAGGTCCAGAACCTGCTACTCTACTATGTGTATAATTACGGACAGGGCGGCTGAATTGTTTCCTTTTTGTCATTAGACAATTGTAACGTAGTTTTAATAAAAATCTGGTCAATGAATAAAAACTTGGAGGGGAACGATGTCTCGTGTAGTCCTGGTATTTCATTTTTAAGGTATTTGTATGAACCCTGTATAATGATGTCACAAGTTTAAAATACGGACTGCTTTTGTGTGTGTGTTTGAAGAGAAACTCTCTGCAGAGCGAGTAAAGCAAGTGATGGAGCACATATGGCGAATGCAGGAGTTTTGTAACAGCATGAATCGCGTGAGCCCTGATGCCTACGAGTACGCCTACCTCAAAGCCACTGTCCTCTTCAGCCCAGGTAACGGAGAACTTCACACTAGGTCTGTGTCGTTAAGAGAATTTATAACGCTGGTGTTATTCTCGCTAAAATACCAATCATACAAAATCTGGGCTTTTTTTGTTATAGCACATAGCCTGGAGGGGAAGTGATGTGCAGCTAAATGTTTTATTAGAATGATTATTTTTGGCTCAAACACAGACGTTTATTGTTCAATAACAATAATTTTATTAATGGTAACAATTGCCTAAATAATTTTAGTTTGCTGCTACTGTTTTAGCGATGCAACGGTTTGTCAAGTCTGTTTGAGATTAATGAACAACTTGACAGTGTGATTATTGAGGCATGCGGTTTGCACGATGCTAAACTGGAGCCTGTAAGTTCGCCTTACTTGTTTGGCTACATTAGCCTCATAGCTTGACTTCATTTGTGGGAGAGGGAAATTTGTCTAAATTTAATTGAAAGCAAGTCAGACAACACACACGTCGGAAATTCAGACACGAAGAACTAAAAGTTGTGTTTTCACTGTTTTTGAGGATCGCCGTGATCATATACCAAACTCTCTTGCATTAGAGGACAGTGCAATTTAGAATTTTCACCCCGCTAAAGCGTGCAACACTGCTTTTTAACTGCTGGCACTCACTGTTTTTATGCATTATGTTTGGTTAGCTTGTTAGCTCCTGTGCATTTTAATTTATTATACAGTTCCAGTATTGATGGAATGGTAAGAGCAGCTAGGGCCCAAACATTTGTATTGTGCTGGTAACACGGACAACTAGCCTAAACCCACTTCATACAGAGAAAAGGAAGGAGAGAATGGAGATTTGATCGTGTGTGTGTGTGTGGGTGTGGTAGATTACTCTGGAGTGGACAGCAATCTTCAGATTGAGCGCTTCCAGGAGAAAGCTTACATGGAGCTGCAGGACTACGTCACCAGGGTGTACCCAGAGGACACTTATCGGTGAGAGAGATATTCCTGACATGCTTATGTGAATATTCTTTCTGCAAAACTCTCAATCTGTCAAATAGAGCTTTCAGTTTAATTATGTCAACACATTCAGGGGAAGGAAGTCCTTAACTGTGGATTTAGACAGTGACTGAGATGTGAAGGTTCAGAACAATGTCAGATCAGGACATCATCCAGGCTTTTTATCTGAGATAAAAGCATTTAAATGGAGCTAACCACGCTGTCAAAATCCCCACGAAGCATTTATTTATCATTTAACCACTAGTTACCCCCCCCCCCCCCCTCTGTGTGTGTGTGTGGGTGTGGGTGGGTGGTTAAGTGCTGTTTCTCTTTACCGCTGACGAGACTGACTGCTTTCCGTTTCTCTGTCCAAACAG
>JAOUQW010000014.1:2489777-2500259 GCA_028565825.1 Olivaichthys viedmensis
CAAAATTATGGCATTGCCTTCATTTACAAGGATACATGCGACACTTCAATTTTTTTTCTAAAATAAGGTACAGAAGATAATTGTCTTTAGTTTTTAATAGTTTTTAGAATGGGACAAATTTGATCATGGGGAATGCAAATATTGCTCAAAAATGCCACCTACCTAAGCAGACGCCTCCTCATGGAACATAGGGGTTTATACAATATCAGTGTTCCTGATAACAATACCACGTGTTGAATATTGCTGTATATTATATAATCGATTATTAGCACAGTATGCTGGTGTGTGACATGCACAGTGAGGTCAATGGGGTCAGAATAAATCTTAGATCGAGAATATTGGGTAATCAATGCTGACACTGCAGTTTAGTCATGATGACATCTGAATCGTGGAAGAAGTATCCTGAGTGCATGTGATTGGGGCGGTGTCTATTTGATTGGTATGTATAGCAGCTGTGAGTTATGTGTGCATAAATGTGTGTGTGTTAGAGAGAGGGTTACTCACAGAGTCGATGAGTATGTGTGGATGGTGATGAAGATCATTTGACGAATAGAGGGCTAGAAACATTTTCACTGTGTATTTCTGGCCCTTCTCCAAACACACTGGCCTGGGGAGTACCACATACCTAAAAAGACACACACACACACACACACAAACAGGTACAGTTTTGACATTGCAGTTACAAGCTATACCATGGAGACCAAGTTTAAGGCCCACTGGTGCCATCTTAGTCATCAAAAGTTCACCTAGCCATACAGACTCAATTCACACCATCAATGTGAGAGATGCAGCAGCCAGTCAAAGTCTGATTTTTTACTCATTCATTTATTTTTGCTTTTATTACTTTATATTACAGTTATTTAAGCTTACAATATGTCTACACATATTTACTATGGCTAACATGCAAAGTGTTGGAGAAACTCTTTCAGATCGCCATTATACTTATGTTTAAGTTGCAGACAGACTATGGAACCAACCAGAGGCTTTGTTTCCACACCAGGGCAAATCTGATGTATTTTCTAAATCCAATTTTTATTTTTAGTGTTTTTAGTGTTCACGATGCAAATTGTTTGTAGTGACCAAATCTGATTTGTTTGTACAGACTGTAATTGCATTTGCTCGCATATCCACATCAGTTGTAAGTGTAACATAATTTTATTATAACCTTTAATGTTTTAGATAGATTTTTAACTATTTACCTGCAGTAATGTTTCCTTGTCGCTGACTGCTGCTATATTTTACATTTCTTTGCCTTACCAAGTATCTACGTGAAAATTCGCTCTCTCCCACACAGTTAGGCTCTACAAAGTCATTGTTATACCCTATGTAGTGAATATACTGTACAGTATATGACCACATAAAAAGCCAAAAGGTTTAGGAGATGTGTGTTTCTATAGACGTAGGTTAGGTGACTAACATACGAAAGTCTAATTAATATTCAAATTGTGCAATTTGTTTTGACAGATTCTGTTTTACATAAGGTCGATGTCCAGCCACAGTACTGAACTGTATTTGGCCGAAAACAGCGACAAAAACTGACAGGCTTTAAACAGAGAAAGGAGACAGGCCACCTCTTCCTTGCTCCAGGCCCTGGCTCCTCCATTACCTGCCTTCCTGAAGGTTTTGCAAATTTCTATTCTCAAGAGGCGGCTCACACAGAATGATGAAAAAAAACCCACCCAAAATCTGATTTGATTGGTCAAATTGAAGTGCATGTTCAGAAATCTGTATTTAATCGTATTTAAAACCACATACAAATCAAATTTTAAAAAATTAATTACATTTTCAGACTGCAATTCAATTCAATTTGATTTGTATAGCACTTTCGACAATAGACATTGTCACAAAGCAGCTTCACAGAAATTCAGATGTAGATGTAGATCCCTAATGAGCAAGCCAGAGGTGACAGCGGCAAGGAAAAACTCCCTGAGACGACATGAGGAAGAAACCTTGAGAGGAACCAGACTCAAAAGGGAACCCATTCTCTTCTGGGTGACACCGGATAAAATCTTTTCTGCTTAAATTGGATATTCCAAAAAAATGAAAATGGAGTTCCTCAGTCAGGAGACACTTTGATTCACTTTGAGGCCCCTACAAGAGTCAATACAAATTTCTGAATAAGACTGGCTGTAGTGCAACCTGTTAGTAAGTAAGTAAGTTGAAAAAACAAGTTTGTTCCACCATTAATTCTGCGCTTACACCCGTCTCACACATTCCTCATACAGTCTTCAAACAGGACAACACGTTCAACAGTTACTAAATGCCAATCTAGAGCCAAATAATTCAGAAATGTGTCTAGATCGTCATGGTACCAACAAAGATAGTGGATCAAAACTGATCTATAATATAAGCAAGCAGTGCACCAGACTATCTATTATTAAAAACATTATTGTGATAATAAATCATTTAGCAAAATACCTTGATAGCAATTGTGTGACAATAATTAGGAAAAATTAATTTATAAACTTATCTGAGGAATTTGTGTCAAAAATACGCTTATTTTTCATTTCTAAGAACAGTGTTAGACCAGACCCACGCTATTTATTTAGTTGAGGGTGGGATCATTCTCCGAGGGAGAAACCGTCTGCGCTGAAGAGAACTGAACATTAGCAATGCTGTTGCAATAAAACGACTGGCAATATTGAGTTTTCAGAAATAACGTTGATTTAACAAATGAAATGTCGGCATCAGCATCGACACACTACCTGGAGCCTGGAGGAAGCGAGACGCTCTGTTGGTCAGCGTAAGGAGCTGAACAGTGTGCAGATGGGGAAGGATAGCCAGTACGCACCACATCTATCATTACCTGCTCCCACACATCTGGCAACTACACACACACACACACACACACACACACACACAGACACACAACATCGCCACACAAATGCACACAAATCACACCCAATTTGCAGGCCAATACATTAATTCATTTCATGCATGTCTTTGCACTACATGTGTGATAGAAATTGTAATACATCATGTAACCACATCAATCTAAATGGTCCCTGTCTGCCCCTACCATAAAATCTGATTACCCCCCATTCCATAGGTTTTAGTTACAGCCCCTGTGTGTGCATGAGCTACCTGAGGTTCGTAGCGGATCAGCAGGTCATACTCCATAGACTGTGGGATGTTGTCAATGGTGAACTGGAGTGTTTCTCTTTCTGGTACGCTGGCAAACCCAATACCGGTCCAGGTGGGGGCGCGATCTGCGGGCAGTGGCCTTGGCACCACAGTCACTGCCTGTACGCAATCATTGCACACTGAATAAACACACCTCACATTCACATTCAGTCTGTTCCAATTAGAGAATAGACGAGCAGTCAAAATGGTCTCAAACATCCATTATAGCGGGGTTCTGAAACCATAAAATAAATCTGTGCTGCTTAAATATTAGGGACATTAGGCAAATACGTTCCATCATATTTATTTAATGGAGCCATTCGATATTTTCATTCCTGAACTTTCCACCCACAGAACCCAAACCAGTTACACTGTGTTAAAAGAGCCAGAATATCTTGTAAATGTAAACAGTACTTTTCCGGAGTTTTATTAAAATTGCAATTCAAATTGACATGTTTTGTACTTGTTTTTAAACATTAAACCGTAGATTAAACCCATTAAATTGTAATTACCAGATGATAACTATATTAACTATAATAACTAAGTAACAACTATAACAACTTTGATAGTAGTTGATAGTGATCTGCACCACTAACATCATTTAAAAAATAATAACACAATTACAGACCCCCTGGTTGAGATGGTTTGTGAACAACATTTGTAAAACAGAATCTGTCAGAATTTTTATTTTTTTCAGGGTAGCAGTACCTTAAAGCGATATTTTTAGCAAAAAAAATTAAATTTACACAACTTTCCGCTTAGCCCAAATGTAGTCGATCAGCTAAGACACATTTAGTGGGGCAGTGGTGGCTCAGTGGTTCAAGCCTCAGCGCTGCCACTGTTGGGCCCTTGAGCAAGGCCCTTACCCTCCCTGCTCCAGGGGTGCCGCATCATGGCTGACCCTGCGCTCTGACCCCAGCTTACCGATATGCGAAGAAAAGAATTTCACTGTACTGTATATGTGATAATAAAAGACATTCTTCTTCTTCTAGTGTGTGAAGTTTGCTTCATTGGTTTTGCACTGAAGCTACAAGGCTAACGTAGCTGACAAGTAAGGGAAGCTTAAAGCCTCCAGTTTAGCATTGTGCATACTGCATGTCTAAATCCTCACACATTTGCCTCAAACCATGTCAAGAATGTTCAGTATCTCAAACAGCCTTGCTGGTGTGGTTTCTGACACTGTAAAAATGGGGTCACAGAGCTAAAAACAGAAGCAGCAGCCATCTTGAAGCCAGAGTCACCTTCTTTCTCAGCAAACAGGGTATTGGACTATCTGATATTTTATGAGACTTTTTTGTACAAATGGTATTAGTTTACCAAACGATATGTCTTATAAGGCCAATGTATAGCGATTTAGGCATGCAGGTTGCACGATGCTAAACTGGAGATTATAAGATTCACTTACTTTAGCCTTGTAGTTCCAGTCCAAAACTAGAAAAGCAAACTTCACACATTAAACATGTCTTGGCTGATCCACTACATTTTGCATATTAAGTTTTGATTGTTTTATTTGGAGGATCTGACATTTTGTCTGTACGATAATTACTTTATGCAAAAAGGGTTCCATAAAACCATTTAATCTCCTGTAATTGTATTTAGACAGCAGCTGATTGTGTGTCATTAGTTTGTATTTGTATCATGTTTAGTCTTTTGTATTAACATTAAAGAAAACTTCATGGAGTTACACATTTTTCTGTCATATTTCTGAACATGTCTTTCTTTTACTAGGGAAGATTAGCTATACATTGTTCCTCTCAGAGGTGTTATGTTGGCATGAGTGCATTTTATGGATGTAAGGATATCACACAGTTTTTTATAAAATGTGTGATACTCAAAGTCCCGTAATGCCCTGGTTGCGACTGACCGGTTCGAATGCTGCCTCCTCTGCCTCGTAAATGTAGTGGTCAAGGGCGGCGAAATAATAACCAGGCTTCACGTGATCACAGCGTCTGCCAGACATGTGCTCTCTACAGACACACTGCCCCGTCTGTGGAGAACAACTACACAGAGAAACAGACAGAGAGAGACAGACAGAGAGAAAGAGACAGACAGACAGAGAGAGAGAGAGAGAGAGAGAGAGAGACAGACAGGCAGAGCGAGAAAGAGAGACATGGTCAGACATCATGAATTACACCACCCAAACAAAAACAACTTCCACAAACTGTCTCAGATTTTTTTAAAGTCGCAATGTTTAGTATGTATATTTAACAGTTTTCATTTTTACAGACTTTAATTGTATACTACTACAAAATTATTTAGTATTTTATTATAAAATTATAATACATTATGGAAAATATTATTATTTAATAGTCAAACACTTTAGAAGGCAATACATGCAGTATGTACCCTTATTTGCCATTAGAGTTCACTGAAATTGAGAAAGGGGGTCAGACACAGTAAGAGAGACATAGAGAGAGAGACCTAGAGAGATACATAGAAAGAGAGAGACAGAGAGATGTAAATATGGCAATGCTGCTGGTGTTGATGATAGATTATGTTACTGCTGTATGAGACTGTATGAAGGGGGAAATGCCGTGGATTAATCTGTTGTTCTGATGATCTGAGGAAGGTTGTTCGCTCTTACTCGTTGTTCAGAGCCCCTCCAAGATCACAGTCACACGGTCGACAGCCATCCTTATCTGTGCTGAGGCCCCAGTGCTGAGGCTGAGACAGAGAGACAATGATTTAGACACACACACACACACTGCTTTAGATACACACAAATGCTCAAACAAGCGTTCTCTTACCAGACACTGGTCGCAGTTTCGGCCGGTGACGAGGCGTTTGCAATAACACATTCCTGTGTCCGTGTTACAGGGACTTCCTCCAGGAAGAGTGCCCAAAGGATTACAGCTACACGCTGGATTTAATAACAGACACACAAACACACACACAGAAATAAACAGGAAGTATTCCAAAGTTCAAGGTCGTAATGACACAATGATTAAGAACAGCTGTGTTTGTGTGCATGTGTATATGTGTATGTGTGTGTGTGTATGAGCGTGTGTTTCCTCACCCAGGCAGCCTAACAGGTCTTGGCCGAGTCCGTAGTGTCCCTGTTTGCAATGATTGCAGCGTTCTCCCTCCACGTTGGGCTTACAGCGACACTGACCGGCGACCAGTCCCCTCATCACGTCTGTCACGCTGTCACACACACCGCCGTTCAGCGAGCCCCGCGAGTCGCAGTCACACACTGCAAACACATAATCATACACACATTTTTCATATTTTACACTACATTTGCTGTATCCTACACTGGATTATGGCACCTGTGATCTGGGACATTGAAGAGGAGCGGTTACTTACGTGGGCTCACACGACAATATAACAATCCAGACGCTCTCACAACAATATTGGTGGGCCACCTTGGCTCAGGACATTGAAAGCTATGTTCTTTCTGTTATGCAGCATTTGTGCCACAACCAAATCCCCACATTCACTTCCAGAGGGTAAGACACAACATTGAGTTACCGTGCCGGAGGCTTAGCCCTAAATATGTGGGTCCCTTCAAGGTAGTATGAAGAATGAATCCTGTGACTAGCTCTTCCTCAATTCCACCGCAACAATCCAGACCTGCTTCGCTTTCTCTCAATAGGAATTTATAGTTTTGATAAAAAAGCTTTACCCAAGGTTAGAATGGGCAAATTAACACCAAAAGGGGCTGAAATTGTGGCGAAGTACATGTAGTCTTTGGAAAAACTCCTTTAGACTTATATTTAGCAACAAGACCAACATCAACCTCATTAGAGAAGAATCATGGATTCCCTGCGGTATTAAAAAACAATAATGCGAACATATAAATTCAGCAACATCACCCTGACACACAGAAAGCAAAAACACAGTGGCTACAATCCACACTCGCTTACACACGCACACACACACTTACGTTCGCAGATGCGGGGGTCTCGTATGTCCCTGTTGGGGTGCTGGTAGTAGGAGGGATTGCAGCCCTCACAGTGGTGCCCCTGCGTGTTGTGCTGACAATTATCACACACTCCTCCGCTCACGTTCCCCGACGACAGATACACAGCCATGTCGAAGTGACACGCATTCGAGTGCTGGTTACACTCACACCCTGACACACACGTAAACACACACACGCCACATGTTAGTAACACAACTTCAAATTGACCAAAAACTAAAGGTGAAATGTCCTCATGACATCAGCTCTGTAAATGTACATGCGTGTGTCGTACTCTTGTATGCATTAGAGTTTTAACCTTCTGTAGGTGTGCATAAGTGTATACTCTTGCATGGCTTTTTGTTTTGGGCCTCTTTAGGTGTATGTGTGTGTGTCTCTGTGTGTGATACTTACAGTATGTGATTCTTACAGTATGTGTTGGCATTTCACCCCTCAGTAAGTATGTGTATTTATGCCTGCGAGTGTGTGTGTGTGTGTGTGTGTGTGTGTGCGCATGTGTGTGTGTCTTACTCTTGCATTCATTGGCGTTTCGGCCCTCTGCAGGTCTCCACAGTGTGTCTTGATAAAAGTTTTTGCACTTCTCACAGTTTAATCCAGCAGTATGATGATTACACACACAGTGACCGTGAACCTATGTGACCACATACACACACATTGTGAATTTGAGTTTCAATGCTGACTGTGAACTGGTTGGATTTTATATGACTTCACCTCACCATGCCTTCAGGCCCCGCCTCACGGTCTTCCACTGGAGCGCACTTGGAGGCGTGGCCATAACAGAAGCAGTTGCCGCGGACAACCATGTCGTAGAGAGCGTAGTAGTACTTCTGCTTCACCTCGTCTCGGCCATCCAGCAGGTCATCGCCGAGGGTGTGTAACTTCACCATCCGCACACGCAGGTTAGTGATCCTCAGGAGGTCTGCACAAACACACACACACACACACACACACACAATTACTAACAGTGCCTATGTTTACATGCAGAGATTTTCATTAATTCGAATGAATTCTTTTCGATTGCAGATTCGGAATGAACTGTTTACATGTTTACCCTGAACTCGGCACTCAGGGTATTTTTTATCTCCGCTTATCTGCGCATTACATGTGATCCAATCCACATTTATGCGCCTACAAGCAGCAGCATTTAGTGTCAACATTGCCATAACAACGAGAAGCAAATGAGTCCTGTCAGAGTAACTAGTAGCTAATGTTAGCTTAGCGTGTTTTGCCAAGTTTTCAATCGCATTGCATGTATTTTTAACAAATCTCAGCAAAATATCCTCCAAATGTCTTTTTAAACAGAAGTTAAGAAGAAGAATTTGTATCCTGCATCATTCTGTTTAGAATTTTTTATTTATTTGGATGCCCTACCAACCTTGTAATTGTTTTTAAATATTTAAAGAAGAGTAACATGAACTTTGCCTCCTCACACGCCCAGTTTTTTTAACCCAAGGTGTATCGTCACGCAAACACACATACTCAGAATGTATGCAAATATTTCAATTGTTGAAGGTTTACATGGGGATTAGTCTTCTATTTAACTGATTATTATCCACCTTTTTTGACTGAGTAGAAATGAACTCTATTCTAATTTAGGTGTATAAATTTTATTCAAACTATCAGATTATTATTGGATTAATTGGCTGCATGTAAACGTATCCAATAAAGAAAAGAACGAGCCTTCCGCTACCTACGTCACAGCTAACCCGACACCACAAGCAATACCACACCGCACCACCAGAGGTCTCGATCCCTGGAGTTCTAGCACTTCTGTTTCACCAGTCCACTCACCTGCTTCCGGGACACGTATATACAAATACAAATTGGATTTGCCCTTGTCTGGTATAATAAAGAGCTTCTGTACTTCCGATCTGTTGTTTCCTGGTTTTTCGTGACAGAAAACTTTGCCGCGATAATGGATCCAGCAGAGCTCGAGGCTCGGCTATCTCAGCAGGGAAGGAGGTTGGATGAAATGCTCCAGCTCCTGCAGGCGCACTTTCAGCCTCCCAGCGAGTCGGCAGCTCGTGCCGAGCCGCTGGCTGTATCGTCACCAGCGGCCGCTCGATCATCGGCAGCAGTGGCTCCGTTTATCGCGCCGCCGGAGCAGTGTCAGAGGTTTCTCATTCAGCGCGACTTGTACATCCAGCACCATCCCGAGATGTTCAGAGCAGAGACCGATAAGATACATTTCGTAATCTCTCTGCTCACCGGGAAGGCGCGAGATTGGGCTACCGCGTTGTGGTCTCAGAATAGCAACAGCCTCGCTTCAGAGCCACAGTTCCTGGAACAGTTTCGTGCCGTGTTCGATCACCCTGCAGCAGGGAAAGCCGTGGGCAACCAGCTGTATGAGATACGCCAGGTTATCCGATCTGCCTCTGCCTTCGCGGTGGAATTCCGTACCCTGGCGGCTGGCAGTGGCTGGGGAGAGCCCGCGCTGTTAACAATGTATTGACGCGGATTAAATGCAGAACTACAGAAGGAGCTGTTGTGTAGGGGAGAAGATCTGTCTTTAGAGAAAAATATCCAGCTCTCTATCTCGCTGGATAACCTGCTCAAGAAAAGTCGCAAGCTGGTTCCGGAACTCACTTTCGCCTCACCTCCACTCCCGCCAGCCGAACCAGGTGGGGAGAACCAGGCTGAACGAAGAGGAACGCCATCACCGGCTACGGGACAACCTTTGCCTCTACTGTGGACAGCCAGGACACATGCGGTCTTTGGTGAGTACCGAATTACATACCCATTTAGAAAACCGTACTCTCACCACTCTGATTGATTCCGGTGCCGCAGGAAACTTCATCAGCCTCACCCTCGCCCGCCAACTCTCCATACCCACAGTTGACATCTCGCCACCTCTCAGGATCACCACCCTGGATGGCCGGCCTATTGGATCTGGAGGAGTCCAGCGCCAGACATCCCCCCTCACTCTCCGGGTGGGGCTGTGTCACCAGGAGTCATTGTCCCTGCTCGTCCTCCCCTCCTGCGAGGAGTACATTGTCCTGGGATATCTGTGGCTGGCACTCCACGACCCCGTAATCCTCTGGAGTAAGGGCAAGATCACGCAGTGGAGCTCACACTGTCAGGACCATTCTATCCTGTTGCCCTGTCGCACCACCTGCGTGGAGAGCCCCAAGGTGACCGATGCTGCTGACATTCCACCCCAGTACGCCGACCTCGGCGAGGTCTTTAGCAAGCAACGGGCTACCCAGCTGCCGCCACACCGTAGTTGGGACTGCACTATTGACCTCCTCCCTGGGGCCACGCCTCTCCGGGGCCGGGTCTATCCCCTCTCCGGGCCGGAACACACCGCCATGAAGGAGTACATTGAGGAGGCACTCCAACAGGGGTTCATCCGCCCCTCTGACCTTAGATAGTCACACACACCTCTTGACTATCACTGCACTCCTGCACTTTATTGGAGCTTTTTCTCATGGACTTCC
>JAOUQW010000014.1:2511411-2525566 GCA_028565825.1 Olivaichthys viedmensis
ATGTTTAGAGATAAAAATATGTTATTCAGCAGCTTTGCACTTGTGTCCTGTCTCCCACGCTACATGTGACATAATTTTATCTCTAAACATCAAACAGGTAACTACAGGGTACATGCATACATACATAAGCTACACAAACACATGTAACATTAAACAATCAGGCACAAACTAGATGGAAACAATAGGATTTTCGAAACACTTACTAATCACGAACAAACGACATGCAGGTGGGGACAATCACATGATGAGACAGGGAATCACGAACACAAACAGAGGGCGCGTGGCACACGTCGCCGTGGAACCGCAGCGCGAGGCGGCGTGTGCGTGATAAATTAGTAATGCAAGTGTCACTCAAATGTAATTTACCCGTCACTGTTGATGTCAGTCACAGCAACACAGTGGCCAAAGTAGGAAGCTACCTGCGAAGGGCAAACACACACCACACACACACACACACACACACACACTAACTTTATTGACAGTTTGTACTGGTAGTTGGATTGAATAAATATACCATACAATCTCACTATTAAAGTAAATATCACAGTCTTTGCCAAGACATAGCCTGATATTTTGAAAAAAGACAAAAATGCCATATAATTGATAAAAAGCAATAAGTTACAAAATTGCTCACTTGAGAGCCCTTCAGAATCTTCATGATTTTGGGGTAGAATGTTGTGGTAGACCCATTGACGATTTTGACCTCCAAAAAGAAAGTTATGATGTAACAATTGCAACAAGGACACAACTGTGATTAGCTATTGTGTATATAATAATTATTGGTGATTGACCTGACTGTTAAAAATACAGAAATGTAAACTACTGGGAGTGTACTTACAGAACCAGCTGAGTTTAGGTCAAGTGGGACACCGGCTACATAGTCTAGAAGCAAAATCAAATTTTAAATATATCATGAGCTTCTTGGCTGTAAAGGCCATCGCTTTAAAACTGGCAAGGAATAGCTTAGTGTAAAGAAGCATTTCAGTGCTGTTCTTACCTGGGATGCTGTCAGCACTGAAATGACCCGTTGCCACAGAGTATCCTGGAAAAGAGATATGAAAACAACGTGTTACTCGAATAACCAAGTACAACAAAGCGACCTCAAATGTGTCATCAATGGAATATAACACTGGTGCTATTTTTCCACAGAAAGCCCAAGTTTCTATTTGATGTCTTACCCAGATAAACGTCATACTCGTCCAACCTCTCATTTGTTGTTATCTCTTCTTTCAGTTTGGGGGTTGTGAACTTCCTGCCACTGGCCATGATGGTTTGGAGAGGTGCACTGATGAGCTGACCTGAAACACAATTAGGCTCCTTTAGCTCACTTTACTAAAGTGTGTAGATATGTACATTGAAAAGCAGTCAACAGAGTTTTACATTTTTATTTAAACTTTTCAAAGAACATGATCATCATCAGTCCAATCACCAGACTGATAACTGTTATACAGTGTTGTTTTTTCTTGAAGAAGTAAACCAAGTTATCAGTAGCTCATTCTTCCTATTAGGTTTAATTTAAAATCCACCAGATTATTATTTGCACAAATCAATCTATGGTATCATCTTTGAGAAAATTTTTACCTTGGAAGAAAAAACCTCCAGGAGCACCAAGAACCACTCTACCATCCTAAAGCAGTAAGAAAACCAGGAAAGGTGTACGGAATTATAGATTCTACACATGTTATAGCACCAATTACTTTCATAAAGGCATCTAATGAGAGTGATTTCTTAAAGTTGAGCTGATTATTTCAATGACCTGAAAAATTCATGAAATTAATCATACATGAGCTAAGCATATTGCTTCTTAAAGAAGGACAATGTATTGTCAAAGTGAGATGGGTTTTTTTGTACTTCAGTGATGTCCAAGCTGAATCCTGCTTCACAGTAGCGTCTGTCTTGAACTGAAAAAGAAGAAAGAACAATTTGGTGCTCTTGCAAATGTGGAATAGAAGAAGCATTATAGTTAGGAATGTAATATATGTTTTGCAATCATGGGCCTCAGTCGTTAGCATTTGGTCCCATGCTAACAAATGACACAAAGTGGCAATCCTATACTATTGTCTTATCTAAACAAGGCCTTACAGCCTCTTTTGTTCTTGTAGGTTTTCTCCACTTCGTATCCCCTACAGGGGGCATAGTTAGATATTTCTTCAGTTAGCATGTCCAATAGCTGGCAGTTCCCCACTGGTGTGTTCATGGCCTCGTCTTCGCCCTGAACCACATTCCAGTGGAATAAGGGAGCACAAGCCTGGTTGAGAGAAACATTGATATAATTGATATAATATAATGTACAGTATAGATCTAGTAATATTATTTGATTATTATACTAAGCTACTTGCATGTATGTACAATGGGGTTTAAAAGTCTATTTTGAATTCTTTTCTAATTTAATACAAAATCTTTCATTACAAATGTTTGAAATATTTACATGAATTTCAGAATTTCTTAGTATTTGGTATGTCCCCCTTTTGCGTTAATGACAACGTGCACTGGAGCTGGCATGGACTCCAGAAGTTTGTGCAAAACCTGATGACCCATGTTATCCCAGCATGATTTGAGAATATTCCAAAAAGTATCTTGCAATGTTACTGAATGCTTGGGTTTCTCAGTTTTCAAGCGCCCCCATAAATGTTTGATGGGGTTGAGGTCAGGTGACTGTGGAGGAAAATCCACGACAGTCAACACTCCTTGCTCTTCTTTGGACTTCAGATAGTTCTTACAAAGCTTTGAGGTATGTTTTGGGTCATTATTCTACTGCAGTATTAATCCTTTTACACAAAGATCCAAACCAGAGGGTATAGCATGTCTCCGAAGAATGGAGTGGTATTTTTCCTTTGTCAGAGTGTAGTTGATTCAGTGCAGGTGTCCAACAGAGTTTTACAGACAGAATATTCCCACCACCATTTCACTGTTGTTTTGATACACTGTGGTATCAATCTCCCTTCTGTTTGTCTCCTTACATAAACCCTTCTGTTACTGCCATAAATCTCAAACTTGGATTCATCAGTAAGTAGGACTTTTTTTCCAGTGATGTATTGTGAAATGCTGGTATGTATTAGCCCATGCCAAGGGTTTAGCCTTGTTTCCCTTCCTGAGAAGTGGTTTAGAGACTGCTACTCGTCCTTTGAGACCACTACTAGCTAGCCTTCTTTTGACAGTACTTTTGGTGATTGGAGTCTCTCGTTCTTTATTCAGCACATTCTGTATCTGTGATGAAGTTACTGTTCTCTCTCTCATTGAACAAAGCTTTATGTATTGGTCTTCTGATGTTGTGATCACTTTTGGTCTGCCTGATCGTGCTTTGGATACAACTGAAGCATTTTAGAGTGCCTTGCACTACCCCCTTAGAAACCTTCAGTCTAGCCATGATTTGATGCTGGGAAAGCACTTCTTTGCTCAGAATAACTATTTGACTTATGACACTTTCACTTAGTTCTGATGCCAGATTTCCCACTGTCATAATGCTATTTAGTATGAAATGTTCTGCTGAAAACCTGAGACACAGCCTTATTTATAATACGTGAACAATGGCTGCAAGTTGATTAACTTAAACAAGCCTTTGAGGAGTAGATCAAATCTAGCTGAGTGTCGTCTGAACACGTGCTTCAATGGAATCGATAAGACTTAAGGAAATCTGACCTTTTGTACAAAGGAGTTAACATGGTCAATGTCACACATTTGCTTAAATTTGAATAGTGACCTAGAAATCGTGCAGAATCTTGAATATATCTTCTTCATTTTACTTATCATAACTTTTCCTTGTTTTACATTTTTCAAAATTCTAAACTTTATTTTCAAGTTTAAATGAAAAAAAAATAAATCATCCCATATTTTCAATGTGGTCTCAGACTTTTGAACCCCACTGTACATGTAAAACTTCAGCATTATAACCAGATGCTTATTATAAGATTTTAAATGCCAAATTATTATTAAATTGTTAACATCCTCCCTTGTATCCATAATAGCTCAGCATCTTTTTGGAGGTTTAATTCCTTTAAAATGCCCTCACATATTGTATATGCATTAGTTCACAAACCAGTGACACAAATTATATGTGAACTAATGTTACTTCTGATTTGTTGTAATTTGGTGTATGGACAAAGTGAGCAGGGATGGTTGAATACACTTTTTTATGATAATTGATAATTGGCCGATATCAAAAGGAAATGCCAGAGAAAGTGACGTATTGACTGTCGATCTAAGTGGTTGCTTGCCGCCAATGGGATCGACTTTAGATTGCACTTGCAAATTTGTAGTGATCTCATATCACAGAAATGAAATGTTTTATGTCAAAAAACTAAAACACTTTTCTACTAAGCTGACAAATGACTTGATGATTACATCCGTTACTGCTGACAATTTGGCCACATTTAGCGAGTATTTTAAACCCTACATGACCTCCCATTTGTAGTTTTTGAAGCAGAAACCACTTCAATTTGTGCCTATGCTTTTAGGATACAAACCTCCAAATGTATATTTTGGAAGTTCATTGACAATAGGTGATTGGTCATTATAATATCATTATATATGAGGGTTAGTCATATCTGTATTATTCTATTTCCTGTGTAATCAGTATTGTATTGAAGCTGTGAGGCTATTGTAGCGAACTAGTAATGAAAGTCTCTCATCCAAAATCAGTATATAGTATATACTCGCACATCTGCCTCAAACCGTATGTAGTTCTTTAATAATGTCACGTATACTTTCCGATGTGATTTAGGACACAATCTATAAAAATTAACAAACTTACTGCGTAGCTAAACGTTGTAACATTATAGGGACATCCATCTTGAACTGGAATCACTTTTTTCCTCAGCAGAGTTTGGCATCATTCCGCCCCTGAGGAACTGCCTCCCAAAATTAAAAGGTGGAATTAAGATAACGTAAAGCAAGTATATGGAGATTTGGGCCTGTATTTATGGAATAGATTTCAGAAACTTCCATCACTTGTTAGCTACATTAACCTTATCTCCAGTACCAAACTAAAGAAGCAAACGGCAGACACCAAACGTTCATTTCTGTGGGCTCCCGCTATTAAAGAGCAGCTCTGTCGAATTTTATGAAAAATGTAACAAAACATGATCTTAAACTGCATGTTTTCTTATTTCAATCACGTCTACGTGTATTGAGGAAGGGGCTTATTTAATTCCCAAGCTGTCAAAACGCATCTTTATGCATGTCTATCTGACACAAAGACGCTCGTCAATCCCACACTAGTGAGGGAACACCGAAAATCAGGCCTCGTAAATGTATAGTTTTAGAGGCCAGGTGGTGGTGGGGGGTTTACCGCTAACCTATAAATGAGAAACCAGAGAAAACAGTGGGGATTTTAAAACTTCTTGCAAAACTGTTGCACATCCTGTCATGGTTTCCAAACTCCTTAAGGCTGTTTTTTATTTTTATTTTAATTTTTTTTCATAGTTTTCTATAGGTTTACTTCGTTTTCCTGAATGCGGCATTCAGAAACCAGAAGTACTGTGCTTTGGCATTGAGTGTCGAGTAAAACTCCTTTAAATGCATATAAAAGTAAATATTAATTAATGAGTAAATATCTTTCAAATTGTCTGTATTAGAGCGTCAGATTATTATAAACCTGCGTTACCATTGTATACGATCAAAGTTTATTAGTTTGTCGAAATAAACGTAGTGAGCGCGAAGCAGTTTTCCGCATCTCAGGTTTGAAAGGAGCGTTTATTAAAACGGCACAGTTATGCTTCAATAAGCATTTAATTCTACTTCTACAGCGTGCCATCAGACAACACATGCAAGAGTGCAAACACAATATGCAAGTTGAGTTGCGTGATTACGTCAAGGTGTTCAGTGGCTGGTGACACGCATGGTATTTGACCACGGGGCTGTGACAACAGGAAAAAGGCAGTAACATGGCTTCTGCTATAAATAATCCTTTTTTTCTTTCTTTTCTTTTTTGGGCAGATACAAAGAAGAATGAGGTCAACCCTCTGACGGAGATCCTCAAGTGCCCTACGAAAGTGGTGTTATTGCGGGTAAGTGGGGTGGGACACCATGTGAGAAGCGACAAGATGTGAGGATTGTTTACTACATACATGTGTTGAATTGTAAAAAGTGATATGCCTCCAAAGCTAAAAGTGTGTCTGTGTTTATAGAACATGGTGGGAAGAGGAGAGGTGGATGAAGACCTAGAGGCTGAGACAAAAGAAGAGTGTGAAAAATACGGCAAAGTCATCAAGTGTGTTATCTTTGAGGTGAGGCGGACTTTGATTTTTATGTTGTGGAGTAATTGGTCATTTCTATCCATGTGGAATGATTTATTCCTAAGCTGATGTGACTCGCCTCTCAATTATACTTCCAAACATAGAAAGCTTGGGTACTTTGTATTTTTACTGCCAGTACAGAAGTAGACTACAGATACCTCTTTTCCACCGACAAGGTGATGGTATTGGTGCTCAACCAAGAACCATCCTGAGTTTCTACTAGTATAAGAACCAAACCATTACATAATCAAATATGGGACTTTACTAATGCACGGCGTGAAAATAATAACATCCGTGGGTGGCAAATTCAAAAAGTTGTGCTTCTGGCATTGACATATTTTATTAAACTTAAAATAAACCGCACAAAGATATCATGATGGACAACAATTACGTCCAGGACCAGAAATTTATGTTTTTGTTTTTTGTTTTTTTAAACTCTTTATTCGGACCGTGTGGCTGCTCAAACAAAGTTTTGTAAGCATTAGCATTCAGTATAGCTCCCCTTCAGTTAATTGCAATAGCCAGTGATTTTTTTCAATATAAATTCAGCTACGTCACCTCTTTTTGGTTCTAGACCAGCAGCATTTGGGTGCAGGAACCGAAACAGTTGCCAAGAACCGGATGTTTTGTGGTGGAAAAGGGTTGAGCGGTTCCAGATTAGGCACCAGCATCTTGTGGGTGGAAAAAGGCTAGCAGTAAACTCTCCTAGTTCTTATGTACTGTACAATAGTAGATGGCATATCGTTGCTGTCCAATGAAAAACATGTATCTTCAAAATTCAAATTTTTCAGGAACACGAAAAAACACTTTCATATCATTAATGGTACACAATAAATCTGAAATTGACGGTGTGATTTGTCAGTTTTTCATTGGTCATTTAGATGTTAACTGCTGTGGGGTAGTCGGAGGTTTTTGCCCACATTACATATATGATAAAAAGTTCAAAAACGCAAAACGTGGAAATACATGTTTTTCATTGGACAGCGACGATATGGTTAATCTTGACCATAATACCATTTGTGCGTTTATACAGATCTCGGACGTGTTGGATGACGAAGCGGTCAGAATATTCCTAGAATTTGAACGAGTCGAGTCGGCCATTAAAGGTGAGCATTTTTCTCTCCATGTATTTGTGTCTATACCTGGTAGACTCTAAATTAGGTGCCCTAGATCTTTTTCTCTCTCTCTCTCTCTCTCTCTCTCCCTCTCCTTCTGTTCTGATGGGTTACATGACATCACCAGAAGTTACATCATGTCCTCCAGAGACCTGGCAAAGCAAACCAGTTCACTATATTCCTTCATTCACTCTCTCAGACATGATGGTAGCTCGGTCGCTAAGGTATTGTGCTAGTGACCGGAAGGTTGTCAGTTTAAATCCCAAGACTGTCAGAGAGCCACTTTTGGGCCCTTGAGCGAGGCCCTTAACCCTCCAATGCTCAACTCTTTGCTTGGATTGGATTTTGTGTCGCACATAAAAAGCTTTGGATAAAAGTGTTTGCTTTATGAATAAAAAATTAAATGTAAAAAAAAAAAAAAAAAAGGAATTGAGAAACGTTTGCTTGGAAATTTTTCAACAAGCCTAATAGTTTTATTTTATCTTCATATTAGTGCTGTACAATATGGACAAAAAAAAATAACATACTGTGATTTTATACTGCTATATGCATAATGCCTCGCAATATCTCACAAACTGGTGGAGATGTGATTGGCATTAATTTGGCAGAATTATTCTTTTTTTGGATCATGCCAGTGCCACTATTGATCAACACTTTTGAGCCCTGACGAATGTTCAGATCAGGTCTCTCCAGGAAAAAGAACATGAGACATTATGACCTTCAAACAAAATCCTTATTCATAGAATTATTATTATCAGAACAACACCACCCCCAATGACACACACTTGAGTGAGAGACAATCCGTAAAGCTCTCTTCTAAGAATGAAAGACCTTCAATAAGGAAGGAGCCATGTCATTTCACCCGCATCTGTCATATCAGTGGCATTGAAGTGTCCACAGTGACTCACACACACAGAACATGAAAGGAAGTGTTATTTGTAACATCTCTAATTGTGCGTGCCGGGGGAAAGAAAGTATTAGTGTTTTTGGTCTTGACATTCTGGGACGTGGGGTTACAGAAACTAGCCAAACCTGAAAATTTGTCCTCTGCAATTAGTTAATAACAAAAGTCTGCAGTCAGTGTGTTCCATTCAATATAAAACCCACCGCTTTACAAGGAAGAATGCATTCCGGTTACAAAGGAAATACAGGATTGTCCTGCGTTCAGGGTTCACAAAAATCACACATCATTTCCAGGTGTGCAGCTAACATCCAACATGGGTGTCGTTCAAATGTAAGACTTGGGGAACTTCTTTTCAACAAAAACAACATTTTATGTATTTAGTAAAGGGGAATAGTTATCAATATTTATTCACTTTTGTTTACACGTTCTAAAACTCTGAGAAATGGATTGACTCTGTGGTGAACTTTATCTTGTGAATTATCTATCTTTTCCACCAAACACCGCGGCTCACCATGGCTCAGCAACGTGGTTTGAAATGAAACCATGCATATCTCATTTGATGTTAAAATGTCCACACAAGGAATCATGCTCAAATCTCATTATACACATGAGAGCACTAGGTAGGGTGCTCAGCTCCATGATGTTATACCCTTTGTAGGGCGCAAACAAAGTGAATAGGAAGCCATTTGGATTTTGCTGGATTACGGGGAAGAAATTAAAGATCAATCTAAATAGCGATAAGAAAACATTACTGTGTAAATAAATAAAAATCTATCTGAAAGAATAAATTGCTGTTTAAAACTGTGGTTTGCTCTTAAATCCGCCAGAAAAAGCACTTTTGAAAAGAGTATGAAACTTTGGCACACAGCTACACTACTGAAGGTTTTTGTGCTGGTAGAGACGTGACTCCATTAGTCAGGACGATTCTGTGCGATCGCATTTAGCGCCACCTGTATGTCCCGGTTCTGCTCGCGCTAGTACCTGGGCAAGAAGGGTAACCAAATTTAGCACCGGTACTTTGCTACAGCAAGGCTCGCTTGGCGGTGGAAATGGCGACAATGTGGAGGATTATGGGTAATTAGCCGAGCCGTGCTGTCCCGTCCGGTGGAAAAACGCCATTGCTGTCTTTGGTATACCTTACTTGGTCGTTAATATAAAGGTTATGAATTACAACATTTGTTTACAGATAACTGTGTATGGGTGTGTGCCGGATAACGTGTGTATGTGTTTTCTTTTTCAGCTGTGGTGGATCTAAACGGAAGGTATTTTGGAGGTCGAGTGGTGAAGGCCTGCTTCTATAACCTGGACAAATTTCGTGTGTTAGACCTGGGAGAGTCGGTGTGAGTCATGCAAACAAGTGTCATGTCCCTCACTTCAACAACCTTAGTGGAAACCCTGGAAAATTATCCATCATCTTTTTTCTGTACATAGCACGAATAGTTTTTATAAACCTTTCCCTGGTGTCGTTTTTTTTTTCTTTTTTCCCCATCCGCAAATTTGTTTGTGAGGAATATTTAATCTATAAAAAAATAGATTTCTTTTTTTGTTCATTTGCTAATTGATTCCCTGTGTCATCAGTTCAGTGTGTACAGTGAACATATCTTCTTGTTCTTGACTCTGGATTAGAAGCATACAGTGTTGTACGAACCAGGAAATAAACAGTGCTTTTGGAAATATTTTTTTACTCATTTTATTTTTAACAGCATTTTACTGCAGATTGATGTAATCTGAGCATGATGTAAACTGCTGCTTTGGTGGTACATGAGGTTTAGACTTCAGTATATATGCATCATACCTCACACCATATACCTCAACTGGAGCAAGCAAGTTTTCTCTTACTGCTGTACAATGCTTGTGTGCTCTGGGAATCACAACCACAGTTTAGGCAGATGTGTGAAATGCCGTCATGCCATGAAAGACATCGATGATCGAAAGGGCTGGCATTTTTATTAATTTAACACGCCATCTTTTTAAGACAAGTTTATATAGTTTTAGCCATTTCTGTTTCCAGATTGTCAGGTGATCCACAAAAAGAAAAGAAAAGAAAAAAAAACACAAGTAAACTCCTAATGAGCTTACCCATTTCCCTAAACAATGAATCAATTCTACAAATCGTTATGCTTTTAAAATTATTGGATAAATCCTGAGATGGCAATTTCCAGGTAAGTAAAAGACCATCTGTGTTTCCATGCTACAGTATCAGTTTAATGTATCTAGCATATCCTAGCATCAATAGTATCTGTTGATGGTTTATACTCTCCTATCTAGGCTTGAACAGATGAATGAAAGTGAATGAGTCCTGGTTCTTGGGTTATGCAATGCCGCTCACCTGTCCCCCTGCGAATCTGTAAAGTAGGGAACCTACATTCGGCTGACGTAATTTCAGCTCCTGCGAGAACTTCACACTCTGATCTGCGGACTATTGATAGACCCGAGTCCTGGTTTTTATGTCCCCATCTTGAGAAGCCATTCAAGTCCATTACAGAGTCGTGATGGAAGTCTGCAAGATAGTTCCCTATCCGAATGCAGTTTTATTAAATCCGACTCTGCAGTCCTAACAGGAAAAGGAGCGAGGCCTGGTGTGAACAAGAAGGGCACTTTATAATAGTGTGTTATTCTGTGACATGTATTCAAGTATCCAAGTGTGAGTGTGTTTATAACTAAATACTCTAATAAAGTGCCCAGGGTGATTATTTAATATTTCGACTGAGCACATATTAAACTGAATATACTGTATTTGAGTAGACGTCGAAAAGGTGTGTGTGTCAGTGAAATGCTCAGTGTGTGTGAAATCGCTTATGTAGCTGTACTACTTTACTGTTAAAACAATTTGTTAAGAGTGCCACTCTTATGTAAGGTGTTATGAAACGTGTTGGGGGACTAGCAGCAGTAGCTAATGAAACCTACACCACTGGGATTTTACTTGGAACAGAACATAACAGAGAGAGAAACAGCTTCATGAGCTCTAAGAACAGGACAGGGAACGTCACACACAGTACATCTTGATTTTTAAAAATGTTTAGGTTTGGGTCACTGGTTTGTGCATTGTTTAGAGATTGGAAGATCTGGTTTGCCCTAGTTTAAGAAGGTTCTACATGTAGTGACATAGCAACATTCTTAATATTAGCAGTGATCAGGGCTCGACACCAAAGAGATTAAGAAGTTTCCAACTTGTGACCCATGAGATGGCGACTCCAGTAGAAACGCACAGGTTTTTAACGAGTAATGCAGCAGAGTATCTGTTTAATGGTGCAGCAGGCTACAATTCAACCCCCCCCCCCCACTCCAAAGAAAAACAATGTGGACATTCTTTAAAAAAATCAACAAGCAGGTATGATATCCAGCGTTATTCAGCGAAAGATGTCTGAAGTAAATTTGAATATTTAATTATACCATGTCACATTAGCTGGCTAGCTTGATAACTGACTGGTTCATATCCCCCACCCCCCTATTAGAGGCGGCCAGCAATAAAATGGTAAATGTGTTTATCGTAACTTATCATAGGATTTTTATTTATTTATTAATTAATAAATAAAATTAATATTTTTTTTCAGATTGGGGTCATTGGTTGTGCCGTGCTTAGAAATAGGAATATTATTGGGGAGTGAGGAAGGTAATGTTCTAGCACGTCACTTCAGAATGATGTCAGGTAGTTTGATTGAGTTAGATTTTCCTGATGTTCTTGCATATGAGATTTAGGCCTCTCATGAGGCGCCTGCAGGTTGGTTCCTCTTGGGTTTCAGGGGGCCTTATCACCACTTGCTCTTGTTCTAGATGATATTTTTATCTCGTGTCCAGTTAACATGCCCAACATGCTCTTAGGCTGTGGTACAGGGACATAAATACTAGCCTTGGCACAGAAATGGGCACGTTGTATCGTTTTACTTTGGGGTGAGCAATTACAGGGTCCCGAGCCTTGGAAGGTGGGGCTTCAGCATCCAATAACAGAGCTTTGAGATCTCTGTCCAAAAGAATGCAGGCCATGCGTCTCTCCCGTGCTGCCTGAGTGTGTGGCACATGGTCAGGGTTTTGTTGAGGGCACTGGGTCAATAGATGTGGTTTTTGTGTTGTGTGTGTGTGTGTGTGTCTGTTAGAATCACATGGTGTGTTTCCAGCTATGGATAGGGTTTCGCCGGTCTTGGCATGCTGAGTGCCCGTGCTGGTGGTGTGCACTGGGTTTCTGGCTCTCTAATAGGCTACGCAAATGACTGCAAATGACTTTCGGTTATTTGAACTCTAACACACGACTCTGGTCAAAACTGTTTTCGGATTAGTTCATGCACATCGAAAGGGGATGTCTATGAGCATTCAAGCTATTTTGTGTCTTTAGTAAACATGTTTGTCTTGCTGTTTGCACCATGCTCTGTATTGCAAACAAATGCTGCAGCCTTTATTATCCACAAATCAGAACATCGCCCTTGCGATCACTTTTAAAATCACAATTACTGATCAAACACAAAAAAAGGAAACGGTGGTGATCCATCGAACGGCATGGTGGCCATACATCTTATCCTGTTCGTCAGAACACTACTGTTATTCACTAAACTGCTCTAAATATTGCACAGGGAATTTAGTATTCCTTATGTGACATTTATGGCTACAAAAAAGAATCAGCTGAACCACTCTGCATTGACACGACACTGTTTTTTTTGGACTTCCATATAATGAAGGTCACCCACAACAGACGTCATATGTGCTGAGAGTGCTTGAAAATCACGGTTGAAAAGAACTTTTGTAATCAACAGCATGATATTGTTGTGATGATGCCATCACATTTCAAGATTCATCCGATCTCACACACACACACACACACACACACAACAGCAAAGGCACTGCAATCTGCCAAATCTCTAAGTATATTGTAAATAAACTGAAATGTTGACATCAAACACTCAGTTGTAGTCAGGTGCATGTGTCAAATGGAGACTCAACTGCTTTTGGGAAAACTTTGTGTAAGGGTGTGTGTGTGCGTGCGTGTGTGTGTGTGTGTGTGTGTGTGTGAGAGAGAGAGAGAGAGAGAGAGAGAGAGAGAGAGAGAGAGAGAGAGAGAGAGAGAGGACTTTGGGTCTCTTATTGAGAAGAGGCCTAAATGACAGCAGGAAGAAAACTTTCTCATCTAATTGGTTAACAGTTTAGCCAGTGAGATTCATCAGGAAGCTTTTATAAGCTGTTTCACTCGAGCGGATCTAGCCGAGCGAAAAAAAAATGTAAAATTGCCAGCGGAAAAATGTTATGTTGACATTGGAAAAACATTTGAGTGTTTTGGGAAGAAAAAAAAGAAAGTACTGGCATGGAATGTCAGCGCTATTAGTGGCCTTTCTTTGTGTGTGTGTGTTTGTACGTTTACGTGAGAGGGAAAGGGTGAGTCTAGCCTGCCTTGATGACATCACTGTCTGCTCCAGTGTTTTTCTTTTACTTTTCAATATCTAGAGGTCACAGGCCAATGTTGCTGTTGAAATCGGTGTTGCCCGTGTGCTCCAGTGTGAATTTAAAGACCTGGCTCTGCTCATGCCGAAGCTTACAGTCTTGGCACTGTAAATAATTCAACACTTTTACAATATTACATTGTCCATTGACACGTCTGTATACTTAACAGTTTGACTCACTTAACTTTTTCAGTACAACAGATTAATAGAAATTTAATAACTTTCACTGAAAGTGTCTGGCTGAAAGTGTAGGATTTGTTGTGAACCAGACTTTAGATGAATGAATGTTTATGTATGAAAGATTTTCTACACAATAGGGATCAAGTTCAAACTGTAATGTTGTATAATTTCGTTTTTTTTTCAACTAGTTTTAAATCAATCTTTTCGTATGGCGTAAAGATCCTCGCCGCGTGCAACTTTTTTTTCCCGAAGTGCACCGTTAATTAGACTCACAAATGCTCCGTTGCTCCGTTTGAA
>JAOUQW010000014.1:2528051-2540268 GCA_028565825.1 Olivaichthys viedmensis
AAAGGAAATCTTTTGGAATATCTGCATTCTCATATTTTGTTAAGAAAAAGTCCCCACAAGATTTGCTCAACTGGCCACACACACACACACACACACACACACACACACACACACACAGACTGACCTAATTCTATACAACAAGGGTCTTGTGCAGAAAAAAGGCAGATTGTGAGAGAATGAGCAGACTGGAAAGGACAAAACGTCAGAATTTACTCACACACACCTCTTTTGAGTCATGTGCTGGCAAGTGTACAATAGAATAGGCTATGTACCAGCATCTGATTAACATTTCAATCAACAGTTTACGTAGTGGTGGGCAAAATGACAAATATCACACCAGGATACTTGAAGATATTATTACGGTACAAAATATATATCCTGATACTAAATTTGCAGAGGTTGAATTTGGAACACACAAATCATACTGGCAAAAATAAACTATTTAAAAAGGAACAAGAGGGAAAATTGACGTCCACTCAGCTACTTCTTATTCTGAATAACAATGGAGATGGTCGATATTGTATAAATACTGACCCACAGTGCTCTCAGAAAAGCGTATTTGGACCTAAATTGTAGCAGTTATATCACCAACCTTAAAGTTTTTAATCAACTAAGTTTAAGAAATATTTACTACTACTAATTTTCTTTCTCTTCCACTCTCTCCCTTTTCTCTTGCAGCTGGTGGGGGCCCTCACCTGGCCAACTCCCCGACAGTTATAGTGATGGTTGGTCTGCCTGCCAGGGGCAAAACGTACATCTCAAGGAAACTCACTCGCTACCTCAACTGGATTGGCATACCCACCAAAGGTAAACTCACCAAACTGGAAAAGTTCTGGGATTTGAACTCACAACCTTCCGCTCACTAGCACAGAACAATATCCACTGCCCACAGGAGACAGTAAAATAACATAAGCTGCTCCTAACAGTTGTGGTTCTTCTACTGTATTAACATGTTGATTCTGGTGTGTGTTGTGTGTTACTCCCTGCAACTAATGTTTGTGTTGCACTTTTGCGTCTTTTTTCAGTCTTTAATGTTGGCGAATATCGCAGAGAGACGGTAAAGAACTACAGCTCATTTGACTTCTTCAAATCGGACAACAAGGAGGCAGCCAAAATAAGAGAGTGAGTCAGACCTGCAATAGACCTTAGTCAATATAATGAGATACTAGCTCCTATAATTATGAATATTTTATAAATATAATTATTCATTCTGTTATCCATTTTGTCCATTTCCTCAGACAATGTGCCTTAGCTGCTCTCCAAGATGTCAAGACTTACCTGACTGAGACAGGTGGTCAAGTTGCAGTAAGTATCTTTTCATAAGGAACATAGGCACTTACACAAGGTATGGATTCTCACGCGCATCACTGTCTGCAGGTTTTTGATGCCACAAACACAACCAGAGAAAGAAGAGACATGGTCCTGGAGTTTGGTGCTGAGAACGCCTTTAAGGTTGGTTGTTTTACCACAGCATTCAGTCATCGTACCTGTTTTTTAACTTTAATTGTATTCATTTGGCACACGCTTTTATTCAACGTGACTTACAAGTGAGGCAGAATCCAATCCAGCATGGCCCATAGCAGTTGAGAGTTAAGGCACTGACTCGGACTCCTTGCTCTTACAGATCTTCTTCATCGAGTCCGTATGTGATGATCCGAACGTCATTGCTACCAACATCATGGTACGTTTGTGATGGGCAGCCAGTCTGAAGTTATAAGTCTGTTTGATAAATGCATTTCTGAATTAATAATAATGTTTGTTTGTTTTTTTTCCTGAAAATGGCACTGTTGTGAGGTATAAAGCCTTTTTCTGGAAAAAAAACACCAAGTCTAAAACTGCAAACAGAGATCCTGCCTTGATTTTCAGTAGAGTCTAATATCTGTAAGTCATTTAAACCCAAAAATCTTTTGTTAACAGGAAGTGAAGGTGTCATGTCCTGACTACCAAGACTGCAACAAGATGGACGCCATGAAAGACTTTCAGAAGAGGATCGAGTGTTACAGAATGAACTATCAGCCGCTGGATCCTGACAATTATGACAGGTACTCGCACAAACACAGGTTTATCTTATGCAGCCTCGTCATAATTATCGTAAATACAAGTTCTCGACCTAAAAGTTACACATAAATGTCCCTACAAGTCATAATTATAAGTGGGAGCTTTGGGAACAATTCTGATACCGAAATTACCCTTTCATTAAAGGACAGTTTCAGTGGTAAACGGTAGACAACACTTTATTTTTCTAAACACAACTTACCTGTAGTGTTCATTGACCTATGTTCAGGTCATTTTGATTTGAGTGTAACAAAAATAAAACTGTTAAAAATGACTGGTATTTATATAAATTGTGAACCAAAAGCTGCCACCAGGGGATCCAAAAAGCATGGCAGGTGCTGTTTAGGCTCATTTCTATTAATATTGTTTAAATTGCTAATAATTGAGGTGAACATATGTTGGTTATTTAAAAATAAATTTTTACATGTGTATTTCTATAAAATCTAAAGAGTTGGGACTTGGCAAACGGCATATCCATTTCTAAGTGGTGAACAGGTCAGGAATGTTAAATAGAATTATCATTGCATACCTAACCTCGACTTCTCTGGGCTGTCAGGAACTTGTCCTTTATCAAGGTGATCGACGTGGGCCGCAGGTTCCTAGTGAACCGCATCCAGGATCACATCCAGAGCCGTATCGTCTATTACCTAATGAACATCCATGTCCAGCCGCGCTCCATCTACCTGTGTAGACATGGCGAGAGTCAACACAACCTGCAGGGCCGTCTGGGAGGAGACTCGGGTCTCTCTACTCGTGGCAGAAAGGTACAGTCAAAAGAAAGGATACAGTTTTACATATACATCTTTATTTTATGTAACAAGTAAAATGATTATTGTAAAAGTAGTAAAACAACTTGCATTCTGACACTTCGACAATTTCCTGATTTTGGTGAACAGAGTTAGTTTGAGGCTCAAAATGTCGGGTTGTATTTCCCCAATATGGCCTCTAGCCTTTTTTTTTATTTTATTATATATATTTTTTAAGTGTAGTACACCATAGCATAGTGTAATCAGGGTAGTGGGTGGAAAAGGGGTCTAATTTGCATATCTTCCTTTTTTTTTTCTTCTGCAGTTCGCTGGAGCTCTGGCCAAGTTTGTGGAGGAGCAGAATCTTAAGGACCTGAAGGTGTGGACGAGCCAGCTAAGGCGAAGCATTCAGACTGCTGAGGCGCTAAATGTGCCGTATGAGCAGTGGAAGGCCCTTAACGAGGTCGATGCAGTACGTTGATCAACTCGGCCATCTTCCTTTTAATCTCTCCCCCATTTAAGTAAGCATCTGACTAAGATGTGTGTTGTGTATGTCAACAGGGTGTGTGTGAAGAGATGACATATGAAGAAGTGAGGGAGCGATACCCTGAAGAGTTCGCTCTCAGAGATCAGGACAAGTATTACTACCGCTACCCCAGTGGAGAGGTGAGCACCATAGATTCACACATAATCCACAATCACATTACAGCAAGAGATCCAAAATAACCAGCTGCACTACAGAGTGTAAAAGCTGTCATATTAAACCAATAATACAAAATACACATATACATAAGACATATAAAGGCACTTAACTATAAGCCAGACTAAACAAATGATTTCTAGACTGAAATTAAAGGTGTTTCTGCAGAAGGTATTTCCCATTTAAGTGAATTAGCTTTTTTCGCCAAGCAAGTTTTATTCATTTGGTGTGACTGCTGCTTCAAACGTCCTTACCTGAGCTATCCTGTAAAATTCTTCTTCTTCTTCTTCTTCTTCTAAAACTCTACTCATCCATCAAAGCACTAAAATACTTGTTTATATATTTAGGATCTTTTAATGCTCTAAATGTCAATTGGGCATGTTCTGATTAAATTTGAACAGTTATTGTCAGTTTGCCATGCCATTATCACAAAATTGTATTACACAATACAATAGTCATTATAATACCACATTTTGAAATTAAATAAAAGGTGCAGAATTGCAGAGTTATGGGACAGCTTCTTTAAGAAGGGTACATGTCATGCTGCCTTTAGATTCCTAAAGAAGGAAACTTGAACAGCTGTCCTACCTTGGTAGTCTTCTTCCTATGGAATGCAGGGATAGTGAGCACACTTTGAAGTGTTGGTGATTGCTGTATAGTGTGGCATATCACGTTCCAATTAGAGATAATGGAATTTCTGTTTCCCTTCAGTCGTACCAGGACCTGGTACAGCGGGTGGAGCCGTTGATCATGGAGCTCGAGAGGCAGGAGAACGTTCTAGTCATCTGTCATCAAGCTGTCATGCGCTGCCTCCTTGCCTACTTCCTAGACAAGAGTGCTGGTGAGACACTGCTGGTGTAATGCATAATTCCTGATTAACTTCTACTTTTGGCTGCCTTGTTTGAATGGTCATATAATGTCTAATCCTCTAATCCTGGGCCTTCTGGCTGCAGATGAGATGCCGTACCTAAAGTGTCCACTCCACACCATATTGAAGCTGACACCAGTGGCCTATGGTAAGAGCTTTGTTATTATTAGCACTATTAGACTTATTACTATGTTTTCCAGACATTAAGTCCCCCAGGAGTGAAAGGTACACCCCATAAAGTCTGTCTGTTTTGTTGTACAAATCCTTTAACTTTAATTAACGCAAGAACTGCAATGGGATTTTCAACTTTTTCTTAGCACCAAGCTAATGGTAGTGTAGGTTCTGATAACCTTTTTCTAACCTCCTTCTACTGTAAAACATTATCAACTGCGCATATTACAATTAGGATAAAGCAAAAATGACAATATATACAAGGGGAAAAAACATGTCTTACAGTCTAGAAAATAGGGTATTAGCATTAGTCTGACATACATGGGGAAGCCGTGCTAACTTGTTGAGTTGTTGCTAATCTTTTCAGGGTGTAAAGTGGAGTCCATCTCATTGAACGTTGAAGCCGTTAACACGCACAGGGACAGACCTGAGGTAAAAATACGACATGCACCCAGAAACAAACACATGCGCATACGGAGTTGGACTTGAAGCCTGATTGTCTCTCTTTTTCTCTCTCTAGGAGTTAAAGAGAAGTCAAGGCACTCTGATTAGGAGGAACAGCGTGACTCCTCTCACGAGTCATGAACCCACTAAGAAGCCTCGTATCGATGGCCTGGACGATCCAGCCATCCCTGAACACACTCCTGCACCACTGAGCTTCTGTGCCAATGCAAACAACTCCCTCGCACTGTCCACACAGGTACAGTACCCAACCCTCAGTGTGTGTACCTTTTTGTTTTTTGTGCTCACCACTGAGTACTAACAGCGATCCATGTGCACTTGTCCATGTTCTTATCACTCAATCCCACTCTTCTTCGTTCCTCCATTTTCTCTCCTACTCCTCTTAACACTACTCCTCTAAGCACTGGCTTGGTCTAGCTTGTCTGTAAGTATCAATGTCCTCTGTCTTTCTCCTTCTTGTTTATTTAGAACTCATAGACCAGCTCAAGTGGTGAAGTTATTTGATCAAGTAAACCTAATTGGTGTCATCCAGTCTTCTTTAAAATGTTGTGGCGTTAGTATTATTAAGGTTCTATATGGGTAAAGATAAAATGCCAGATAGAACCTTGTAGTACTAAGGTTGTGATGTGTGTTAAGAGGTAAAACTGTATTATCATTTAGGAATTATAGTGCGTCTGTACGCAAATAACTTCACCCAAGCCTTCACTTCCTTAACTGGCATTTTTACCCCCTGCATCATAGATAACACAACATTATCCAACCTTGCAGTGTGTGTGTGGGCTGTGGTTCTACCAGCTGTCAGTTAGCTTATTGCTCATTGGTCTGTTAACTTTGTTTTTTGTCTTGTCCGTCCTGTGTCTGTCTGTTTTGCATGCCTAAAGGCGCACTGTGTTCCACTACCTGACAGTTGTGTCTGTGTTGCTGTTTCAGAGGTAAATTTTGAGCCTCTGGCACTGAATAGATAAGCTGCTCACTATTATTTTAACAATTTAAACAAAGATTTCACGTGTAGGTTGTGACATTTTCTGGCATTTCAAAAGAATAGGGCACCTGGGATTTTATTTCTGCCTGTCCTCAAAAGAGCATATAGCGGAAGGTTTTGGTTACCCACAGGTTTTTACTATTGCGACCTCACGTGACCTTGCACAAGAAGATTACATTTTAGGTTGCAGGAAAGGACAGGAGCACAGAGTACGTCAAGCAATTGGACCATTTACAACTTACACAGAATATAAATGTTATAAGGGCCGAAATTAGACTTGTCCTAAAAACACCCTGGCACATAGAAGAACACGGATCTTGGATTGTGAGTTATGTTTCACCTGCTATAGCATCATCAGACATTAATCAGTTTCTTTAGAAAGCATTCGGTCGTGTCAGCATCACCACATCAGCCCTGTGCTTTCTATCAGTGTCAAGTCTTGGAGACCTCTAGTCCTGTTAATCTAGCCCAAAAACCTAAATTGTCTTGATTACCAAGTTTACAGTATTTTCCAGACTCTAAAACATGTTTTTTGCCCTCTAGCAGGCATTGCAGCTTATGAAGTGAAACAACTAATGCTACTATTATTATTATTATTAGCTTAATTTTTATGCCCATTCATTAGTGTGTTTATGGTAGGTGTGCTACTCCAGCATTTACGGGATTCAGTCGTCCCTGCGGCATGTTAAGGACTGTAGCAAAGGCTTCAGCTAGTTATTTGGTCTCATTTTACTAAACTTTTATGATTTGTTGTCATTTTCATAGATTTAATGTGCTTAATCATGCTTTGTTTAATCCTTTAATCTTTCTGTGTAAAGCACTTTGAGATTTTGGACCAAAAATGAAAACGGTGCTATATAAATACAGATTTATTCTTTCATTTTTATTCTTCTTTTTTTTTTCATTTTTTTATTAAAAAAAAAACTTCTTTTAAAAAAAACCCCCAACCCTTTGTCTTCATGCAGAACCTGAAACGATGCACCACAGAGAAGCATGACATTGCCCAGCTCTGCCAGTGAGATGGATGATTTGCTTTCACCTCATTCTGACAAAGGCGTGGCACCAAAAACTCCTTTACAAGAGTTTAGGACCGTTCGACTCCCTCTCTTTCCCCAAAAGGACAAGAAACAGGCAAAGTGGAATAATGAAGTCTGTGAGCACCAGTGTGGGACTGCCATGTGTGTGTGTGTGTGTGTGTGTGTGTCTTCATATAATGAAGGAGGGATTAGTGATTCAGTGAAGCCACATTTACATCACTGCAATTTGACAGCACCACTGTGAGGTGTGTGTTTTGTTTAGTTTTTTCTCATTCACTATCACCTCCTTTCAGCACAGATTGACCCTCTTTGCTACACACAGATCTGAGTGTATGATTCAAACATGTTTGTTTTGATGAGGAAAGCACACACACCACTGTACAATCACCAAAGACTGTTAAAACTGTGTGTGCGAGTATGTGGACACACTGTCATGCTCACAAGGCGCACTATGCCTCATGTAGGGCCACTTATGAGTACTAAGTTTGTTCTTCTTTACATGTCATTTTATTGTCATATCTATAAAGTTTGTAAAATTTCTCTATACTGCTGCTGGCTTTGGTAAAACTTTGCTCATTTGTTGTTAATGTCACAGTTTCAGATGTGTCCCATGAATGTATGTTGGATATTGAAGGAATGTTCATGATATCATGATGTGCACGTCTGATTGGGATTATCATCATATGTGGATTGTGTGGATTTTTAACTGGAATGTATTTGTATTCACAGGGTAATTTTAATTGTGCAGTACCATTTGTTTGTGATGGGGAGAGATTTTTTATTTTATTTTTACTCAATGAATGACTGAATTAATTCCCTAGAGTGCCTAGTGCTTCGGCTTTCAGGCCGACAATGCTTTTCTGTACTAATTATCTGCGAATACACTATGTATAGAATCCTTTAACATTTCAACTGTTGTTGTTCAAAGTTTCTTAGGTATGATATTTTATTTCCATATACACTTCATGTAAACCAAATGTTTACAGTTTGAAGTCCAAGGTATTTTTTATCTACGTATATATTTATTAGGTAATGAGCAAGGCAGAATTTAATACAGAAACAAGCTTTACTGTTACACTAGTTCAGGCACTAAGATAAGTATTATTTAAAGAACTTTGTGAAGCTGTAACTGCACTTTGAGGAGCCGTGGTTTGGTAGTTACATAGAACATAACATGGTACTATTTTTGTAATGCTGTATTTTTTTCTGTTAACCTATTTATTTATTTTTAAAGTAGGATTTGCATTTTGAGTACAAAGCACCTTCTTTGTAGAAATGATGGCCCATAGCTCCACACTTACTTGTTTCTTTAAGAGGAAATATTAAATGGATTTGCTGGACCTAATAAATAACCTGAAGGAAATCAGAAGGCCTGAGGTTTTACTGTTTGCTTCTACAGGGCTCTGTCTCATTTCCTTTTCCTTGTTTTTCCCATAGATGGTCAGCAACAGAGCTTGTCATTTCCTGAGAGCTCAGCTTGCTTCGGCCCACAGGCTGGTTTTATTTAGACATAGTGTCTGCCATTAATTTTGAATCTCTCCCACACTCCATCCTTCAGCTTACTGATGATAAAACATCTTGCTTCTGTTCTCACTTACGGAAAGAGAAAATGCAACCAAACCTACCTTTGTCTATCAGTTCTGGACACTTGGCATTAGTCTTGTCAATGCAACAGGCTAGCAATACTAAATGAGTCATTTTAAACCATGTGATATCTTTATAGTTTAAGGACTGGTAAGTAAACAAGGAAATAAGAAGAGGAAATGACTCTTTTGTATGACAGTAAAGACAATTAAAATATGAAATAATGACCATGATAATTCACAATTAACCTAGACAAACAAACACTGAGTAAATGTATGGCAGGAAAATACCTTGATATACATTTATATGTGATCATGACTTGAATGTAATTTCCATACATTGTAATTTCACTAATACAGATTAATATACATAAACATACTTTCAGATGTCTGATTAACAGAAGTCAGAACTATTTGAACCTTTTTCCTCTTTCAGTTCCTGACATATGGAGAGATGACTAGAAACATTAACAGATAATAGATATCTTTTACCACACATTGTTTATTGTCGGACTCAAATCGGCTTGAGAATGTAGAATGTGAAATTTAGGCTTTCCATATAAAGCCAAAAAGGTTCACTACCAGTACAACAGACTTTTTAACCATCAATATTCTATTTATAAAAGCTTACACTTTCACATCCAACCATAATAGTTGAGAAATCTTAGTTAGACTTGAGTGTGACATTGTGAAATAATACTGTAATATACAAGAAAAAGAATTTGCCCTTATCATCTAGTGAATACAATCTCATCATTCATAACCAGGTCCATGCAACAGGTCAGCAATGCTACATGAGTAAGCATTTGAAATCTACATTGTTTCATAACTGTAAGGTAAACAAGCAGATTTAAACAGGAAATGACTGGGTCTAATAAAGCAATTATCAAAAAAGAATTACACAGGGGTTTCTGTGTGAAAGCTTTTATACATGGCACTAAAACTAGCTAAGATGACGGTATAGGAAACAAGGCCAACAATAACACTCAGGAATTACACACAAGTTTACTTAAAATAAAAAACACAAATAAGCACTATAAACTTTCAGAAAAAAAAGATCAGATATAATATTTAGAAATTAATTTGATAATTTAATTATTACTAGTACAGCTAAAAGTAACCTGGTATCTAGTGTACTTCTTCTTATGTACACTTAGACATGACATATACTTAGTATATTAAAAGAAAACTGTAAGTATACTTGACACTTAGTGTTCATCTCTCCAAGTATACATTGGTATAGTTGTAGTGAACTAAACTTACAGTATATTTGAATTAACTTTTTTTTTTTTTTCGTAGGGGAAGCTAGATTTAACACGATTCCCTTATCAGGTTAAGCCATTGCTGTCGAATTCAGTTGTTGTAAGGGAATGATGCTAATACCTTTATGATTTATAAATGAAAAACATATGCATCATTGCTACAACCCTTCTATGTTATTAACAGTTACCAACTAATATAAAATCACCAAGTTGTTTCCCAGAAATAGTGCATGAAAATTGTAATGAGTCCTTCCCATTTCTTATAATATCCAAAAAACCCATACCAACTACTGATTAGGTCATCAGTCTTGAGAGTTGTGTGTATGGGACTACAGTCAGGCACACCATTATGAGCTAGTTATTTATAGGACTATATCCAGTCATTCTGAAGACTTCTTATGTGAGGTCAGGTGCAGATAGACACAACAGCACAGAATCTCCTCAATGTAAAGTTTCTACTAATCAGATTAAATAAAGTCTAAGTGTTGTAAAATAATCAATGTTGAATATAATATAACTTTTCTATAATGTAACCTAACTCAGTAGGTGTAAATAAAATAACTAGGACTCTGTTTTTGGAATTAGACTGTGTATAATATCTGTGCAATGAGTGCACAGCAATGTAACATTTCAATTGTTTTATTGCATTGTATTATTACTAGGGAATTGCCTCAATTTCTATTTTCTCATGGCAGGGATAAACATGACATTAAACCTAAAATAAAGGTTTAATCAGATCCAATTATATTTTATTACATTTCAGTCAGACTGATCAAATCAACTCAGTGTACACATCACACTAATATCTGCTAAAATATAGTCCACAGTCTTGATTATGGTATAGTATTAGCTTTATGTTATGCTGCTTCTAAAGAGTGGAAGTCAGAAAACACAGCAAGTTAGGTTTGGCAGTAGTTCTGAAACCACAGCTTCCTGTCACAAATGTAAGCATTCATTTGTCTCATCCTCTAACAGTACAAAAACATTTTATTTGTGGTGTATTATTGTTGGCATATCATTACCAGACCTAAGCAGCTGGAGGAAGAGACTCAACATTAATTACTGACCTAAAATGACTAATAAACTGAGTCATCTTCATGGAGCATTTGCATAGTGGTGGCAGTTTCATTTAATCGTGTGCAGTGTGGACGTGACTTCTCTCATGTCTGCTGGTGACTCCAGCATCTCGGCTTAATTTACAACATTTTGGAAAGCAAAATGGAGGAAGGAAAGAGAAGCTTTCATTATCTGAGAAAGAGCAGCAAGAACACATTTTCATTTTACAAGCACACCATGCAGGTAGATTGAACTCCAAGAGCTTGGATGAGGCTATTTGTATTCCCATGGACGAGCTTTCAGCGCTTGTATCTCTGAGCTAATTTGCTTCATTAAGCGTCTTATATTTACACATAGGTGTTCCAGTGGTTTGACACAATCCGTTTAAGCGTGCCTGCTTGAAATAGACTGATAATGCTCTTTATGGAGATGAGCAGGCTGACTAATTACACTCTTACCAGCCCTGGCAAATGTTCCCACGCTCCTTAGCATATGTCATCAACACATTAGGGCATCAGTCCTTTTGATGTAAAGAGACTTGGGTCACTGAGTGCATTTGAAAGCAAACACAGACAGAGCTGAATCGTCCAGACACACCTTCCTCGTCTGGTTGCAGTGACTTCTTATATAACCCCTAGGTCTGTTATTTAGGCTCCATGGCGATTAGCAGGTCAACAGAAAAAGTAATCAGTAATGCTGTCTGTCAAAGCTGACTCATCAGGCATTGCATTTCCTGAGTCATGGAGCCAGGTCCTATCTGAACTACAGGAACAGAGACAGGGATACACGTGTGTGTCCTTATGTGACACAAAGAGAGACAGAGATCTGACTGCACTCGGCCTTGCACAAAAAAAGCTCTGTGGCCCTGATTGAACTACATAAACAAGTTTGTGACAAAAATGAGAGACTGTATTACATCATTAGGGAGGAATATGGCAAACTCATGAAAATGGGTATTCTACAAGCGTTAGAAGTCTTGTGTAGTGTTCTTACTAGATCGTCAACCATTTTAAGAAATGTCCCAAATGCTAGAATGCATAGAATTAATTCTAGCTTCTCAATGGAGTCATGTAACTAGTGAGTCAGTTTACAAATATCACATTATAATAATTGGGTAATTAAATAAAGCATTGCGCTATCTGTAACATACAGCTATCTACCTGAAATAGCTGCATTAATTCAATTCAATTCAATTTTATTTGTATAGCGCTTTTAACAACAGAAATCCGGATGTAGATCTAGATCCCTAATGAGCAAGCCAGAGGCGACAATGGCAAGGAAAAACTCCCTGAGAT
>JAOUQW010000014.1:2544795-2555182 GCA_028565825.1 Olivaichthys viedmensis
AATGCTGGTATGTCTTAGCCCATGCCAAGCATTTGGCCTTGTTTCCCTTCCTGAGAAGTGGTTTAGAGACTGCTACTTGTCCTTTGAGCCTTCTTTTGACACTACTTTTGCTTATTTGAGTCTATTGTTTTTTATTCAGCACATTCTGTATCTGTGATGAAGTTGCTGTTCCCTCTCCCAGTGAACAAAGCTTTATGTTTTGCTCTTCTGATGATGTGGTCACCTTTGGGCTGCCTGATCGTGCTTCTGATACAACTGATCCAGTTTCTTCAAAGCATTTTAGAGTGTGCAATGAAAAAATCCCAGATTTTCAATGTGGTCTCATACTTTTGAACCCCACTGTATATATATACACCTATATTCATATTTCAAGTGTTTCAAAAATCTGTTATGCTGCTGATGTAATTATGTGGAATGGTTTGGGGGCAGAATAGGTTCTTATGATGTATACTAGGAGAAGAGGAAGCCTACAACATCAGTTGACTTCTTGTAGTACAGTGTTATAGATTAAGAATAATGTACTTCTTTTACTGATTCTCTTTACTGATTTTGTGTTTATAATTGCTGTAACGTTCTCAGTGTGTTGGTGTGGGTGTGCATCTCAGGGGCTCTTAATGCGAGCCATCCCCGGGTTGATGAAAGAAAAGTTTTTGAACATAGTTTGGTCCACGCTGTTGATGAGGGTGCGATCAGCACAGGAGAGCCGAGGTTTCTCGTTAATGAACTCCTTATCAAAGTTACTGCAGTCGCTTGGCGAGTTCTACAAACAGAGAGCAGATTTAGTGGGCGTAAACTCAAACAGACAGTAGAAACATTTAATACACATGCATAGAAATGGCACTAACAAAAGAGGACACATATAAACATGCCTTAATATTTGTGCTATCCATTGCTATTCATCCCTTACAGGTCAAAGTAACTCATTTTAAATGTTAAATAAAAGTCAAACAATTATTTACTTTTCCAATACTAATTTGATTTATTATTTGATTTAGTTATACTAAATATACCAATTTTATTATTTATACTACAGAGATTATGTTCAGGCCGTTTTGACCTGAGAGTAACAAGGTGAAGTAAAAGTGCTAAGTAGGGACTGATTGGCAGTCTGAAACAAGAGGGTGATTTTAGTCATTGTCACATTCCCTCCATCTTTATTTTACATCCCCACCTGTGGGATTCTGGCCCTGACTTTTTTCCTCTTGATTCATATGTCTTTATGTTTATGTGGGCTATTAACAGTATATGCCTATAGCAGGGGTCTCCAGTCTTATCATCAAAAAGCTGGTGTCGCTGCAGGTTTTATTCTAGACAAATAGGAGCCACATCTAGTCATCGTTTGAAGACCAAAATCAATTGATTAAACAAGTGAAATCAGGCGTGGCTCCTATTTGGCTTGAATAAAAACATGCAGCCACGCCGGGCCTTTGTGAATAAGACTGAAGACTCCTGGCCTATATTCCCCCTATGTAGAATCCGTATTTCTAGAGAAATGCCAATCTTTTGTCTGATTGAGAGTTTCTGTACACCCCTCCTATATATGACTATCATAAGAGTTTCTGTCAAACAGCCATTGGTGTTGTAGTGTCTCACATATGACTCCAAAAGTAATCACAGCAAAGGGGCCTAGACACCATCCTACCAGGTGCTGAAGTTAATGTCAAACAGATACTGTAGCTTAAAGTGCAAATTAATAGGGTCCAATGTATAGAGGAAGGGCTGTTTAGTTGACCAGTGATTGTCAGGATTGTGTTTAAAATATAAAATACAGTCTCAAGGGCGAACAGAAAAACAAGTGGAGCCATGCTTGTTTGAATGTCTCCTGTGTTGTGTGTTCATTCCTCAGCTGGTAGAGGACATGGTGAGAGAGCAGGGTGTTCATTCTTTCTAAGCATCAAAATTATTTTGTTTTATTTTATTCTTAATTCTCTGTTCAATATATCAGTGCATCATAAAACCCAGACCTGTATAATCAAATAAACACAATTTTGGACTCAGTTATTTTTGGGATTACTCAATAATTATACAATACAGCTGTGCATCTGCCTTCAGAAGGATCCACAGGCATGGGAAGGGCCTTTAGGGGCTGATTTAGATACATATTGTTTATATTGCAATTAAGTTGCATTGTATATTTGAAAAATACATTAAAAATTATTATTTTTTAAATAAAAAAAGATGGCCCGGGTCAGTGGGACAGCCATTCCTAACTACTGAACAGAACTACAATATATACATAGCTGAGCATTAAACTTACCACAGTTGGTCTGAAGGGTGGCTCCACCTGCTGCTTCTCTAGTGCATTCCAGTCTGTGTCTCTAAAGAATGAATGCTGCCGAATATTTCCCCTCACACCCAGCCTCTGCTCCGGCTCCCGCACAAACAGCTACAACCAAGCCGAGAAAACTCGATCAAATACAAAAGGCTGAGTCCACTACTAAAATTGTTTTTGTTTTAGCAATGCATCATAAAATCAATATTAGTCGAAATATTAGTCCAAAGCAGTGTGCTTATCACAGCCTATCACTGCTTATTTTCTAATTTGGACCTGCACCTGTCCTCGTAGATTACTGATTATTTATGGTATGACTCCTGCTTTGATTTTTGGAAATACCTTAAAAATGCTGAGCACACACATCCTGCCAATTACCAATACCGCAACATTACATTAGGTATACATACTGTATCTAGTAATTAATAAACTAGCAACTCAGTTTATGTTCAAGCATTTTTCCATTTCATACAAGGATTTCTTAAACAGCTAAAAGGATTTTCAAATATTCTTTAATAATCAATATCAATTGAGTAAAATGTTTCTTGAATTAAATACTTTAATGAGAATGTCTCGAGCATCTCTGGTCAGCCAGCGTGGGTAACAAGGGTCGTCCGTACGGATGGACTGGAACAGTTCCTCCTCGTCATGCCCATGGAACGGTGACTGACCAATCAGCATCTCATAAAGAAGGACCCCAAAGGACCACCAGTCCACTGAGGTGCCATATTTCTGTCCAAGCAAAATCTGGAGCAGAACAGAGAAAACAGTTTACATGATTACATATCGAATTCAATTCACATCAGATGACAGCATCAAACACAGTATTAACCTTCACTATTTACAAATGTATCTAGACCAGGACACGGGCAATACAATTGTTAAATTTATTATAAAATACCCAATATATTTTCATCTTTATCTAAAGGATTAGCAATATAAACAGTATTGATGGTATTAGACCCCCAAACCCCCTTCCAATGTTTAGGGCTCCTGATGGCAGCTGTGTATGCCTAGTTGGAAATTTAAAAAAGAAATAGAGGTAATGGGACAGTAACTACAGTCATATGATTTTTTTTTTCCTTTTCAGATTTACAAAGGCCAGCCATTTATAACACTTATATTATACTGTACCTTGTTAGGTCAAAATGACCTAAGCATAGTTCCTAGCATATAAATAATGCAGATTTTTTATGTTCTCCAAAAAGCATAGCTGAGCGCATAAAGTTTAATGTTGGAAAAAATAATATTTAGCATTGTTCTACTTTCGGTAAAATTTTTAAATAATTGTACTACTCTTGTAATTATTTTGTAATTATTCAATATTGTGTACTGCATATTTTATTGCACTGTACTGTATTGTATTGTATTGTACTTATGGCATCCTGTTTACTGCATTTCATTTGCACTGTATTGTATTGTAAATGTATTGATAAACTGTCTTTAAAATATGTGATTGTTGTATTTAATTTATGTGGCACTGCAACAAAACAAATTCCTTGTACATCTTGTACTTGGCGAATAAAAAGATTCTGATTCTGATTTAACCTGCTCTGGACATAAGGGATGAGTGGGTCACCTCAGGAGCGATGTAATCTGGAGTGCCACAGAAGGTGGCGGTTTGAGCTTCTCCCACCATGTTCTCTTTACACATGCCGAAGTCAGCAATCTTAATGTGGCCATCGATATCTAGCAGGATATTATCCAACTTCAGATCCCTGCAAATGGATAACACACAGAAACGCTGCCAAGTCTGTGTACATGGATAAAACTCCTTCAGTACATCACAATTTTTATTGTGATTACCTGTACACAATGCCTTTTGAATGTAGAAACTGCAGAGCACAGATGATCTCAGCAGCGTAGAACCTACCACAGTGGAGAAAGAGAGAGAGATAGAGAGAGAGAGAGAGAGAGAGAATGAAGAAGAGACGAAAAAGAGTTAGGCCTGAATTTCCTTTTCTATGTGTGTGAGCGTATAAGAGTAGTATGTGTGTCTCACGTGGAGCGTGGGAGATCAAATCTGTGGCAGGCCTGAATGTGGAACATTAAATCTCCTCCATTTAAATACTCCATCACGAAGAACAGATTCTCCTATATGGCATATCCACACACACACACACACACACACACACACAGTATAATCAGTACGTTGTGTTTAAAAATATGTGTTTGTGCTGTATGTCTGAATGTACATGGTTTACCTTGGTCTGAAAAGTACAGTAGAGGTGTGTGAGGAAGGGATGCTCCCAGGCAAGAGACAGAACTCTCCTCTCGACCATAGTGCACTCCACGTCATCGTCCATCAGAACCACGTCCTTCTTCAAAGCCTTTACTGCAAAGAACTTCCCTGTGGCCTTCAGCTCGGCAAGAAACACCTGCAAAAACATTTTGCCGAAATGTAAAGAAATTTACATAGGAAAAAAAACATGAGCAAGAATTTTAAGTAGTCTTAAGTGTTGAATAAAGTCTCTTTCTGTTCATATATCCACCTTGCCAAAGCTGCCCTTTCCCAGCATCTTGTGCAGGGTGAAGTTGTCCAGGGTAAATTTGTGGTGCTCTTTGTGTGGAACAGCATACAGTGGCTCTGAATCTTCACTAAGACTTGGCCTGTCGCCCTCTAACGGCAAATCCCAGGCTACACCCTGCTGCTCTGAAAGTGGCAGAGAAATCAGGATTAAGATTCAGAGTTCCCAGGATACACTACAGCATAAAGTAAATGGCACAAAGTGTGGTGGGAGTGCATAGGTACAGTATGTATCACAGTATGTATCTGCCAAGGCAAATGATAGATAGTGAATGATGATGATAGTTCCAGGTAGCGTATACCCAACACTCTACCTCCCCTGAATACTAACAGCTGTTCATCATAAACAGACTCATCAAGGACTGTTTAAATAGCACAGACAAAATCATTCCAGATGTTCCTGTAGTATTTCTGTGTTATTTCTGTAGTATTTCTGGCCATTTGTGTTTCTAGGAGCTTAGCACTGCCCTCACTAAGTATATGCTCGGTGTTTATTGCGCTAGCTCAAATTATATTAATTGGTACTTCAGTGTCCACAGCTTTCTTTCTTTCATGCCTTGTTTAATGTCTTAAACAAGTACCAAGTCTCCACTGTCTTTGTTTACATTGTTCGCCTTGAGCTGTATTAAACTTTGTTCAAAATTTGTGATTATTATTATTTGGTACTCTGTTTTTCATTATTATTTTGTGCTACCTTATTCTCATTTTTTGTTTCTTTCTGTTCAAATGTAGGTTTGCTTTTCATTGTTCTAATAAACCTCTTACACTAGTGTCCATCCTAGTCTGGACTGATTATTTACACTTAGTAAATCTTAGATTTTGATGGCTTCTCAGTTTTATCAAGTGTAGCTATGAAAAACCTTGTCACTACCTAATCGAAATATTACTAGGCTAAAAAAAATATTTTATATCATGCCTGCGCTACTCTCTTGCTCTCCTTTTTAAGTTAAGCTACTTGTAATCTAGATAGGCCTGTTGTAATCTTTGTTTGTACTATGATTACAATATGCACTTTAGATACTGTAGGTGTCACGGCTGCGTACCAGAGGGAACAGGACACATGCGCGAGGCTTTTCTGACATTTAAACATATTTTATTTCGCTAACAAAGACAGGGTTTAAACTGACAAAACATGCCAGCGACAGGCGTGATGAACACACAAACATCGAGAGACAACACAGGATGGAAACAAGCAGGTATTTACAGGCGTGATGAACACACAAACATTGAGAGACAACACAGGATGGAAACAAGCGGGTATTTAAACACTTAGTAATCAAGGGGAGACAGACGAGGAACAGCTGGTAACATTTAACATAACTCACGTGACAAGGACAACTAAACATAAACACAAGCGCGTGGCGGCCGTCGCCATGGCGACCGCCACTATGTCCCGCGCACAGCCGCGTGCGTGACAGTAGGTGTATCTAATAAACTGGTAACTTGTGTATGTCTGTCACAACCTTGGCTTGCTTTGGGTCTCAGCTCCCATGGAAGCAGCACCATGTGTTTGTTTCTAGTGTCTGTGTTGGCCATTGAAGGTGGGTTGCCTGGCGTGTGTGTGTGTTACCTTTGCGTGGTGGTGGTGATGGTTCTAGAGAAGGGATTAGGGAATGCATCGGTAGGGACGGCACACAGCCTGAGGCCTCTCTGACCACTCCAGCCTGTCCTACACCTACTGGCCCCTCACGCCCGATAATTTCATTATCTCTGGAGCTCCGGGCCTGAGACACACACACACATACACATTTACTTTAATGCACTGTTTATGAAAAGCAAAGCTAATATTTTCATATCTTGGATCAGCAGAATAGGTTATGTTTCTATGTGTTTATGCTATACTAATATACTAATTTATATTCTAGGTGTGCTCTTGATATTGTGTAAAACATTGTATTGTATCAATGATTATTAATATTACGCTCAACCTGCTGAGTGCTCTCAATCATGGCCAGAGCCTCGGCCATGAGCTTCTGGTTGACGCCACAGAGATTGGCAACTTTTTTCTGACACTTGTGATGAACATTCATGCCACACTCTGCAAAGAAAACACACACACACACACGCTATATATATTATTTTACATGTCTCATATACGCTGTTAGTAATTATTTTTCAAAAAATAAATAAAAGGATGCATCTGATACACCAATATTACCTGAATTGAACTTTAAGTGACAAAATGCTACAATGCAACAATTTGGATGTACTACAGATCCAAAGTTGAAAAAAAAATTCACTGCATTTGCAGTGCTTTTGTGTTCTACCTTTAACCATTATATTTATTAGAGTAAAAATGACCTATTTAAATTTTTTACTAAAAGTAGACCAATACTAATTCTTTACTAATTTACATAAATACTATTTACAGGATAATCTGTACAACTGTATTTCTATAAAATATAAAGAAATTGCCTCAGTCAAGGGACATCCATTGCTAAATAGTGAAGAGAAGTGTTAATGAGGGGAAAACAGGTTATTGCGCTTTGGTGCTTGTACTTAACGTTCCCTTACTGCAGTCTAACCCTAAGTGGCCATATGACTTTTGATGTGGTATTGTAGGATCATGTAATCCCTCACCTTCACATTTGAGGCCCTGGCGTGCCAATCCCCAGAGCAGTGTGCCGCAATGCTCACAGAAGGTTGGACTCTTATAGTTATACACCTTAAACCTGTGAGGCATGTCAATCTTAAAGCGCTCTTTATGGATCTGAAACAGATACACAGATTCAGTACAGAAGTCAGTCTACATTACACCAATAGAGAAAGGTTAGAATAGGAAATTAAAGGCAGTAGTTTGTAAGTGCCTGTACATTTTTATTCACATATATATTCATATGCACTATATATTTATATATACTTCATATGGTGTATATACTTTTCCTTTGTTCCCAGCTGGTTCCTTCATTGTACTACATGAATTAGCTGTAGGCTGATAAATCTTTGTTTTTATTTGAGAAAGTTAAGTGAAAAGGCCAGAAAAGTCCTTCTTCACTAAACAGGAACTGAATGTCTGCAGGAGTTACCATGGTTTCTTTGCTGTTAATGGCTGAGCCTGTACATTTGGCGATTACTTTGTCAATGCACTTCTTATGGATGGCAGCGTTGCATTCTAAAGGAGAGATAGAAAAAAAGAAAGACAGGGAGAGAGATAAAGAACTGAAAAGCTGCATTATGAAAACTCATTAAGGATCTGTAAATAAAAGAGAAAAATGTAAAACTGAGGACACAAACTCACGTCGGCACTGATATCCCTGTTTATTCAGACCCCTGCAGTGAGAGAACAGCAAGAGAGAGAGAGAGAGAGAGAGAGAGAGAGAGAGAGAGAGAGAGAGAGAGAGAGAGAGAGAGAGAGAACAGGTAACTTACTCGCTATTAATGTTAATAAACATTCTTCTGCTGTGTTGAGGAAAAAAACACGAGAGCAAGTATATTGTAATAGCTGTGAAAAATGCAACAGTGACAAAAGTGACAACTCCTCGGTTTTCCACTAGAGGTCACCATACCCAGAGTACTCATCCATTGCCATGGTCATCACTAATTAACTTCACCATAACTCCAATTACTTTTCATTAGCTTTAGTATATACTGTATATTCTGCCACTTCACTCTCCTTTTTGTGAAGTCCTGCATACTATGTAATGCATTACTAAGCCATGTTTTTGTTTATTGTGGCCACGTTGTTACTTCTGACCCTGTGCTGTTTCTCTTGTACATTATTGGATTATTCCTGTGTTTTGATTGCCTCAATATTTACTTGATTACTGGACATCTTTTCTACTTCTTGGTTTTTTAAACTCTGCAATTGGATCTTCCTACACATTTGGCTAGACAAAAATCACTTATGGGGTCCATTCCAGAAAGCAGGAGTTAGCCAGATAATGAAACTCAATATTTACGGAAATCCTCATTTTTTTTGTTCCAGATATAGGGATTAAACGAAATCCAGTTTGGTTGGCCTGACAATTTATGCTCTGGAGCAACCTTAATTATAGTTAAGCCAGACCACGCCTGCAGTATTTGAAGAGCACATAATCCGATCATAAAGTTTAATCAATATTGATAATGTTGTGCTCTTTCATCACATTCACTTGTTGCACTTTATGCTGATAAGACCTTCCAATCACTCACATCTCTAATGTGAGGCATAGTGGCTTTGCGCTTACATACAGTATATGTCAATTTTGTGCATTGCCTTTTGCTTATTTAATTAAATCTTTTATTTATGACATAAATGACTCAGGAAAGTTCTTAAAACATACAGTAGATGTGTTTTTACATATACAGTGCTGTAAATTTACCACAATTTCTCTGTTTTCTAAATATGCTAAGCCAAAGATGAAATTACATGCAACTCGTTGAAAATGTAAGAATTTTCATCACAATTGCATTTACAGAAGTAAAGGCTACTGTCATTAATATTGTTTTTTACTATCAGCTTTGCTGTCAGATTTTTTTACAGGTTGGACATAAATCAGCCATTATTCAGTTTTAAGCCATTATTTGAAATGTAAAATGACACTTGTGTCCTGGGGCTAGGTAGCTCTGATTTCCCTGACCCCTGGAATGCCTTCCATAAACGACCATCCTGTATTTTGGTTCAACTTTTCGAAGGCAAAAAAGTGGAGGTCGGGATCCAATAATATATTCCAGACCTCTCTTTCTGTTTACTATCAAATTAAACTGAATGCTTGGTCCTACCTTTATGGTTAATTAGAAAAACTAACCATTAGGCTTTTGCAAATCAAGCCTATCTTTTTAAATTATGTTTTTGCATTTCACTTTAATTCATTGCCAAGCACGCTGATGACGTAAGTAGAGATTTACTAAAATCAGATTTTTTCTGTTGCACACACAAGGATTTGTCAAAATCAAGATCATTTACCTTGACTAACTAATGCTCTGAAACTAACCAAGAAAATGTCAGGTTAAGTATAATTAATATTATTATTATTTATCTCTGCCATCTGCAATGTTATAGCTTTTTATAGATGTCGAACAGAAAATGTTAATTTTGGATAAAAGTTGTAAATCTAGCATATAAAGTCAACTCTAGAATTATTGGCACCCTTAAAGAGAATGTGCAAAAATCATTGTACAACACAGACATTACACACTATTCAAATTTTCCCCTCAAACAGTTGAATAAATTACTTACCTTTATTCTAACAAAAATCATTCACAGTAAGCACTTAAAAAAAAAAAAATACTACTTCTCTCAAAAATTATGTGGCAAAATCATTAACACCACTAAAGAATATTTGGTAACCCTTTGTGTCATGACACAGACATGAGCATGTAATAAATGTGTCATGCATAATGTCATATGCTGTCATAAGTTGTCATTACATCGACATTACAACATAACAATGTTATGTTACCTTTACCGGTAATTGTCATGACAGGTGTCATAATGTTTGATGTCATGACTAGGGTTGTCACCTTAGGAATGCTGTCATTTCACCAGAGGAGGTTTCACCAAATATAAATTTTAGGGGTGCTGATAATTTTAACAGTTTTACAGTAGCTTGCACTACTTGCACTAAGAAAACCTTTATGTTAACAAAAAATCTATATGTTTAATATCA
>JAOUQW010000014.1:2593472-2610972 GCA_028565825.1 Olivaichthys viedmensis
GTGTGTGTGTGTGTGTGTGTGTGTGTGTGTGTGTGTGTGTGTGTGTGTGTGTGTGTGTGTGTGTGTGTGTGTGTATGCATGTGTATTTTTGGCTATAGTTAATTAGGATTGCGTTTAAAAAGTAACATAAAACTAGTAAGGCATATGAAACATATGTAACGTCTGTAGCATACAGGGGCTGATGAGGGTGAACAGATGCAGAGTTATTTCCAGGAGTGGCTTGTTACTTCCTTTTTTTTTTAAACAAGATGGCCTACTTTTTTACAGGTGAAAAAAAAAACAGTATTTCTACACTGTTTTGATAAACTGTTGAAGGCTAAAAGCGATCTTCCTAACAAGTCAGTTAAAAAATGTGATGTTGAGCTTATACACCTTTATCATGTTTCTTTATTTCAAAGTTTCATTTCTACTATCAGGTGAGATGAATTTTGTCATCAAATAGTAACCAGAAGGTAAAACAAAACAGCACTGAAATTGCATTCTGTTTTTACGGATTTACTTTAATGCAAGGCCTTAACAGCTGCTGCAGACAGCTATGCTGTTCTTAATCCTACTGAGATTTGTGTGTAATCAGTGAGAATGTGCTAAGGCACTGTTTCCCGGACTTGGATTAAGGACTAAACTGCAATGCTAATGATAATTCACTGAAAATCGTTTCTTAGGCTAAATCTGGGTCTGGGAAAGCGTCCCAGTGCTTTACAAACTGGACTACTGTTGTAATGTCTGCATTAGTTTTTTTTATAGATTTAGATAAACACCTAGATTACTTGCATTTAACTGAGAAAATAATAGGTAAATATTTGGACAGGATTCTAGCTTGCTGGATTCAGCTGCATTGAGAATTTTCAGCTGTGTTGTTAATACTTTATGGTAGTTTTGTGTGTTGCACTGTGATTCTAGAGACTCGATATGTCATGTCTAATTGATGGAATAACAATTTAGTTCAGTAGAATTTAACCATAGCCAATGTTTCAAGCTTCTTTTTGCTGTGTATTGTCCAATACATAACTAAACAGTATAAACATATTTATGTTAAGCCAATACTAATTTAATTTAAGTGCCTATAGAAACCAATTAAATAACAATAATAACAACAATAACAATAATAATAATAATAATAACTGTAAGCTGTATATATCTGTAATAATAATAGTAGTAGTAGTAGCTAATAATGCAGTTTACTTTACTGCATGTACAAAAAACAAAATGACAAATTGGAAGCACATATAAAATACTCAATATTGCAATAAGAATTAAATTAAATTAAAGTAAGTAGCAACTAAATGGTATAGCTAATGAACTGGCAACTCAGTGTTAAAGCCAGTCAAATGAGCTGTAAAGCTTTGTTTTCTTGTTTTGGTTTCCTATTCTTTTTTTTCTTTCTTTTTTTTTGTGTGTGTGAATCGCCTGTCTGGAGCGCATAAGAGAAGAAATAAAAAGTTCAACTGCAAAACATACCCTGGGTTTGGTGTGTTCTCCGAGAAGCATGCTGCTAAATCTGTTAGCTATTCCAACCTAGTAACTAATAAACCTGCAACTCAGTGTAGGCATAACATGAATAAAAGACATGTGGGATAAAGTACAAAAGTAAATAAAGAGCAGAATTAAAGAAGTAGACAGTAGTACAAAAAAGGATAAAGTATGATGAAAATGCTAAAGGATAAAGAATAAAGTTGGGCTCTGGGACAAAGCCTGATGAAGATTGAGGTTTTCCGTGATCCAGATTTTAGGAGCATTAAAACAAAAGTCTGGCTATCCACTTTTCTTGTGTTTAACTTTTAGAAAGCTTAGTAGGGCAGCACTTGAAAGTTGATTTGGAACACAGCCTTTCAGAGATGCATGAGGATGCTAAAGTTTACTTAAGTTTAAGTAACTTTAAAGGATTCCAATCAATTCTTAATTAAACTGGCAGCCAGTGTTGGTGTTGGTGTTGGTGATGGTGAAGCCTATGGGATGTGCTCTCTCTTGCTTCTCTGTGTATGAGCTCTAACTGCAGTGTTTTGAACAGGCTGTAGCCTGGATATTATGCTTTTAAGTACTCAAGTAAACAAAGCATTACAGCAGTGTAAGCAGGAAACGGTAAAAGCAGTAGCCTGTCTATCCATTATGGGGCTGGAAAAGGAGTGGGCTGATATTGGAGCCTTTGAGAGCTGCCATATTCTGCACCGCCACTAGAGTGTGATATGGAGATTATTTCATTGGTTCCAACCTAATGTTTCAACTTATCAGTTTGTGATGAGGGTGAGCGGAGACAAACAAAACTGAGACAACCAGTTTTCAGTACTTCATAATATCTCATCACAACTTCACACTTTCAAAGAGGACAACATTAATTGTCATACAACATTTTCCACTGGCAGTGCAAGTGTTTAATTATTCTGTCAGGGAAACACAAACAAAATTAAAATACTGTTTAAAGTGGACTTGTTAAGTGGATCGCTCTTTGCCTTCTGTAATTTATTCAAACAATGCAGAAACACAGCTTCCTCTCATTTTTATCTCTTTAAAAATGATTTTAAAATCTTGTAGCACTTTTCAGAGGACACTATGCATCTGGAAATATTTTTGTGACGTCAACTAAACCGACAGCATAAGGTTAATGGTACAATTTCAGATCTCCTTATCACAGTACATGTTATGCTGACATATCATAACACCCCTAGTCTCTCCAAACCTAGTCTGAAAACACTAAAACAGAGGATTGTGATCCTCCTTTAGCACAATAATGTATTATACCACCATCTCATTATTAGTTTGCTTTTAAATTGATAATCACTGAAAACATATTTTACGCTATGTTCCTACTCCAATCGTGCGTACGGAGCTAAGTAAATGAACAGAAATTGCGACTGGGTCAGCTGGTTGCTCCTCAGTGTTTATTAAAAAACTTGGCTCATTGACAGTGTAAACCGGTAGAGCACAAAAAAACAGGACGATGAATAAAGCACGGTAGATGAAGAAGTTTATGTGATACTTTGATCAGTGTGGGAACAATCTGGGGAAACACATGGGTGCTGCTAAGCTCAGTTGTGTGTGTGTGTGTGTGTGTGTGTGTACGTGTGTGTGTGTACGTGTGTGTGTGTGTACGTGTGTGGGTGTATGAGAGTTGTTCTGTGCCTCTGCTTTTCTCTTCACAGCTGCTGTCGAGGCTCATATTTTCCTGCAGTACATGGTGCGTTTTGTACTGAGATCCAGTGGGGGAAATATTACGCCCTCGTCATTCTGCCCCTTCCATCCTCTAACTCTCTCTCATTTGTAAAATCTGTAGGAATTTCCCCAAAATCAAGAGGGAGAAAGAAAGATGAAGGGGGAAATAAACTTATTTTATGGTGTTATTATTATTTATTGAGCTTAATATATTTGTCTAATGTTGTGTAAAGCAAAACTATGTACTGTTGCATAGTTTCCATCAGTTGCATTTTCATGGGTATCTAGTGTCACATTTTTTGGACAGTGCTTCTACATCTGTGTGTACATGTGTGTGGGTGTGGATGTAAATACATAGATATTTCTGTATTTGAATTTCAACAAAACAGCATGCCATTGAGTCAGTGCAGTGTATAAATGTGTATTAGATATTATTCTTCCTGATTCATACGAATATGGCAGAGTGACATATTCATGTGACTGCATGTGGCAGATGGCAAATTGAGATGTGTTCCTGGGTTACTTGAGGGAGAGTAGAGGACAAATTAATAAACAAGTAGAAGATAAAAAAAAACATGTTTTGTCGCACCAGTGCCACACACTTACTTATTTAATTACTTGTGTACTTACTGCATATTTACTGTACCTATTAAATACTAGGCAATTACTGTACCATAAATTAAAGTGCTACCAAATGTTTTCACAAATTTATTTTCATATTATTTTATATTATTGTCACTATATTCCAAATATTCCAAAGTTGCAAGGTAAGTAACATTTTTTAAGCAGTGTTTGTGTTCCTTGTTTCTATTAAAGGCTGTTCCATTCAAAAGGCAGCATGAAGACAGCTGTCTTCTAAGGTTCCTTATTTTGGACAAATTTGAAGGCAGTATCACATGTATCCATTTTTAGAGAATGCTTTCCCATAATTTTATTCACCACACAATAATTTTATTCTCACATAAATTTTTGGTGATAATGCTAACCAACAAAAACAAGTACACTGAGTTTCCAGCTTATTAGGTACTATATCAGCATTCCTAAAAAAACTGGTAACTCAGTGTACAGTACATGTATAATGTTTTTTTTTTTATTAATATCATGATAAAAGCCATGACAAGAGGTTAAGCACTTATGGCGAAATAAAAATTAAATATCAGCACATGGCTGTTATGTACAGTGTAAACAGCAGGATGACAAAATACAGTTAGAAGCATTCATCTGATGAGGGTTAGTGCTGAAATCAGTTTGGGCTTGAGCCTAATTAAAGCCAAATATAATACTAATTATTGTCTGTGCAATGTTAGATTGCAGTCCCCCACTGCAGAGATTTCTTCAGGAACTTTGCAGTGAACACTGAAAACTCATAGACTAATGGAAAAGAGTTTATTTGCAGAACCAATTGACAGATGGAGAAATCAGCAGCCCCATGTCAGGCAGTGTTGCGTTATCTCTGTCAACTATCATCTGACGTGAGACTTTATACAGTCCTTAACAAAGACATTATGCTCAGGTGTAAAATAATATCTGTATATCTGTGTTTCCCAAACTGGCCCTTGTGGACCCACAGCCGGTCCACACTGCTCTCTCCTAGCTCCTGACACAGATATTCGGTAATCTTGATTGTTGGGAAAGGACTGGTTTGGGACACACTGGACTATATATTTCATGGTTGTGGATGTCTATTACTTTCTTTGTGAAAGATTAGATTTACAGTAAAATCACATTTGTAATATTACTTTGTAATTATGTTATATTCTATGTATAAAACATGTGTGGGCAGGTGTGTGTGTGTGTGTGTGTGTGTGTGCGCGTGTGTGTGTGTGTGTGTGTGTGAAAGAGATTGTTTAATACCAGTGTGGCTTAGGTCCAGGAAAAATGAGTCAGTAGGAAACCCTCATTGCCTTATACTTTATTTATTTGTCTGTATTGATGCAACATTTTTTTTCATTGTGCTGAATTATATTTCATCTCTTTTATCTGTAACTAGAATTTAGTTTTAGCTTTATGTTACAAGTGTTAGGTTTTTTATTCCTTTTGATTCTATATAATGAACAATTGATTACTGTAGTTGATTTCTATCTGTATTATATCATTGTATTACATCAGTGTATATCGCTAACTTCAATAGTAGTATTGTGTATCTGTGAATGCGGTTATAGCACAGAGCCACTTTTCATTTGAGAGCAGATCCTTCCCACAGAGTGTGTACGTGTGTGTGTTTGTGTGTGAGTGCTTGAGTCATCGCTGTGACCTAGAGAGACAGAGATCTCCATTCCATTCCATGGGGGGTATGAGAGGGGTCTCGCTCTTTCTTTGTTCTCTTCCTCTCCTCTCTTCTTTTCTCTTCACCCCCTCTTCATGTCCTCCTCCTCTCCTGGTCGCAAGCCAGTTCCTCACAAATCATCTATTTATCCGGCACCAGCCATGACATTTGGAACATGTTTCTAAGCACTGATGTTATGGAGAATCCGATGTAGAGGCACCCATTTGACTGACATCATCTCTGTGTTTGATGTGTGTGACAAAGAGATAAAAAAGGAAAGCGGAGATGAAGTTTAGAAGCTTTTTAATAGATGACATTCATTTGCAGAAAAAGTGTCCATGCAAGTCTTGTGACATCAGTAGAAGTAATTAGAAACAAATTAGCTTGATCGAGTTTAATTAAGAACAGCCTACTTTGTGTACTTCTTCAAAAGTAGCATGCCATTGTTTCAGAGTAAGAAGAAATTGGGACATTGGTACATGTTTGTACATGTACATGTTCTGTTGATACATAATACCTATATCTATAAGGCTAACAGATTGTGAACTAGCAGGTGCCTGGCATAGAGTTGTTGGTGCATGGCTGCTGAGAACAGAAGGCTCTTCTAAAGAACTAGAGATCTTATTTTTTCCTTCTTCTTCAATCATGATGGCTCTCAAGTAAATGAAGAAGAAGGAGAAAATAAGATCTCTAGTTCTTTGGAAGAGCCTTCTGTTCTCAGCAGCAGTTCTCACAGCAGTCCATTTGTCCAGTGATTGAACAGCCGGTAACGTAGATGAAGCAACGGCATCCAAAGTAGATGAAAAAAAAAAGAATATAGAGATCTACAGTTCGTGGACAATTTTTTCTCAGAGAAAAGTATTGCATCTGACAATACAAAATCAAGACACAAAGTAACGGGATAGAGAGGTGGGGGTACAACAACCCATTTGGGGGTCATGATCCATGAATGACCCTGTGATGCCATCCCTGCTCCACACACATGTCACACGCACACCAGTCTGGCACGAAAAGCTGCATTTTTTTGTCTTATTTACTTCAAGAGAGAGAGAAAAAGAGAGCGGCTGGTGAGGGAATGTTTATAGCTGTTATAACGTAAGTGAGAACAGGATTTCACGTGCGTGGCTGTGCATGGCGTGAGAAAAAAAGGGGGAATTCCCATTGGACGTGGTATGGGGAATGCTGATGGCCGCCGAGGGAATTCCTGTTCCACCGAGCCAGCAGCAGCCACTGCCGGCTCGCCGCAGTGACACTGCAGAAGGCGTCCCCCAGTTCCCTGACCCCGCAGAGGACGTCGTCGCTCCGTCCCCGGGCATCGGGGAGAACGACGTCGCTCTGCCTCCATGTCACCACACGGACATGGACGTTGGTCCCATGGGCCCGTGCCCCCCCTCCCCTTTGTGGGTGCCTGTGTGCGTGGCTGTGCCCGGCTGTGCGCGTAACCACGCGTGGCGGTCGCCATGGTGACGGCCACCACATGCGCGCTATGTGGTTGTGTTTGTGTGTCTAGTCCCGCCCTGTGTGATTGTGTCAAATGTTTCCACCTATTCCCTGTTTGACTCCTCGTTAGTAATTGTATAAAAAGCCCTGGTGTGCCCGTCCAGTTTGTCCTTGAATGTTTGATGTTACAGGGATTAAATGTGTATATGTTTGCAACAGCTTTGCACCTGTGTCCTGCATCCCTGTGACTACAATTGTGACACAGGAACTAACTTGTTTTGCGAACATTGCACAACTAAATGTAACTATAAACGGATAAAAAGTATGACGTGTCATTCTTTAATAAATAAAAATGTGTAATCATCAGCAAATTGATGTGGTATAAACATAATATAACATCAGAACAGCATTAGAGTCCCTATGTATAACCATTGGTTTCTTTACTTTTTATGTGTTTTTCTCTATGGTACTGTGTTGTGTCTACAGGTGCTGTTTACTGTGTTATTCTTTGCATCAAGGGGAAAAAAAACATGCTAATTCAATGCAATATTAATATGAACAAAATGTGTATCAAAACAAAATTTTGTGTACGACAATGTCTTTTTTTTCAGCAGCATTTAATCCCTTTAGATTAGTGTAGATTACTGTGTGAAGTCAAATCCCAGTCATTTCTAAAAAGGATGCTTGTGCAGATGCCATACTTTACATAGCAAATGATCAATGTACTATATATGGTCATGTTATTGCTCAAGTGAATGACCTTTTTTGCAAATCATTAACATTCTAGCACTCTGTAGACTATTTTGGGTTTGTTCCTCAGGCCAAAGCCCATGAAGTGGTTTGTTTCACATGCATGTGTATGATTGCATATACTGTATATATGTGGGGTGCATACGTACTTGAGACATGCAGTTCTTGTTTTTTTCGTTGCAGAAACATCACAGCACGTCTTGATGTATCCAGATAAACATGTTGGTTGGTAGGTCCCAACCAACGAGTTAGGTTTATGAGGAATGTAAGATAATTAGTAGTCTTGATTTGAAAAAAGTCTTGATTTGAAGGCAGAAGACTTTAACCATGAAAACAAATGTTTATACAGTTAAAAATGATTTACGAAGAAGCATTTGATTAAAAGGAGAAAGTCGGATAAGAGAGCAAAGGTGGTCTAATGTTTCATTTAATTAGAGACTTTTCTCTATTGCTCTAAGCTAGCATGTTACCACATGTCACAGCCACACCTGACAATTCAATGTTCATCCATACATTCATTGTTAGTACTCTGAATTTATACCTGGCTTCACAGCACACAGTTTACAATGTTTTGCTCTCTTAGTACCGCATTTCTAAGCTGTGTTTGTCCAGTTCCGTTAAACGTATACTTTTAATCCTATACTGTTTCACGTTTGCATTTCTTGGACTTCTCCAGGACTTTGCTACCTATTTTCCTTCCACTAAACATTTCAATTCTGAAATGTCCATTAATAAAACTCCTTTAATAAAACTCTGCATTTGTATCCAACCTCTGCTGTGCTTCCCCGTTTGTTACAGAAGACTTTGCCCTGCATGGTTTCAGCAGAGTTTGAAGCCTGACTCTTTCATCAGGAAAACTGTATAGAAGAATTAATCCAACTTCTCCATGGAATCTTGTGAAGTTTCTGATTGTGTTGAGACACCAAGGTGCAATTTCAAAATGTTTTCTCATTACTCAGACTCAGTAAATGCATAATTTTGTCCTCAACTGTCAGAAATGGGCTTCTGCAAATGTAATACTCGCCTTTTGGTTGTACTAATTTGCGCACGCAATCGTCATTCCCGCCGTGACTTTCAGGCTTACTAAATCACATTGTGCGTGCAAAATTAATCTATTTCCATTGACATCGCCTGATATTTTGCACCTTTAGGTAAAAATGCCCAAAATTGCATATTCATTAAAGCAAACACACAAAACGTACAACACATGCAATTTTGCTCATGTGAAAGACGCAATCCTCCGTAGAGCCTGCTAGTAAATCAGCTTTCACTTTGTTTGCGGGTGTAATCAAGTTTGCACATGTTTTTTACACATAAAAACTTTTAGTAAATCACCCTGACATAGCACAATATAACTACAAATATCAGCGATCTGAGTGTGTAAGAATATGAGGCTTGATTCTTAAATTAAATTCATCCAATGGAACTTCAACTTAAAGTTCACTAGCATACACATGTGACTGGTTTGTATTGGTGTGTGTGTGAGTCCATGTGATTTTGTAAACACCTGTCATTTGTCGGTTTTTGGTGAGTGAGGTCACTTGTCTCTAAAAAAGAGGCCAAGAGTCAACGAGTTGTGTCTCTACATTAACAGTCTCTTAGGAAATGTCACCAAGCCACTGAATTGCGACCCGAGGCCGCCACACTGATTACTCCAAGGTTGAGTTAAACAAGTGAGTATGCCTGGGAGACCCTATTAGTAAAAACTTTTAGTGATTGGATCTAAAACTATTAATTAAACCTCCCATTAGATGATTACAACCAAATGTCTTTTTCTTTACCATGAAGATACAGCAATATGGGATTTTTAACTACATGAGTCGACAAAGATTTTCAGTCATCCAGGTCATTTTGAATGTCTGGTAGTAGTTACTTAAGGAAGTGGTGACAATCTTGTCTTGTCAGTTATCTAAGGAGCTTCATCTGCTCTACAAGTGGCAAAATGTCTTTACGATTATAAAACAAATCTGTTAGGCATGTGAACTATAGTTCCCTTACAGAGAGACCACAGGAGTGCAGACTTTCAAAGCCCAAGATAGGAAGCTCAGGAAGGCTGTGAAAGGTTCCCCGCAATGTCGTGACCTAATATGGCCTTAGTTGACATAAAACAATTATTATTGTAAATGACTAAATGAATAAAAACATCACCATAGTTGAACACCATCACAGTTGCATTTTATAGGTATATATATGTTCAAAGGTAGTTTTTAGGAAATGCTACAAGTGTTTTAAAGATTTTAACTTAAAGTTCCATCTTTGTTACGTTAAAATGTTTATTAATCGTATCACTATAAAACAATTAGAATTTCTTCATAATACATTAGATTTTAAAAAGGTACAAAATATAAAACATATATGAAGAGTTAAGTTATGCAGTAATATTAATTCTCAATATTATTCCCAATAATATAACTTACATTCTGTACTGTATATAGAATTTGTAAATAGCTGTGGGTTGGTTGCTTGGCTCTCTCCCATGGATTTGTGTGTAGATACCCGTTTGTGTTATTCTTGGAAATGTATGTGTGTGTCTCAGTGTGTATTTGTCCCTCGAGGCCAGTCCCCTGTGTCAAACATGTGAGACACTACATAGTCCTGGTATTGTCCATCAATCAGTTTAGCAGCGTTGTTTTTGGCGAACCAGCAGTGGACAGTGTGTGTTCCGGAGTAAATGCGTCTGCTCTTCTTCACCACATTCACAGTGCGCTCCTTCACCCTCAGGGCCATGTGACCAGGCTCAGGGTTGCCCTGGCTAATGAGCACTTCTTGCGTGTCATTTACTGTTGGCACGGTGCTGTTTCCAGGAAGCTGTGTTAGTTTGACTTCCTCATACAGGAACTGACCTGAAAGGACATGTTTAGTAATTAGTATGTATGCCTGTGAGCAAATTGTAGGTGCAAATAAAAATAATAAAAACAACAACAAACAATAATAACAATAATATATTATTATTATTATTATTATTATTATTATTTTGCTTATTTTGTGTGTGTGTGTGTGCATGTGTGTGTTTCTATATACTGGATATTTTGTGTAGTGCCATGTGTAGTGATTTAAAATTAATTACTTTTATTAATAATGAACTAAAGTAATTAATTGAGTGTCATTAAATATTGGATTTACCTGAAAAAAAAAAAATTATCACTGCAAAAATAACAGGTCAACTGGCCCCTCTAGTAAAATTTGCATGACACGTACAGAGTAGTGCCAGAAAATGTAGTGTCAGGGGACGCAGGTAATGTCTTAATGACTTGACTACAACAAGTTCAGTTTAGGCAGATTGAACGCACTTTCTAGTCCGGATCTTAGTTTAAGGCCACACCAGTTCATTGTAAACCATCCCCAGAATGTACTTTGCAACTTGGCAGCCCAAGGCCATTTTTTTGGCTCAAGGTGATTAGAAATAGCCGAAACATGGGGGATTCCACATAATCTGGGAATAATGAAGTTGTTAAGTAGTGCAACTAAGCAGAGGTTCTGAGCTAGTGACCAGCAGATTGTGAGTTCAAATCCAAGGCCCTTGACCCTCAACTGCTTGGATTAAATCCTGTATCAAATGTAAGTCGCTTTGTATTAAAGCGTGTGTCACATGAATAAAATGTACATGCTATGTTTGTTGTTTTCTTGTATTAAATACTAATTTAATACTAATAACTTGTATTAAATAAAATACTACAAAGTTACTTTGTTGACTTTAAACTTAAAAATGTAAAATGCAGGTTTTTCATCATTTTATTCTCTTTGGGGCGAAAACCAAAATTGTTGGCTTTGGCCACTTTCGGCCAAAACCTTTCAGTATAGCAACATACTTGGGTCAAAGACGAAAAGGGTTTTCAAAACAGGAATATTCTTAAAATATGCTACAGAATCTTTTTTTAACTTTTATTGTGACTGACTATTTATGGTTTTTAACATTTGATGTCAGACCTGTATACCTAATAACGATTTTGCACATTAAAACGTCATTTCTCATTTAAATAGGTATCTTTTCCTGTAAACATCTTTTTGAGACAACAGATAAATAAGAGTAAAATAATAATTTATGCAAAATAATAGTTTTTTTGTAAAATCAACAGCCTTGAGGTGCAAAAAAAAACACACCTTGTCTTCGACCCCATATATTGATTTTTCTGTAAGCAGACACTATTTAGACAGGTGCGGCTTGTATGGCTCCTGAGTGGTGTAACTGTCTAACATTTGGCCCAATTGTCTGGAAATTGGGGGGGTTTGAATCCATGCCCAGGTGGGAAAGATGGCGTTCCTCACTCCCCTGTTGATTAGAGTGACACTAGCCATTTACTAGCAAGTCTATTCATATATACAAAATTGGGCAGTTAGCGCACTCCTCCAAGCAGGTTCAGCTGCCCTGTGATGTTGTAGTACAAATGCTGTCGTGCGATAGGGGAGACTCAGCTAGTGGGTGAGAATTAGATATGATTGGGAGAAAATTGGATTATAACCAAAAAAAGTTCAACAAATGCATGTCAAGGGGGTGTCTGTGTGTTTACCTAACAGCCCGTGTGTGTCCTTGCTCAGTCCCTTGCTGTCTGCTATGTAGAAGCCCAGGTGGTCTCTCTGGTAAGGGGCAGGGTTTTTGTAATTATGCAGCAAGATGACAAATCGGATTGTTCCCTGAATGGTAACCGTGACATTGGCATTAGCAACTATAGCCACACCTAAATGTTCGGTATCCACGGCGACACTGGAGCTGCAGGGGAGGATGAGGCGGTCGAGGCCATCCACAATGACCTTACGTGGGGTTACCTCAATGTACGCGCGCCGCGGCTTATCAACAATGATAATGATGGAGCTGAAATACGTGCGCTGCTGTTTGTGACTGCCAGAAGGTGCTGGAGCACCAATCAGCTTCCCATTTACAGTTACGCCTTAAATCACACACACACACACACACACACACACACACACACAGGCAAAAAATCAATATCAGAAACCCAAATTCAACCATAGGACACGCAGATATAGAATACTCTGGAATGTCATAACAGCATATCAGCAAAAAGCTAATTGTAATGGTGTGTGTTAAAGGAGCCCAACTATGGTCCTGTATGTCTAGAGTCCAGTTCAGTTTGGTGATTTCCTTCTCAGGTATGTTGAATCATGTGTTAATGATGAAATCAATCACAGAGTCACCCTCAGGGAGACCCTGCATGGATTCCTCTGTTCCTGATCCTCTGTCGTGGCACCGCTCACTCAACATCACTCACACCTGTCTCTTGTTCTGGACTTCTTAAGGACTTGTTAAGTGATGCCAACTTGGTCCCAAATGCTAGAATTCATGTCTAGCTAGTGTTCTTACTAGAATATCAGCCATTTTAAGAAACGTCCCAAATGCTAGAACTCATAGGATTCATCCTAACAAAACTGGTAGCCATTACTTTCAAGTATTCATATGGTGGCAAGAGACTGTATATTTCCCATAATGCAATGAGGTCAAATGTTCATTTTAATGATGAGAAGTGGCTGCGTGTAGCAAGTTGGTTTACAAAAGTAACATTCAAATTATTGCATATTGGATATAAAGTGTAAGTTAGCTGCGTTACATGTAAAGTGTAGCTAGATGTCATATGTGTGTAGCATCCCTGTGCTCTTTGTCAGGCTTAGCTAAGTGTGTTGATTTATGTAGAGTGCTATCTAACTGTTCATTAGCGACTGTTAACTGTTACGTCGCTTTTCTAGTGACTCTTCTTCGTGATGCAGTATCTACCTGTTTTGTCCCAAACTAAATCGACTTTTAAGTTTTCTCAATGACTATTGCTTGTAGAATGAATTCTAATAAAAAAAAAATTGTCAAACCCTTTCTCTCTTTGTATTTATTGTTTCTATATTATCAGGGTTTTAAAGATTTTTGATTATGAATTTTCCTATAGCCCATGTTTTGTTTTGATTCCTGCTACCTTTTCTGATGGCGATTCCTGGATTAGCTAAAATAAAAACACTTTGCACATGCATCCTGCCTCCCATATGCAACAGATGTAAGTCCTCCAGGACCTCATTTCATAGCACATTTGATCAGATTATAATACAGTAGTGCAAAAATTACTGTAACTCAACATTATTCTAATGGTGAAAAAGTTTCCATGCTCTTGGCTTTACCGGAGTGTTTGTGGTCGGTCACTAGGCGGAGGACGTCTCCTGCCTCTCCGTTGATGTTGAAACACACAGTAAGTTTACTGAGGGGGAAGTCAACCACAAAGTGAGGATCTCCATCCGCTAAGGGGGCAGAGACAGAAAAGCTAGTCAAATATGACCAAACCTCAAATTTGGAACATTTTACTGGGTTTTAGAACAAAATTATTTCCTACCCAGAAAATCGAAAACAATTTTAACAAATTATATTTTACATTCTTCACTAACCTTTCATCATTTTCCCCTAATATACTGTAAGTTCAAAACAGTGTGTTCTTATTGACTGAAAGCAGTAGGGACAATAACACATAACGCATAGAGGAGTTAACTAACTGAGGAAATATCAGGTGTTAGTAATTAACAAGACAACAATTAACACTATGTTTTAAAAGTGAACGTGTTATCATTTAAATAAAATCTATGGCATTACGACAATTCGTCAACACTAAGTCAACTGAATACTAACACCTGCGGCTCGTTTCCCAACCAGCAATGGACACTATATATACAGTATGCCCTTCACGAATGCTCAGTATTAGTGCAGCATTGCACCGTCAATGTGCTCTCGCGCCACCATTTTGTATAGCTATACAGTTGTCTTCCTAGTTTAAGTTCGTGTGTGTTTATTCCATGTTTAATTGTCTAGTCTTTATGTGTAGCGTTAAATCTAAGAGTTTACTCCCTGTTTCTACATGTCTAATGTTATTTGTGTGTATTCTCTTTGTAAATAAACCCGCACTAGCGTCTAACTTCTGTGTGGTATCCGTCCTTATTACATAAATGTTCATTTCTCAAACAGCGAAAAAAACCGATTGTCTCGGTTTTAAATAATGAATTCCCAAATAATATGTATTAACTGAATAAAATGTTGTATTGGTTCTTAACAACTACTGAAAGAAAGAAAAAACAGTTCCCATGAGTCCAAAAGTAGACTTTCGGACCCTTCTGTATGCATTTTATAAAATGTTCAAGGGCTGAACCTGTGGTAACAGATCTTATCTATGTCATTATCAACTGGTGCCATGACCTCTTTCAAATAAAGCATTGTTTTATATTCGCACAGTAACTTGCAAGGAAAGTTCTAAGTGCCGAAATCTGTCCTTGGAAAACATGGGAGTTACTCATGAGTACTCAGGCTGTACTTGATCTCAAGGCCTTTGGTCTGAGGCAATCAACTAAACCAAGGCATTAGATTTAATCTACAGTAGCCCTCCTCTTTTATATCTGAGGCCAAGTGGTTAAATTGATTGAGGCACTGTGGTGGAAGATTCACTCCTTGGATAGTGTTATACGGTCATATAGTGCGGCCAAGGAACCTCCTCTCATTCCTGTAATGCTTTAATCTCTAAGACGCCATGTCTAATAGCCACTTTAAATGCACTCCTTCTTCAAAAACGCCTTTGAAAAGGCTGCTGTCTGCCCCCAGCAAAACTCACAACTAACACGCAAACACACAACCGCATGCAGCCAGATTCTAACCTAAAGTGCATACCGCAACACATCTCACACACCCACACATGGCCCCATAATCTCCAGCCTTTCTCAACCCTCACAGAATTGTCTCAATTAGAGCCTGTAGCATGCACTCAGTAGTGTTTAACTTCCCTCTGATGTGGCCCCCTCTACTCACATGAGCTAAATTACAAGCAGTTTTTAGACGGCGACTAATTCTTTTCTACCTCTACTTTTTGACTCCTTGCTACTTACACACAGACACACAAACACTGAGAAGGCTCATAACACAGAAGCAAATTACCAGATGTTTTGGATAAGGTGACAGACTTTTTGCCGGGTCTTTTAAGTCCATCTGTAGACAAAACAAAAGGGTCAACTACGGCAAAGAAGTTACAAAGACTGCTTAAAGGAAAGGTTGGTCCAAAACACAATTTTCTCCTTAATCTAAATATAGTTGATCAGCCAAGACATGTTTGGTGTCCTAAGTATGCTTTTTGTGTAAGCTGTAAGCTATTAGTATGCTAATCTAATCTAACTAATGGTAGTCTGTTTCACCCAAAATCCTTTCCATAAATACGTGCCCAAATATTCATATACTTGCTCCAAGTGACGTTGTTAAGCTACGTAATAACCCATATTTACAAATTTAAGTTCAAAGTAGACTTGCTGTATATCCCACCTTCAAACTTTGAAAGGCTGGAGCCTTGTCATTTTGTGCAGAATAACACCAAATTGCAATGAGGAAAAAAGTGATTACGGTTGTCAGGTTGTCCCCCGGCTTTCAGCTACTCTGTGAAGTTTTGTTTCATGTTTATAGATTACAGTATGTCATGCTGTGTCCTACGCCACATCAGCAAGTCAGCGTGACATTACTAAAGAACTGAATATGGTTTGAGGCAGATATTTATGATGTATGGGCATGTATTTACAGAGAAGATTTTGGATGAGATAGAATCTGCATCTCAAATGGTGTATTATGCACTATATACTATATACTATTTACTATACACTTTGTACGTATGTAGTACCTGATTTTTGTTGGGTAGTAACGCCTTAAATCAAACACTAACGTTTTGCAGTAAACGGAAATGACAAATTACTGTGCCAAAAAAAAAAAAAAAAAAAAATGTCTAGTTTAAACTTTTACCAGATGATTGAGCTGAGCAGGTGAAGGTTAAGGGCCTTTCTCAAGGACCCAACAGTTGTGCCAGTACTTGAACTCACAACCTGCTGAGCAAAAGCCCAAAGCCTTAACCACTGAGCAACCACTGCTACTCCCTTTTTGCTTTTAATTTGCATCTATGTTCTCGATTGGTGCATCGGCCTTTCATCTAAATTTAAATCACAGCGCCATCTAATGGCTCTGGCTCTTCAGCTACGTAGAGCAGGCTGTGGCCGCTAAGTGCAAAAAAGTGTCCAATGTTCCACGCTTAATTTTTCGGCAGTTTTAGTACAAAACTAAAAAAAAAGCAAATGTTGTACACCAAACATCTTTTGGCTGATTGACTGCATTTGGGGTAAATGGAGAATTGTGTAAAGTTGTATTTTCACCAAAGTTTTCGCTCAAAGAAAAAAAAAGAATTTTCCAAAAAGGAATGAACATTTCTCACTTGTGGCCTTGCCTACTAGGGGCACTGTTCCCGGCTGTTCCTTCTTCCTGTGCAGGCTCTGGGGCGTGTCTCCCATGGGCTCCTCCTCTGGCAACTGATTGGGCGATTCTGAGTCTGCAGATGGGGCTTCTGTAGGCTCCACCTCTGCTACAGTTCCATCAGCAAGCACTTGGGGTGTCTCCACCCTCATCTGCGTTAATGGCGTGAGGAAGTTGTAGGAGAGCGAAAGTTCGGTGGCACGTTGCGTGAAGTTCTCTCGCTCGGCGCTTGTGTGGCTGCGCAATCGTCCATTCAGCCCCTCCTTCACACTCAGGAAGCCCCAGAGACGCTCGATGTAGCCATCCGCACTCGGCCCCGCATCAGCCTCCTCCACACGGTGCTTCGTTTCACGCTCCCGCGCACTCAGAGGGACGTCCGTCTCCATCACGAGATTACGATCACTGTTGCTGGCCGTCACCTGCACGTGGAGGGAATCCGAGCTGCGATTGGTCAGCTTTCCCGCCACGATAATCTCAGAGCCATTAAAGTAGTTTGGAAAGAGATTCTGCGTGACGTACTCTGCTACGTCGTCTGAATACTCCACACGTATGTCGGAGAGCAGAGGGGTGCCGATTTCTGTGTAGAATCTATAGATAGATTGATACAGAGAAAAGAGTACAAATAGTAAATAAGTATCTCAACATTT
>JAOUQW010000014.1:2613472-2620146 GCA_028565825.1 Olivaichthys viedmensis
CCAAGCCTGGGGGAAGAAACTCTTGCAACGTTGGCCACCAATGAAAATAGATAAGAGGAGGGGGGCTTTAATTAAATAAATAATGTAAGTCTGGTCTAGCTGTCACGCCCTCACCGGCCTCCCTGAATGCCGTGTCCCTGCTCTCCCCAACAGCATGCAGCGAGTCGGCTGGCTCACTTCCGTGTTCGCAATCACTGGCATTCTGATCCCTCTCACCTGTTCCCAATCCCATCAGCCCGACACACACACACACACCTGATACCGATCACTCCTTCCACATAAATAGACCCCAGTCACTCTTCTCTGAGCTCAATATTGTTCAGATGTGTCTCAACTTACCAAGCGTTTACCGGACGGATTACCCGTGCTCGACCCCAGACTGGATTACTTGACCAATGTCTCTGCCCGAACCTCCGATACCCTGTCTGCGCCTCCCTCAGCCCAACGCCTGCCCCCTGACCTCGCTTCTGCTAAACCCCCTTGTACTCTTTGTCTCGTGCCTTGGCGCTGGGAGCCCGCGCCTGCATCCTCCACACCAGCCCCGTGACACTAGCGCTGCTCTTAACTTCAACTGGTTAGATTTACTGCTTACCTAACTGCCTGCTGCTGTTTATACCATTTGCATATTTTTTATATATAATGTGAATATATAAGCAGTCAAGAGGACAAATTCCTTTTAAGTGCAAACAAACTTGGATAATTAAGAGAGTCTGACTTGGAAACAGACGTTTGTGAATATTTCCTAATTATTGCCACATGATTGTATTGAGGTATTTTACTGAAATATTTATTGCACCCACACCCCCAAAACCTCCTCACCCTTTCAACATGGCGCTAGCCTCAGCATCTTCTGGAATTCTCCTCATAGTGCCACAGTTCTCTAGCGCCATGCGCTCCAGGAGCCTATAGTCAACGTCGTTGCCCATCCCGATGGTAAAGATGCAGAACTTCTCCTGCACGGCTGCCTTCGTGTTTCCCAGAATGGTCGGCGTCTGGACCACGCCCACTGTGGGTCGTCCGTCAGTCAGGAAGATGATGAGGGACACTCTGGTGTGATTTGGCTCCTCCTTGCTTGACAGATAGTCTCTGAGCAATGACGAGGCGGCCTGGAGGGCACTGTTGATGTCCGTGCCTGGGATTAGGGGAAAAAGAGAGAAAGAGACACAGAGCCATGAATGAACGATAGATATGTACATATATATATACTTATATACTACACTGCAACTTTTACAACGTAATAAAGCTTTTTCAACATTTATTAGTGAAGTACACTACAGTTACTTCAAAGATAGATAGACAGATCTCACTATTACAAATTCCATGTGTCATATAGTGTACATTTTGAATTTTACTCACATTTTTTTTATAACACTGTAATTCATTATTTGGTGTACCTTTACATTACCATGTGGCAGAGGAAGATAAAGAGCAATAGCGCCATGTGTGAGAGAAAGTGTGTTAAACAGACAGCTATGTGATTCCATATAATAACATTATATTTGGCAAATTCTGTTGGTAATATATTTAATTTAGTATATACTGTTGGTAGTATGCAGTATTTGATGGCTCCTTGACATTGTTATATAATGTTCACATTGCTTTTTACTTACATAATAATAGTCATTCGGTACATGGTGTAGCATAGAGGGAGAAAACGGTGTAAGGTGTGGTACCTCCGTTTGGTGAGATCATGTAGATGAACTTCTTGGCATCACGCACGTTGTTAGGCGTGACGGGCACCAGCTTGCCCGGCTGCCACACTCGCACACGGTTGGAGAAAGAGACAAAGTTGAAGCGATCATTTGGACGCAAGTCGCCCAGGATGGTGAACAGAGCGTCTTTAGTCTGCCAGAGAGAAAGAGGGAGTGAATAGCCAAAAAAATATTATTAAGTTGGCTAGGCTTAAGCACTGGTGATTGAAAAATAGAAGGAAAAGTCAGATACATGCATCCACAAAAAATACATACACACACACACACACACACACACACACAAGCTGAGTCATTCGAACAGCTCTCATCTATCACTAAATAAAAATGTAAAATCTACATTTTCATTACTCCACATCACAACCAGATGTTTAGAGAACTAGTTTCCAATGAGCACTGTTTTACATCACCTGTTTGATTTTGGTCCCCAACATGGAGGCGCTGGTGTCGATCACAAACACAACATTTTTCGGTACAACAGGTAGGTCTTTGGGGGCAAAGTAGTGCACGAAGTGTCCGTCCAGCACCTAGGGAAAGCAGAGTCGTGAACTTTTGCTTGCACGTGTACATGTGTGGTGGTGGGGTGTGTGAATGTATGAGCTCAGAGTGCTGCAATCCAGCTGTGGGTGGAAAGATGTCTGGGGAGAAGAGGGAACTAATTCGCATCCTGAGCAGGAAAGACAAAATTATGTTTAGTTAGTGTGTGTAAAAGAGTGAGAGAACCAATATGAATATTTTATATATTGGAATATGTGGTTTAAAATTCTAATATATTCTATATTCCAATATATTCTTATTAGTCAGCTACCTATGAAAGAAGTCATTACTTTATTACTCGTAACAGAAAGACATTCTATCAGATTATATAGAAAAGTAGAGAACTGCAACCACTAGTAGACTATTTAGCACATTCTACTAATGTTTTGTGCAGTCGCAAACCTTCTTTCTGTGTTAACAACTGACAATTTACTAACCAGGCATTTAACACCTGTAATAGGATCAAAGTCATTGCTGTTTTGCACTTTTGCCCCATTGCATATGAATTGTAGATAGTTAGGTAGACATACAATGGGACAGTAGGATGGATGGATGGATGTGTGTACGTATGAGTGTGTGCGTGTACCTGAATGTCTCCAATCCCCATTTCTCTCTCCACATCATAGCGCACTATGAAATCTCCCAGCATGCCATTGTTGGCAATCTTGACCTGCTGAACGATGTTGGGGGTAAAGGTGATCTTGCAGAAAGTTTCATTCTGTCGGATCACTGTGGAAGGGGGCACACCCGCCTTACCTGAGGAAGGACATGGATTGTAAGTGTGTGTGTGTGTTTGGTTAATAGTTCAGCATGTCTGTGTTGTCTAGAAGAAAGGAGGTTATGCATGAAAGTAAGTTTTAGACCAAGAGAGAGAGAGGGAGAGAGAATAAAGTCGGGTCCAAAATTCTTTAATTCCACTACCAAGAACTGGTTTTATTTCATCAGTTATCAAGAACTGATGATAGTGGACTCAGACGTTTGGACACTACTCTCTGTGTACGGGTGTGGACAGTCCCAAAGGAGGAGGTTCCAGCATGATGTTCCACTTGTATTAAAGCATAGTGTGGATTTATGTCAAAACAATATTAGGCAATTTTCTTTTTGCCAGACATGTTGGAATTAGGTCAGTGTGTGTTGTAGCAATGAAGTATTTACTGAAAATACTTTTCCTAAGACATTTGAACACATGGTAATAATAACCAAAAGATGACTTCACTTAAAAACTGCAGAAAGAAATGACCTCTCCCTTCAACAGGCAGTATACATCTTAATCAATAAAAGTTTTGAACAAAATGAGAGTTTGATACTCTTATGGCTTACCCAGCAGGCAACTTACAGCCTGCTGCACGATGAATCATATTATAATCATGATCACAATTTTGGGCCACCTCAATTAATTAAACACAAAGTAACTAAAGCAGCTAAAGCACGCTTTGACAATTTTCCTAAATTTTCTAAATAGTTGTAATAAATCAAATTGACCAGAATCGTCATGATTGTTATTTTAGTCATTATTGTGCGTTACTCTAAATAAGAAGTGATGTAAAAAGCTCCATAAAAAATTATTTTGTCATATTTTTACGCTCTTATTTCTTGCGTATTTTAAGTAAAAAAAAATGGACGTGTTAGTTTTCCACCTTGAATAAACCCTTTGTGTAAAAGCACACACAAAGAGGCAGTTATTAGACAGTAAACACAGCTAATTGACGCTTCCAGTTTAGGGCTTTAGAGATAAATACCGTCAGTCTTGCTGTTGCGTAAAGGGAGCACCTCAAGGTACTTGATGCGTGAGTGCTCCACGATGGTAATGGCCAGACTGAGCTTGCTGACCAGCTGCATGGGCCGAACGCTTGTCACGTGCTGGTAATAACCCAGCCGTCTCTGCAGCAGCTCCTCATACGTCAGCAGGAACACGGCATGGTTTCGCCCGGGGATTGTGACGGCCATGCGAAACATCTCCATCTCCCCCTCACTGTGGAAAAAAGAGAGAGATGGAGAAAAGGAGATCATCAGATCATTTGATGATTCAGTCGTTGGGCTGGTATTGGCATGCTCAAACAGAGTTTCTATTGTAGAGTGGGAAAATGCCTCCTCCAATTTCTATCTATCATTCTACCCTCTTTTTACAGTCAGTACAGTCCATTCTGAGGTGATCATGGCTACGCCCTCCACAGTGGGAACACTTAAAGGTCCTTCGATGTAGTGATAGAAACTAACAGGCATTTGGAATGCACTTTTGTAAACAAGAACAAATATCCCAAATTAATAATAAACACAACTATGATTGTTACCAAATAAGCCTAGCTAGTGTTAGCTATCTAACCAAGTGTAATTGGCTCACTATACATTATTAAAATGTATTATTACTAAAACAAACATCATTTTAAAATGATTCATTGAATTTGCCCTATATTTATAGGTGTACTCAAATTTTCCAATTGCTACTGCCATTTTATCGTTCAGAGTAACAACACTGCAAAGATAGTCAGGAGCATAGTGTCTATCAGTTGGTCCCTTCAATAATGACTGTTTATAAGGGCCTTTTGAAACAATTGTTTATCAACACTTTTATTTGGAACAACCCTAAAAAATGACAATGAAAATAGGAGCCTGAACCATTACATTAAAAAGTGTATAAACGTTAACACACATCTCCTTACCTGTGCTCTGCTGAGTCCTTGCTCTTTGGTGTGCCGGTGTTCTCCTTTCTGTCCTTTTTAACATTCTTCTCCTTTGCCTTGATCTGACTGGGGAAGACTCTCCCTCCCACAATCCTGTGTTGCCACAAATCAGCTTAGCATGAACTTCTCATGACTAGAAGAATTTTGCTGCAACCAAGTATAGTGCCATATAGTGTTCCTACATCCAATGTTTGTTCGTGTGTTCGTGTTTGTGAAGTTTATGCTAATATAAACTGTCACAGGCCCTGTGGTAACCTCTCTTATGCAACAAACCCAGAATAGCTCATTCAGTCATGGAAAAAGAGAGTTTTTTTCTCACTGTTACAGTATGACAGCACTCAAGTAAATTGAACAATCAAAATGATCAACAAAAAGAGAACAGTTTCAGAGATACTGACTTGAATGAGATGTAATCTCACCATCTTTTGATTGATTGTACCATGCTGTATCAGGCACATGCGGGTCTGCATAGTTTCACAGTGCAACCAAGCGTTTGGGTTATGCTCTGAAACACCAAAATGTCTGACAGTGCTGGATAATCACTAGAGCTAAAAAGAGTAGTGTCAGGCAGGGTCTGTGTGACAAAAGCAGCCCAATAGCCATTCAAAAAGAATCCCAAAAGAACAGCCCAATACCAAAACGCAAAATATAGCCCTTCCAAACCCTATTGCATACAAACATACTCTATATAGTGCATACTGATAAATATAGGTGTGCCGTGTGTTTCCATGGCAGGCTGTGTTTGTGATGGTCTTGGCAACAACTTGGTATACGGGACATGTACGCCCTTCATCCCTCCAGAATATTGACTTAACTGCAACTCTTGCAGTGTTGAATTAACAAATAGTCATTGTTTAAGTCCAGCTGAATACAAACAAAAACTGTAAGACAATTAATTCTGTCCTCAGGCACCCAGAAAAACTGAGGATTTGCCTACATCCAAATTGAGAAAGCAGATGCACAGCAATATTATAAATGCATGAAATTAGTTTCAGCATGCACGCTCTAATTGCCCTGCACTGTTTAATGCTCACATTGTGAAGTTGGAGATGTAGGCGGCCACTGGGACCTGAAACTGGAAAACCCCCTCAGCAGCGGCGCTGTGTCTGTTCAACATAGTGCAGGACACAGCAGTGAAAGCATAGCGGGAGATGATGGTGGTCAAAACAGAGAGCTCCTGGATGTGTGGCTTAGTTTCCTGAAAGGAAAGAACAACATTTACGTAATTACTTTAGGTTACATAATGTTCTGTATTCCAGTAGTTACCAAACATGGTTGTGAAGATCTACCCAGTCATTGCAATCTCCCAGCTCTCATGTCTAACACCTCATCCAGGAAATCAAAGTTTTATGATTGATTAATTGGATCAGGGCTAGAAAGAAGCGCTGCAGGAAGGTGGATTTCCAGGAGCAGGGTTGGTATTGTACTGTTTTGTTCAATTTTCAGAAGTTAAGCCTCAAACGCTGCCGCAATAACATTTATGACCAACATGGTGCATAAAAATATACAGTGGCGTCCAAAAGTCTGAGAGCACATTGAAAATCTGGGATTTTTTTCATTGCCACTGTGCGGCACTCTAAAAAGCTTTACCGAAACTGGATCAGTCGTATCCAAAGCACAATCAGGCAAAGACCCAAAGTGACCACATCATCAGAAGAGCAATACATAAAGCTTTGTTCACTGAGAGAGAGAACAGCAACTTTATCACAGATACAGAATGTGCTGAATAAAGAACGAGAGACTCCAA
>JAOUQW010000014.1:2625226-2647966 GCA_028565825.1 Olivaichthys viedmensis
AATCAAAGAAAATCTGTACCATAAATGTGAAGTTGCTGTGACTAAATAAACAACAGCCTCTGTGGCAATCTGGCAAAATAAGATAATTTATTTAATGTATGAAATGAAACCCTTGGCATAAGGTTTACTGTGTTTATTATATTTTTCATAATATAATAATATGTAATTGTTTTGTTTATTATCACCAAAGTGAAAGAACAAAACAATTATTATTAAAAAGTTTGTAACAGATTTTCTTTGATTCATACATTATATCTAATAGTCAACACTTATGATTTATAATGTGTTGAGCAGATATCTATTGGGGGAAAAAAATCACACAATATTACAGCACAGAGGCAAATTGTATATATAAGCAATGACATAATTGAATTTAGTTCAAATGTTTTGGGTCTTGCTGGACAAATATGAATTTAGTCAAAATGTAAAAGATTTACATGCATCACAAATCTCTTTTCTTCTCCATCTTGTGGTTTTGATTGTAGTAAATCTCTTCACATATTAAGAAATTAACTTCACTTAAAGGTACATGTTTTCTGCTGCATTTTATTACAGAGCGGCTCGTTAGTTCTGGGCTTGAAATGAAGACAGTGCTCGTTGTCTTCTCTTTGTCAGCTGTATGATTTTAATAGCATAAAAAAACACAGTAGTCCATTATGTATACACACACACGCACACACACGCACACACGCACACACTGATCGAGCGAGATGAGGCGTAGCCTATTTGCCTTTAGTCAAAACCACACTGAGGTCTATTTGCCTGTGATATAAGTTTCCTTATTTGCTTCCTCGTTTCCCAATGCCCTAAAATACCCTTTTAAACATTGTGTTTTTAGCTTTCAATTCTCAGTTGTAGGTGAAATTATCATAAAAATATTATTTAGTTATCCTAAAATTAAGTGCCACACTATAACAAAATACCATAATCAACCAACAAAATAATCTGATATTAACAATACACCTACTCTGTTGTTACCACACAGCTATTCATAATCCCACATTGTTCATAAACTATGCCCTATTTTGTCTAGTAAAATACATTATTATGTAATGAAAGCAGTTTTAGAATGTTTTACAGCAATACAGTCAATGATCAGTGTACAGTACAGCTACAGCTGTATGATTTTAGTAGCAAGATTTTAAGCATCACACTGAGAGGAAAAACACACACACACACACACACACACACACACTCACACACACACTTATTAAATTTGTCACATATATGCACATGGCTGAAAAACTGATTGTGTGACGTGACGTGAAGCCTGTTTCCCTTTAGGTAAATATACCATATACTGTATATATTTTGATTCCACTCATCATCATTTCATCATCAAAAGTGGCTTTACACATGAGAGGATTTGATGAGATGACGCCCTAATAATAGAAATAAAGAATAGGCTTGACCTGTTCTTATTTAACACATTCATGAAAAGTTTCAGAGTGAAGGGTAACCCTACACCTCGCGTCGCTCAAATTGCTCTACTCTGGTCGCTAGTGGGCGTTCCTATCTTGAGTTTATTGCCGTGTACATTGTACCACAGATCAGATGCTTTCCCGCTCCAATAAAATTCTGGAGGGCTTGTGTATAAATTGCGTCCGTGCAGTACATCACTGTCTGCTACTGTCAGAATGAACCGAAAACAATGTTTTCTCGTTGCGATTGCTGCCAGTTATTTGCAGTGAAAACACCGGCACCGTTCTATTTGGGTCAAAAAGGACGGGAAAGTTGGACACCGCAACAATCAATTTTTTTTCCACATTGACTAGGAACGAGTATCTGATAAGAACCAAAAACCACGGATAAAGTTTCCCTATGGGGGGGGGCAGCGTACCACCGCCCCTCACTCCCATTGGTAGTCACCAAATCACTTCGCTTCCCATTTGCATAAAGTTGAAATTTCCCAACTTTGTTGCGTTACTCATCCTACCCACTTCACGTCGCTGACGGACCAGCTTACAATGAAAATTAATGACTTACAGCCGCTTTGTGGCGTTGCGTCGCTGGTGGTGTAAGCGAAGGGTTACCTCTAACTATCCTCTGCAGAAAACAAAATATACCTTCGACTTATACCTTCAGTTTATAAAAAATACCTTCAATTAACATGTATCCTAAGAAAAATATATTAAAAATTGGCAAAAAACAACAACAATGCAAGTCTATAGGGGACACTTACTTCCGGTTAATATGCACCACTGAAGTGGTGGCTTCATTAGTGTACCCTCTGTTGGGGGTCTGTAATATATCCTGTATAATTATATAGTAGGGGAGAGCAAGGAACAAACTAACGCAGGGTACAAAGAAACATGGATTTTTTATATGGTTGCATCGGAGGTACTGCAACATATTTTCTGTCAAATAACGACAATCACCCCCTCTTCGTTTGAGCTGAAAGCTACAGTCATTGGAGCAAATCTTTTGGAGGTACGTTCAAAAATATGTTTTAAATACCAAAAAGTGAATATTTTTACCAGAAGTGTTTTTCGATTGTTGTGTTTCTGGTGCATGTCAAAGAATCCAAATGTATATCATTTTAATCAGCATCCTGTTGAATAACAGTCTTTTCATTTGTCTTTATAGCAGGCAGGGATAGATATACAAGCAAACATCCAGCCTCTACCCGGCGAGGTTAGTTGTAACACCATGTTACAACTATGCCACATACCAATAGGCTGATTGCTAGCGGTAGGCCTATTTAAAATGTTCTGTTGATGGTATCGCCAGGAATTGTAAAAAAAATAAATAACTGTACACAAGCTACCCACACATGATAGAACACTTATATTTAATAAACATAATAAAAAATTTGTGAACATCATACTTTTTATCTTTTTCATAGATGAGAGTAGAAAAAGGGACAACAGATAAGGGAGTGCCCAGGGAGATTCTATTAGAGATGTCAGCATCAGAGGTGTCCAAACAACTTTAATATGATTGAATTTAATAAACTAAAATGTGTAAAATAATCATAGCTTGACATCAATATTATTGATTGGCAATCTGATTTCCTTATCAGATTAGGTCTATTTGTTTTTGCAAGTCTAAATCACATAATGTAACATGAGAAATTAGAATTCTATCATTTAGCTCTAGACATTTAGCTCTAGACAGTAGCTCTAGGCTTAATACAGCTCACCGCTTGAGTGGATATCCTGCTTACATTCAAGGCCGGAATCGCATAGCGCTGAGCAGCAACTGTCTGAGCAGTACCTAGATAATTCTGCAATTTCGGCATTAATTCCTAACTATGCACACAAACTTCAACTCAGAATAAGGCCCTTTATTAGGAACATCCTCCAAAGTCAGATTTATCCATCAGATTGCCAGATAGTGAAGTGTGATACATCACTCCAGAGAACACGTTTTCACTGCTTCAGAGTCCAGTGGCGGCGTGCTTTACACCACTCCAGCCGACTCTTGGCATTGCACATGGTGATCTTTGGCTTCTGTGCAGCTGCTCGGCCATGGAAAGTGTGCCAGTGTGTCTTGTTATTCATTAGTTAAAACAATGTATTAATCGAATAAAACAAGTTTAGGTGATAGGTTGGATAAATATACAGTCTAACTATAAAAAAGCATCTTACTATACTTTTCAATTGGTACAATTATTTAATTCATAAACTGTGTTAAACTAGACCAATATAAATTAGTTTACATTTAAGATCACCAATTCTAACTGCACTTTCGACCTTTCGTCAGCTGGCATATGAGCTTGCCAAGAAGAACGGCTTGTGGCACCCAGCATCCTGGGGATTGACATGGATTAGTTGGAAAAGACTGGCTTACATGTTTTCTGAAAAAACATCCAAGAACAACATGAATAAAGCATTGGAGTACTAGATGAAAAGCGCTCCAGCTGTTTATTTCCTCTTTCTCCACATTTCATCCAGCCAACATGCAAATTTATTAACACAATCACTAAAATAGTGAAACAGGCCCTAAAGGATCAGTTTTTGTCACTTATCACTCCTCATGCATCACCGCAGGAGTTATTGTGTCTCTTGCAAGAAAACTGTACATGAAACCAAGAGAAGAATGGCTGATCGTTTTTACCTTCGTACCATTAGTATGAAGGATTTCTCCTTTCCAGTTGCGAGACACTTTAACAGCAATGGACACAACATTAAAGTTCCCATGAAATCAAAATTGGTGTTTTAGATCTTTTTGTACGTGTCTCTTGGAATGTCCCCTCCCCGGTAAACAAATTGGGGGTATTGCTCTACAGTAGCAGCTAGTTAGCAGTAAGCATGGGTCATACGTGTAGTTTTGGTCGTGCAGCTTCCTGTACGTTATTTTATTTTCCAAACCATCCCTTGTGTGTGGAAAGAATGGTTAGATTGGGGAGTGTGTGTGTGTGTGTGTGTGTGTGTGTGAGTGTGTGTGTGTGTCTGCGCTCATTACCCCTTAAAAATATCAGCTCAAAGATGTACAACTTCACTCCAAAAACATACGACGCATGGTCAGCTAGGACAGTGGATCTCAACCTTTTTAACAATGTGGACTGTGTAAAGAATGTGCATGTATGCCTGTGTGTGGTTGATAGGAAAAGCCAGGGCTCTACAGCATAATTTGGAACTCCTACAGTGTTTATTTGTCTAGGTCAACACTTCAGGGGTTACATCTAGGCCCTTTTACATTGTCTTTTTTTTACCATAGTCCTGACAGAAGCGTTTTTACAAAGTGCAGTAAAATTAACGGTTTGATTTTTTCGGAAAATTGTGTGCTTCAGTGCATACATTTAGGTACTGTTTGGACAGTAGTAATCTAAATAGGATTCAGGCTTTATTGTTTTTTTCATATATGCTGGCCATAGGTGCCTCACTGATACACATAGGTAGAGCCTGATAATTTCTGCGCTGCATAATATAAACATGGATGTGCGGAATTTGGAGAAAATTATATTATAATATTTAGATATTTTTTATAATATTTGTATTTATAATATTTATATTATAATATTTCTGAACAATTTGTCCTTATACTGTTTGTATTACATTTATTGTTATTTTAACAAATTACATTCTTCACAGAAACACTGTTATGCTTCCTTGTCTTTGTGTACATCACGGAGTGCACGGCATCCAGCACCTGTGTGTGAGTAAAGTAACGTGGGTTAGCTTGCTGCGTGGGACTAATGTTTAAGCGATTGGCACTAGGTACTTTTGTTAGGATAGCTCGATCGGTTAGCCCAAAGAGGATATTAGGTAATGTCTCTGGTTAGCACCACTGACTTTGTTGTAATATGGCTGCTAATTCTAATAACTAAGCGCAGTGCTAATTCACACACTCGCACACACAGATGTGGCAGTTTTTCATTTCGGTTTGTTAAAAAGCAACAACAAAACTCTCTGAGAACACAGAAAAGCATTGCCAAGTTTAGGGCAAAGCAGATACCAAATGACTATTGCAAATCAGATAGTCAGTTATTCTGTAAGGCCTGTAAATAAAATAAATTACATTTTACATAAGGCACTACAGAGGTACCATGCAGAATTGAACAATATACACTTGGGTCTAAAAAATCTCTGTCTTGTTTTTATTTAATCAATTATCAAAAACGAATACACATTTTTCTCAGTTGATACTAAATGTATTTTTAGCTGTTTGTGAAACTCTCGTATGAAAAATTAAATATATCTGAATAACCATTTGCTTTAATGGTTGTGATGTCATATATTTCATTCAAATAGTAACGCATGTACGCTCCTAACACGGTTTTAATTGTTGTCTCACAAATGGTATTGACTCAATTAGTATGTGATCTGTGTTATGCATTCATACTGCTATCAGTAAATCAGAACACACTTTTTTGGACTTTTTTTTTTATATTAGCGTACTTATACTATATTACATCGCTTCAGAAATATAATTTGACAAACGTTGTGTCTGTTTTTCACAACTACTGAAGTAAAACTATTCTTGGTAGTAGACTCCGGCATTTAATCCCATGACGGCAAAAAAGATAAGAGTGGGTTGTTTACGTGCCTCATTGTCTACATGGGCATTAAACCAATTTTGTTTTATGTGCATTCCATGTACCAGTATTAAATAAAGCACTTGTTGGTAGTAGTCCCTCACTTTTCAGCATGCACACTATTTACACTTCACAGGTCAAGTTTCAAAGGTTTTCTCCTCATTTCGAGTGCTTTTCTGTGTTATGTGCAACATGACAAATATTGATGAGGCTCAGAGGGCTGGAGCTTGCTGACTGATCATTTGTCTCTGAGTGTGTGTGCAGCACTGGCCATTTTGCCTTTTGCTGGACAGATTTCACTTCTGTTCGGCCACCATGAAGCTCCCAGCAGTGCTGCTGGCCGCCCTGCTCTTCTCACAGAGCTCTGCATTCGAGTTCATTATTGATGGAAAGTGGGAAAGTGAGATGGTAAGTGAGCCAGAGAGATTTTGGGTATATGTGTCCAGTTAATAATAACAGACTTTTACATTTCTTGTGTTCCCCTTGCTCTGCTAGTCACATCACGAGGATCATCTCGAAGAAAGTCGCAGATACAGGGTAAGTTTTCAACATTGGATAACTTTCTAATTTACAACAACTTATATAAGAAATAGTGTCACAGTGACAATATAATACTCAGAATTATTATTATATATGCCCATAAAATAATGCTACTATAACATTTGGAAGAGGATGAATGTTCTTCTTAGAGGTGTTTTTAAGTGTGTGCAACAAATATTATTGAGGTCATCTTTAATTAGAGGAAACATGAAGGTCAGTCGATTGACTATAGCACAGTACACAGTGTGCTCTGTATCATTATGTTACAAAAGTGATAATTGTTTCTGAAGAGTGCTATTATCCTGAACACTTCATCATGATTTCTGCCTATAGTGACATATGAAAGTCCAAAAGTCTGTGTGCACTACCAAAAACAATTTTTATTCATTTCATCAGTTATCAAAAACAATGTAATATCATTTTGTCAGATGATATTTCTCCACCAATATTCCATCATTGTTGACTAATATAAGTCCAAAACAGTGTGTTCTTATTGACTTAAAAGCAGTAGGGTCGATAACACATATCAGTGTTAGTTCTTAAGAGACGACAACATGTTAGAAGCGTGTATGTGTTACAATTTGAAAGAAAATAAAGCAAATGTTAAAAGGATATTTCATACGAGGGTTTCTCAAACAGCTAAAAATGTATTTGTTTGTGCTTTAAATAACGCATTCTATAAATATCAACCAAGTAATTCGTTTTTGATAACTGATTAAATAAAAACAGTTGGTAGTGAAGTCAGACTTTTGGACCCGACTGTAGCAAAGGCATTTTCAGTTTAGGTCAATAAGTTAGTGTTCAGATGGATGTTCACTGATGGAACACTGAACATAGCTGCTGGCAGTAGCTAAATAAGACAAATATAAACTTTAAAATAGCAAATTTTATATTAATATTAATATTTGCCAGTTCTATTATCGTATGCATATTTTCTGAACTTTGGTGTCTTTTGCCTTTTTTTGTAGAGGAACATATTGATCAGTGAAGAGGAAGAGGACTTTGAGGTAGCCGTCGTTTTGATGTTCGACCTCGTTTCCATGAATCTGTCTGTACTTATCCACTAATCGATGGCTGTGTTTGCAGAGGCCTGAGCGTCACAGCGGTTATTGACTTGTTCTCTGCAGCGTCACTCCTAAAGATCTATTTGTAAAGCTAACTTTATGAACGACTAATTGTATAGCTTTATTTTCCTCAATTACATGAAATGTGTAACTGTGTCAAATTTCTTCTTGTTCTTAGAAGAAATTTGACACAGTTACACATTTCATGTAATTGATTACTGATCATGAGAACCCTGTAACGTATGATGTCCACACTGATCTATTTGATTTCAATTTTATTTAAAATAGTTTTCTCAGCGGCATAGACCACACTGAAGACACTGACCTAAAATTCATGGCCTGCCACTTTGTGACCTACATTTTATCACTGATACACACTATTGTTATACTGATTGCGATAGTGATATGGCTTTTATCATCTTGTGTAACAGGTAAATATTTACCAATTAATTTTTGCCCTTTTTATATACTCTGTGTGTGTTTAAAATGCTTATGTATGTAGGCTGTTCGTGGAGATGATATCACGGTTAAGAGCTATAAGGTGGAGAGCAGGATTACGTCACGGTTTGCTTACACCACCGTGAGAAGCTCGGTGGTGAACTCAGGCCCCAGTGCACAGAGTATCGGCTTCAATGTGCAGATCCCCAAAAGAGCCTTCATCAGCAACTTCACCATGTAAAAACACTTGCACGCACACACACACGCACACACACACACACACACACGCACACATATTGTGATGTTGTCAAGTTGATTGTGTAATTTGATAGATAACTCACAAAACAGAGTTAGAGATATTTCTTATCAGGCCTTTCCTTTATCTAAATGGCTGTAGAATGTTGGTTTAGTAGTTTTAAAGCATTCTAAAGGGCTAAGATAAAGTTAAATTGTGTTGTTACTTCATTTTGTTTAACCCCTTAAACTCCCAGGACCACTCGGCAGGTCCAGACTCTCGTAACTACATTGCTTTGCTATTGGTTTTACTGCAGTTACTGAATAATTCATAGTATTACTGAATAATATGCTTTAAGATGAACAACTGACTAAGAAGCTGGGACTTCATCGATTAAGAATGTACTTCTTTTTTTTCTTGTCCCATATTGTTGTAATACATTTCATGCTCTGAATTTATGCAGATCGCAGGAAGGATAGCTGCTCCAAATACAATGGCTAGACAATCCTAATGGAATTTAACAATAAAATGCTTTTGTTCTCTGTGCGGTATTTGTGATTAGGAATGTCAACGGGATCACGTTCATCGGCTCAGTCAAGGAGAAGACTGTTGCTCGCAACCTGTATGCTCAGGCCAGAGCCCGTGGGAAAGCTGCAGGCATAGTCAGGTATTACCCACAATACACCAGGGCAAGGTCTCATGTATCTGGCCCAGATTCTTCATTCTGCCATTCGCTAAAGTCTCTCTTTATGGATTTAGATTTTTTTTTTATGTCTCTGATTAAGGTCTTTCCTATAAACTTATTTGTCCTCCTACCTAACCTGCTGTCCATCCATCTAGCCATCCATCAATCTACTCATAAATCTATCAATCTATCTATTCCTCTTTCCACTTGAGCATCCATCCATAAATTAATTTATTCATCCATAATCCATAATTTGATTCATCAATCCATCCATCGATCCCTGCCAGCTCTATTATCCATCCATCCAGCCAGCCCTCTGTTTACTCTGCCATCTATCATTTATAAATTCGTCCATCCAACCGACCAACCATCTATCCACGGAGCCATAAATCATCCATAAATACATTCATTTCTCTGTCTCATTCACTTTGCCATCTATTTATGCAGCCATAAATCCATCTATACTACTCTCTGTCCACTCTGCTATCCATCAGTCCTTGGACCTATTCATCCATCCATCCAATTGTCCATCATTCCTCTGTCCACTCTGCCATGCCATACTTACTGTGCAAAAGTCAGATTGAAAACTGAATAAACAAAAGGGTGGTCTCTGACTTTTGCACAATACTGTACATCTGTATGTTTACATACATCATGGACTGATTTGTTCCATCTTTCCATCTTCTCTCTCTCCCACTCAGGACTAACTCCCAGGCCATGGAGACATTTAAAACAGAGGTTCATGTACCTGCAGGCAGCAAGGTGGAGTTTGAGCTGCACTATCAGGAGATGATGCAGAGGAAACTGGGTATCTACACACACACTCTGCACATACAGCCGGGACGTTTGGTGCCACAGCTGCAGGTCACACATGCATACTCACATACACAAGCTTAAACAATAGCCTATATATACACTGTGATCTGGAAATATGTGATAATTGATTTCCACCATCCCTACAGTCAGTGTGAAAAAATGTGTGTGTGTGTCTTTTTTATTTTTATTTTTTCCTCAGGTCGATGTGTATATATATGAGCCTAAAGGAATCAAGTTTGTGGAGGCGCCAAATACACTGGGCGAACATTTTGAAGGCCTGACTAAGATCACACACACTCAAGAGAAGGCCCATGTGGTGTTCAAACCCAGCCTGCAGCAACAGCGCAAGTGTGCCAACTGTACCGCTAGCGCTGTGGATGGAGTCTTTACTGTCCTTTACGATGTGGTGAGAGAAAGCAATGCCGGAGAGCTGCAGGTAAGAACACACTTCCGTTTTTACAGGCATTTTACGTTAAACTATGCATTACTACAGCTAAGTATTGCTATATTTACAAACTTACCAAAAATCTATGTCTCTTTTTTGGTTGTTGTAATAAAAAGATGTATTTTGTGTTTAAATTTTTTTAAATAAAAAAGTACATATAATGCACTGACTCTGTGCTTCCTCTCCCAGGTGTCTGATGGTCATTTTATTAATTTCTTTGCACCATCCGATCTCTCTCCTCTCTCCAAAAACATTGTGTTTGTGATCGATGTGAGTGGCAGCATGTGGGGCCTGAAGATGAAGCAGGTACAGATCACTGGCTTCAAAACACAACACATTGTGAACTTTGATACATTCTTCAGGGGTCACAGAGTGCAATATCGAAGCCCCCCCTTGTGGTTGGAGTGCAAACTGTATTTGGTAGTAAAACACAACATAGTCCATCTTGTGGACACAAAAAATACTGCAGACCTGTTCTCCACTTAACTGAGAAAATATAATTAAACAGGCACAACATTTAACAATTTTTATAACATATATCACCGATGTTTCTTAGTTTATATGGATTTAGGTAACAGACTTTCAACAACAAAAAAAATCACATATTATGTTTATTTTGGGTCTTATGATTTGTACCTAGAGGACACGTTTCCCTTTTAAGGTATAAAAGTGTGTAAAAGTAAAATTTTGATTCTCTATTTTTCTATCTAATTATATTTAGAAAATGTTTTTTTGTAAGAGGAATTATGTGTTTATAGTTATGTAACTAAAGTCCTCTTGCAAAAAAAAACACATTTATATATATATATATAAATATACACTCCACATTTATATATATATATATATATATATATATATATATATATATACACACATAATAATTTTTCATAAACTAATCACAAATGACCCTTCTCCCTGAGTAATATATATTTTTTATTTTTGCATTATTTACGTTCCTTGGAAGTAAAACAGCATTTGTATCAGTGGACTGTGAAATATATGGTAGAAATACTAAAACGCACTTTTCTGTACATATACCCATGTATATGAAAAAATGATAGATTTTTAAACTCAAAATATAGAAATTTCTCAATATTGTAAAATGAATCCCTCATTGCACCTAATGACAGTGTATCCCAGGAAATACGTGGTGATAAACTTCTGTTAAACTGCACATTTACAATATATTTCTTTATCCTCCTGTAAAGATACTATTTAGAATTACTAATATGAGTTTATATGTTTATTTTACTGGATTTCTTTTATTTTTATAAAAGCCTAATTACTTACCACATGCTTAGCATCTCCTGCACCACAGGTGGCCATGATGCTTTCTGACATGGCCGACTATATGTTCACAAATACTGTAACTAGAACCAAGTGACACATGTGCAATAAGACCCAAGTTTGATACATACTAACATGATTTGGTGAAACTCATTTAGGCCTCCTACAGGCTGTCAAAAGAGAATGTATCTTGTGGTGCACGTTGCCTGTTAAAGGGAAATGAATGATGAAAAGGAGGTTAAAATGAAGGTTTATTTCCCTCTCCCTGTGTTTGGTTGGTCTTGTGTTTCTTTCTTTCTTCCTGCTCCCCTATTTTTCCTCTCATTTTCCCCTTCCTAACTTTCCCCACAGACAGTGGAGGCCATGCAGACTATCCTGGATGACTTAACCATGGATGACTATTTTAGCGTCATTGACTTCAATCACAATATTCGCTGCTGGAGTGAGGACCTGGTCCCAGGAACCTCTCTGCAGGTGGAAGAAGCCAAGAAATACATCCAGAAAATCAAACCAAATGGAGGTGAGAGAGTGAGAGCAACAAAGATGGGCAGAGTTTGTGTTTAACACACCCTTCTCGACTCCCCCCCACCATAAGAATCCCCATCACCATCTGAAGGGCTATGCCACTGCTATATTAGCTCAAGTTGCTCAGATGATCCCCTTGGAGGTCTGAGTCAACATAACAGTAGATTTCAAGATCAGAACTTACCCAGAATGCATTGCGATCTGATTCCTTCTCAAAACAATGAAAAAATTGAAGACAAAGCCGTTAATGAGTGGGAACATAATAAAAAAAAAACATAATATTTGCTTTTAAAATGGAGTTTTAAGTAGCCAAGTACTGCATCTACATATGGCAGTTGATGTATTCATTACTCTGCTTGCTCCAAGCAATTTAGCATGGTGGATAGTTAGCAGGCTAGGCAGTTAGCTAGCCAGCCAGCTAGTAGGCAAGCCGATGTGACTGTACATTTCAAATGAAAATTAAATTCAACTTTTATTCAAACTCGGAGTACATTGAGCCTGAAAATACCAAAAATCTGAGAAAAGAAAGGGCTGGATATGAGAACATAATAATAATAATAATAATAATAATAATAATAATAATAAAACAATAAAATTGGAGCAGTAAAGCATTAAATAAAACTTAAAAGAAAGTGATTTGAAATGATAGATTTAAATGGACCAATTGATAAGGTAATACAAGGCAATAAAATAAAAGCGATAACTTAATAAGATAACAATTAAAGCAATAAAATAGTCAATAACACAATTAACCTGAAACAGTTACAAACTAAAGGAAAGTGGTTTTAAATTATAGACTTAAATACATCAAATGACACAAATGAGCTTACCGTTAGCCTGTCTTGTAGAGTGTTTTTACTGCTGCACAATAGACTGTACAAATTGCCAAGAAAATTGCTTCAACTACATCAAGGGTGTACACTATTATCCGCAAATGGTCAGTGTGGCGAAAATATTTCCTTCCAACCAGGCAGGAGCCACACCTGATTCACTTTCCATGTGAGGAAAAGTCAAGGAGGGCATTTAAAAAAGATTATTGGAACGCATGTGCACATGTGTTTTTCTGACTTTCTCTCTTTCACATTGACCTCAGGCACAAACATCAATGAGGCCCTGCAGAAGGCGGTGCAGATGCTTTTGAAGGCACTCAATCAGGGCATGATTGATCAGCGCTCTGTTTCTATGATCATCCTGGTGTCTGATGGAGACCCCACAGTGGGTGAGAGATCCTCAAACACCTTAAATACACACACATTCATGAGCTTTGTCCATTCCCTACCAGTCTGCACTGAATCGGTTTGTGTTTCAGTTTGTAGCCACCTGTTCCTCAGTAATCCTTCTCCAAATGTTTCTATTCCTCTCTCTTTCATTCTCTATCCTCTCTTCTATTGCTTTCTACCTATCCTATTCCATCTTGGATAGGAGAGATAAAGCTCAGCACCATTCAGAAGAACGTGAAGCGCATCATGCGTGAAGAGTTCTCTCTCTTCTCTCTCGGCATCGGCTTTGATGTGGACTTCGACTTCCTGGAACGCATCGCCATGGAAAACAGGGGTGTGGCCCAGAGGATCTACGCTAATCATGATGCTTCAGAGCAGCTCAAGGTACCGAGACCTACCTTTTGAGCATTGTATTTGTACAACATATTGTTAATTTGGGGAAATATATTTTAAATACAAATATGTGATTGGCCCATGCACTAAACAGTACCTTTCAGGGTGCAAACACTGTCACTGGGGTGGTACTATCAAGGGTGTGTATGTTGTACTTTTCGTACTTTGGAAAGTGAATGTAGCACAACTTACTAACTCAGTTAAGGTACATAAATGGACCTTAAGAACCACTTTTGTTCCTTTGAGGGTACATTTACATTTTTTGTAACTTGGGGAACAAAATTATACCCATACAGTATGCTCTTTTCCCGATAGTAATAATCACATATTTCATTATATCCCAAAGTCCCCCCCTTACAGTAACTCTCTCACTCTCTCTCTCTCTCTCTCTCTCTCTCTCTCTCTCTGTCTGTCTATAGATGTTCTATAGCCAGGTGTCATCCCCTCTCCTAAGAAAGATCACCATCCAGTTCCCCGAGGACTCTGTGACAGACGTCACTCAGAATAACTTCGATAAGTTCTTCAAGGGCTCGGAGCTGGTCGTGGCCGGCAAACTCAAGCCCAGTGGGTCCAGCACATTGCAGAGCTTCACCACGGCCTCCGCCGTGAGTCCCCATTCTCTCATAACTAGCTGTTATAGCATCTGGGACCTGTTATAGCATCTTCAAATAGGACATTAAATACCATATAACACTGCAGTGACAGTGCAAGGGTTCAATTATGTGGTCAGGGAAACGGATAGAATATGGTTTATAACAGACTTGCTAAGAGGATCACTTTTAGCCCTTAGTCATTTATCAAAACAATGTAAAAATACAAATTTATCTCATTTTCAAAAGTAGGACACCCTGTTTTTAAACAACTTGTAGCAGATTTAAATCGACATACTGCACCTGGAAATAATTTTTTTGTCATGTCATCATCTATGCCAGTATAGCATAACATTAACAGTATAACTATCTTAGATTTCCTTATCATGGTATAGCCTCTAATGTGTTTCTATGTTTTTATTTGAAAATCAAAATTACCCAAATCTGAGCCGAACCAAAATGGCTAAAGCTGTGAACATCCATTCCCTTATGAAAATAGTACATTCTTATCAGAATGTTAGGTTTACATTTTCAGTAGGGTGTGTAGATATGAAATGCAGTATTGTACCGTTTTTTTGTTTTTTTTTTTTTTTGGTCCTGTCAAGGCCACCATGGACCTGAACCTTGAGACAGAGGCAGACCTCCAGGAACTGGACACTCTGCTCAGTCAACATCAGCATTCTTTTGCTGGCTTTGCCCGCCAGATGTGGGCCTACATTACTGTCAATCAGCTGTTGACCGAGCGGTGAGATGACAACAGTGTTCAGATCAGTCAACACTTATCCTCAATTTCATTATCACCTTGACAGATAGTGAGACTGCAAAGAAATCGGGGAAACAGTACAAATGGTACAAATATTTGTCAATTTGTCAATGGTACAAATGTCAATTTGTAAAAAAACAAAAAACAAAAAACAAACAATGGATTCATTGAAACTACTTTGGCATTCTGCTCCTCAGCTAGCTAACTGTAGACTTAAAGATAGGCTGTCCTGAAGCCACACTGAAACGCTTTTAATTATTTTCATGAGATGTTGCTGATTAACCCTTATGTTATGTTGAGATGAAAATTAAACCCCACTTTAAATTTATTCAAAATAGACTTATAACAAAAATTATGTGTCCAACATAAAATCATACGTGCTTGGCTCAATTTCCTATACTCCTAACCATAATCATTGATAAAAATTAAATAAATCATATTTATATTCCAGAGATTATACAGACCCTTTTTGTATGTCCAATGGCTTTCTTGTCTCACCATCCTAACCCAGCCTGTCTTCTTTACGTTTAATGTGAAATGCTTCTGTGTAGCTCTCTGGCGCCCTCGGCAATGAAGAAGCGGAAGATCACACAGCGGATCCTTGCTCTGTCCGTGGAGCATCAGTTTGTGACTCCTCTCACCTCTTTACTGGTGGAGAGTGAGGACGGACCAGAAAGACTGCTGGCCGACTCACCGAAGGACCCCAAACAGGGCTGCTGTTTTGGTGGCGGTAATAATAATAATAATAATAAACATCATAATACTGATTATAATGTAAATACAATACTTAATATTACTTAATATATTACACACATATTTTTAAGGTTCCCAGTCATCCAGGCCACTCTCTCTTTTTGACCTTCTACTATATGGCAAGAGATATTACAGCATCTCAGCCCACAGTCAAAGACTCAGAGACAGTTTCTTCTCGCTGAACCAGTCAGAATTTTAATGATTAGTTTTACACATATCCATTTTTGAAGCATGCACTTTTGCATTGGGCACTGTTTTGTGTAAACGCACTTTAACTCTGTTCAGTTTTCCCCACAACAAAATATCAGCTTTTAATTCATGTGTGGACTTCTGTATGTATGAATGTATGTATTAGTGGGTATGCATGTAGGCTGTGTGTAGATGTATGTCTTTCTATATTAAAATTTATTTTATGTGAGTAAGCATTTAAAAATGGCAATGCATTCTATGTATTGTTCATATATGACAGATGAACACTTTGAAGCAGGGTTGGAATTCTCGAGACTAGTCTCAAGACCACTGTAGCCTGATCTGGCTTTTGGTCCCGAGCCAATCTTGTCTTTTACTAATTAAAAATGTATCTTAAGACGATACCCCAAATCAATATATTGATGTACATTTGAATAATTTTCATGACCGATTATTTTTATTCAACGGCAATCAACAACCTCAGCATGTGAGTGGTCTCCATCTTGGTTTCGTTTTCTTTAGTTTTGGTCCTAACCATTAAGAATCGGTTGGTGTGGGTATTTGTCTTGTCTTGGTCTCGACTGAGATTGTCTTGACCACAACACTGCTTTGAACACTGCACTGTTCAATTTGTGCATTCTGTATATACTGTATTTAGTACATTTTATTTGACAATAGGCAGGAAATATGAAATATTTTATACATAAAATATTCATTTATTTACCTTTTTTATTCCTTTTTATATACTGTAAATCAATTTTAGTTTTAATAAGAGTTTTTAGGTCTATAAAAACATTTCAATGCAATACATGATATATTGATTGGGATAATACAGTTTTAAGGTGTTAGGGTTCCTCTCTCTGTTACTTTCACACTCTTTCTTTCTCTGCAGGTGGTCCTAGTAGACCTGTGCAGCTTTTGACCAGTAATCCTCCAGTCCAGCCCCCATGGGCACTGCCCACAGCAGGCCCTAGCCAAGTCATAGGACCGATGGTACATGAGACCGCTGTCACTGTCGGTAGGTTTACTTCATGGTGGCTACTTGGATAGCTTGTTGAGTATTTCAGTGGTTTAAGAACAGAGATGGACAGAATGTCAAATTTACAGACGTTACACTTTGATGTAACCTTGATTGTGATCAAGTTTAGCTGGCCATCTTCCGACCCTGAGCTTGATAGACCACTTTAGCAGTGGAGACACTGAGACGTTTGACTCAAATCCTGAGAAGCCACAGCACTGCAAAGTTTAGAGTTTTCCCAGCTCCAATACATCTGATTCAATTTGATAATTAACTGATAATCAGGAACTGTACATAGGTTCTACACCTATGGCTGTTGTGGTTTAGAAAGGTGACGAGTACCATGTTGCAGCATCACTTGGTTAATTGTGGTGCACACTAATGAGTATAGTGTGCACTGGCATGCGTTGTAAGTACATTGCCAGTATATGAACACTCTATGTTTTAGCATTTTTGGCTAAACTACAAACAATGGGCTCATTTTACATTTTCTAAAATGATATCCAAGTAAGAGATAGGTATGAGTTTGAGAAATGTTGATTTTTTATTACTCTAATTAGGCACTTGTTGCACATAACATATATATTTGTCCTACAAATGATACTAGCACTGTCTAGGAGTCTTTTATTTATAGGCTTATCAGGTTTAAACACCAAGTGCACCTGCCTTTAATAAAGCACTTACTCAGAGTCCCATTAGAATCTGAGAGTGACCAGCTAATAACTCCGTAAATAGAAAGATGCAAGTCTTTGGCTGAACATTTGTTGATATTTTTCCTTATATAACTGCCATTTTGTACCTTTTTGTTTTGTCTGTGGCACTAATAGTAATTATACTGTAATAAAACTCCAGGTGTTCAATAACTCTTGACATGCAGTGTATACAAATATACAGATTTGTAGCACTTGTGATCTCCTCTTTTGAGAAAGCTGCTGATCTTTACCTATTGCAGTGGAGAACGACCCTCACTTCATTGTGCACCTGCCCAAGAACAAGATGGATGTCTGCTTCAACATCGACTCCAAGCCAGGACACATCCTCAACCTGGTGTCCGACCCTGGAACAGGTATCAGCCTGATACTTTCTCAGACAGTCAGATTAATATGTCCTGGTCTCTCCTGCTCTTAAATCGACCACAAGGCTGATCGATCTTGTAGTCGATCAGCCCAGACATGTTTAGTGTCCGACATTTGCTTCTTTAGTTTTGCATTGGAGTTATGAGGCTAACAAGTAATTGAAGTCTATCTCAAAAATCTTTTCTATAAATTTATACCCAACTCTTCATATACTTGCTTCAAAAGACATTGTTAAGATACATAATCTCATCTTTAGATTAGTATAAACTATATTATCATTTGCATCACGTCCCGCTTTCCGGTACAATTCCACCTTCAAACTTTGGGAGGCAGGGCCTAGGGGGAGGAGAGACACCAAATTGCGCTGAGAAAAAAAGTGATTAGAATAGAATAGAAGAATAGAATGCCTTTTTATTGTCACATATACATAGAATAGAATAGCTTTTTTATTTTTTTTTATTGTCACATATACAAGTACAGTACAGTGAAATTCATTCTTCACATATCCCAGCATGTCGGTAAGCTGGGGTCAGAGCGCAGGGTCAGCCATGAATCTCAATTCTGATTGAGATTCTGATTGGGAGTTTTATTCTGATTTGGATTCTGAATATTGTTCTGATTCGGATTTGTATACTGATTCTGGTTCTGATTCTTGGAGTCCTGCAGGAGTCGTCCAGCCCATCCAGAGGACGATGCTGCGGCCCCTGTGCCCCACCTCTGCCATGGCGTATTCACAGGATCCGTGTTCTGTGCAAAAGCCAGCGGGCAGCCAAAATACCCAGGAGGGCTGGTACACACAGAGCAAGGGCAGCGCACACACTCAGGTTTGCACTGGTGTCATTTATCACCGCTGACGTGCTTGCTCGATTCTCTGCGCTCGTTCGCCTTTATTACTGCCACTTTTATTCAGCCCTTCATAACGATGTGCTCTCCAGTTCTGAGCAGAAATCCTCAGAGGAAAGCTCAATGGAAAAGTGCCACGGAAAGAGCAAGGAGACAGAGTTTGGCCTGTTTCATGCTAACTTTTGGATAAATGACTTCAAGGTGTCATGTGGAGTAAGAAAAAAAGGCACAAGAGGACATGTGTACTTCTTTCACCGTGTCTCCGCTCTGTCATTGGGCTTTCACCTGAACAGTCATTCCTTTAAGGGTCATATGAAACCTGGCGTATAGTAAATTAGTCACTAGAGACTCGAGAAGCTCAATAGTCCACACTGATGAAGCAGGTCCGAAGTGTGATAATGAGCAGGTCCACAGCTGCGATGGACTGATTCAAGTCTTCTAAAGAAAAGTAATGATTTTATGGTTAATCATAATTCACACTTTTTCCTTATGGGATCTTTCAGCTTTCCAATCCATATTTAATATCTTCGGATCAATGTTTGCTTTTTTCGCTTTCTTGCACTTATTTGGTCGTGTACAATAATAATTACAAGTAAGGCTTTCAAATCAATTCATATACATTTGGCATTAAGGTTCGCTGCCATGTGACTCACAGAACATGAAGGCATTCAATTCCTGTGTAGCTTCAAATATAAATTCATCAAAGAGATTATTAAGTGGGGTTGATTTTGCGCTTTCTATAAGGAACGTGTTTTGTGTGTATGAGAAACTGAGAGAGTTTGCTTACGCTATGTCACTGTGTGACTTTGGAGCGTTTTTTTGCCCTCCCCTCATTGCTGACAGGGATTTGGTGACACTTTATTTAGCGTCTGAGCCTTTTCCCTTCCTGTTTATGGGGGAGGGAAACGTAGCGAAATGATATTTAATTCTCCAGAGCAAGGTCGTATTTATTATTTATCTTAAAAAAGAAACCACTTCTCTGCCAGGAAAATAGAAAACGTAGTAAGGCACAATGTAGTCCATTAAATTAATTAAGATAAAGTTTTATAAAAAAAACTTGTCAGCATGCACCCTTTTTATAATGGCAAGTGAACCTTTACATGCAGTTTGAATTAAAGTCTGTGCACCGGCCAAGTAGTAATGTATTTAAGTGGATTTGCTGAATTTATGAGAGCAGCACAAGAGCTTTTTCCTTTTCCAATATTGAAAATGACCAATTAGTATGCAAAACATGAAAAAAAAAGAGTCTTTCATGATCAGGCTAATAATTGTCCAGGAATTAAAGTTGTACAAATAAAACATCAACAGTGACGGCTTCAAAGCATCTCACACCTTTTAAAAAAATTGTCATTCAGGACTCAGCTGAAGGTTTAAAATATACAGCAGGTTTTTTCTTCTTTTTTTCTTGCTACAGCCAGAACTAGCACTTTTTTTTCAGATTCTTTCTGAAGTGTTTAAATATTTAGTGTTTTTCACTTTTCCTTCCAATACATTTATATATTTTGATTGACTGATGAATCAATTCTGTGAATAAATTATAACAAATTCTACTTACTACCAGATGGGCAAAAATACATAAAAATGCATTTTAAGTATTAATTTACTTTACAAACAAAATACTACAAATGTAAATGCATCAAAATGAGCTATTGCAACTAATATATATATATTGTATTTTAAAACTGCAGAAATTACATGAGATCAGCAGTGCAACGTCAGTTTAAAGTATTTCCTGTATTTTGAAAATACAAAAATAGAGAACATGAAAGCATTTTCATACAAATTACTAAGCAGGGTTTTTTTTTCTATGACCATCAAATACAAATTACTAAATAGTATTTTGAATTTCAGACATGTATCAGAAATGATGCCTATCCCTGTCGAATACACCTGTATGCTCTCAGAGAAATGTTTTAAATATTTATTTTTTTCTTCAAAAGAAGTAAAAACTCTAACTTCATACAGGGTTCATACAGTTTTTTAAAAAGTGAAATTCAAGCATGTTTCCAGCACTGTCAAGGTGAAAACACTGGCCTACTGGCTTTGCTTCCTTTTTGTGCTATGTGCATGTCAGTCGACGCTGAGCTCTGACTAACGAATCGAAATGAGCCGAACCAACCGAGCCGATAAATGACATGATCAACTCACTCGGTGAACCGTCATCGCTGTCGGCCATGTTCGAATAAAGGAACCAATAAAACGAAAATGAATCGGTCGAACCGGCTCAGTAAATTGAATCGAATCTGGCCCAGAGAGTCATTTTCTATCACTTAAGATCATCACGTCCCACTATGTAAATGGTGTTCACTTCTTGGCTCAGGTAGCGTGCGCAATCTGCACATGCTCAGTACAGGCATTTTCCTTTTCTAATAGTTTCCAATAGTTGTAAGTAGGCCAATCAGGATGCACGTGCATTGTACAAGCCTGTGTGTGTGTGTGTGTGTGCCTAGTAAAATGAGCAGAATTGGGTTATCTGCTAGAGTTAAATGGAATAAGGCTGGCCCTCATAGGAGTGAACTGAACTCAGTGGGAGTTCATTTAACACTGGTGAGTTCACTCTGTATCTGTGTAAATGTGTGAGTGTGTGTGTGAGTGTGTGTGTGTGAGTGTGAGTAGGAGAGATAGAGCGAGAGAGAGAGAAAGAGAGATTGGGATGGCTCAGTCTCTCTTATCAAAGTGAGCAGGCGGCGTGGTGTAGAGATCGTTGTCAGCAAGACGTTCAGTCAGGAGAGGAGCTCTCTCAGGACCACACACACACACACACTCTCCATTTCCCACTTCCCCCCAGCTTTAACCACTTGTCTCATAGCTCATTGTCACGTCTCACTGTCTGTCAGTTGACCTTAGCGGTGCGATAACGTGAGTCATCTGATATACTTATATGCCAGTGTTCATATTTAATATTGCGTCCTTATCGTATTCCCCCGGTGCTGAACGCAGGGAAGTCTCACAAACGACCGAGATGGAGCTCGTCTTCTGGATGACGGCCCACAGAGTGGTTTTGGACCCACCAAGAGTCATAACACAATGTGTGGCATGTGGGCTGTGACTCGCTGCTAATGGACTGTAAAGGATTTCAGCCTGGGTGGAGAGGACACACTGTTCCTCCGCCCACCTCCCTCACACACACACACACACACACACACACACATACTGTGTTCACGGTCTAGTCCTGGGAATTAAGGGAGGACTGAGGCTCTCGTCTCAGGGTCATTGTGACTAGTCAAACACACACACACACACCCTTTATTAATTGAACTGCACTTAAGAACCTGATCTCATTCAAATTTAGTACAAATGAGTGAAAGTGAGAGCAATGAGGTTGGATTTTGTTCGATTCCATACGACTAAAGTAATAAGAAAAGGTACGAACACTAGCCCCACCCCAACCCTATCCTTAACCTTCGTCATTTTCCAATCAAAATCGAGTTGTGCGAATTGTTATGAATTTTCAAGCATGAGATAATGTTGGCAGCTAAACACTGCATCATCAGCTTTTTTTGCCGTAAATTCACATTAGCAAGCTACATAGCGACAGGCGATTCATTCATTTTGTGTGGAAATGCATGACTCATTTTTATGGAAATTAGTTATGATGCCGTAAAGCAAAAAAATTAAAATCCAGTAAAATCCTCAGGCCAATTGTCTGCTTCCCTCCCAAATTTTAGTTTCTACTGGTTCATAGATGTACAGTACTGTGCAAAAGGCCTGAGGCACATGTAAAGACATTTATTGAAGCGAAAATGTTTTTAAAAATAATGAAATTAAAAGTTCATGAATATTACAAAAAATCCTATAAAAGCAGTAAAGAGTAAAAAAGTAAAATCAGTGTGTTGGTGTTTCAGCCTTTGGCTTTAAAACTGCATCAATTCTCTTAGAC
>JAOUQW010000014.1:2654044-2673949 GCA_028565825.1 Olivaichthys viedmensis
ACAATGCGTCGAACCTTGAGGCGGATGGGCTACAAAGGGAGGCCCTACCCAGTATTAGTATAGTATTCCTAATAAAGCGCTCCGTGAGTGTGTGTGTGTGTGTATATATATATATATATATATTTTTTTTTTTTACATTATAGTTGTTGTCATTTTTGCAGAATGCTATTCTGCACAATTACAGCAGACAAATGTGATAACTCGCACAGCCCCGTGAGACATTGTAACCCCAACACCCCTTGTAACCTTACCAAGTCTATTATGAGTGTGGCAGAGAATTTCTTCTCATCTATGCCCTCTAAGATGGCCTCCATTCCTCGATACTGTCCATTCAAAATCACGACACGCTTACCTGAGAGAGAGAGAGAGAGAGAGAGAGAGAGAGAGACAGGCATTAGCTAATTAATCATGGCGTAATGGCTAGAGGCATATGTTAAATAGGTCCAAAAGTCAGAGTCTCCTACCAACTTTTTTAAAACCTGTTTACATTTATTAATTTCATCCAAAGTGACTTCATGAGGCACAATCCAATCGAATCCAAGCACAGAGCTGAGCAATTGACAGTTAAAGGTCTTGCTCAAGGGCCCAATAGTGGCATTGTAGCAGTGTTGGGTTTCAAACTTAACCTTCCAGTCACTAGTGCAGAACCCAAACCACCAAGCTACCCCCGTCTAATACCATTTTGTCAAATTATATTTCTCAAACAAGATTCCATTTAATTTCTCACGAACTTGTGATGGCAAAACTGAGTGAGAGTCTCAAATGTTTTGATTCTATTTGAACCCTTGTACTTGAAGCCAAAGTCTCAAAATATTTTGAAGCACACATCCCTAGTCATCCCGTATTGGATTCGGTTTGCGGTGAATGCTCCACACAGAATTACTTGCGTCTCTGCTGCTTTTAAATGCAATCAATTATTTACTTTTGGGCAAACCCCCCCCCCTAAAAAACCACGGTGCAATCTTTATATCTATCCTAACAAGGTTCTATTTTAAAGACAAAATCTTGGCAGCAGTGGCTGAATTAAATGAATAAAATCGGCAGCTTAGTAGAAGTAATTATTTTCACACCTCCCAAAAACAGACATCTAACATTTAAAGGAGCTCTATGGACAGATAATATATGTAATGGGCAAGATTGACATGTAATGCATTGTGCTTTCAAACCAAGTAACCAGCACCACATATTTAATCCTTCCTGATACCGTAAGCCCATGTGACTGTGGAAGGGTGCGGTTACCAGGTGCTGGGATTACTGTTTCCAGGTGGCTTTGGTCCAGCTTGAGTTTGTCCCCAGAGTCGACAATTTTTACTATAGCCGTGTATTTGTCCTGCACCTCCTGTAAACACACAGACGTTCATCATGAATGCCTGTTTATCCTACAAATCAACACTTGCACATGGATTGCTCATGTTTCTGACTGACCCGAATGACCGCTTTCTTCTTGTAGTACTTGTCTCCCAGTCTCTTAGTGACGACCTTGACCACTACGTCTGGCCGTATCCAGTTATCTGACCGCACTGATTTCTTCTTCTTCTCCTCCATCTGAAAGTAACAAAAGACCAAGAACTCTGGGACAGGGGTGTGTGTGTCTCCTTCTGAGGCCATACAATGTGAATCTTGTGCAAAAGGTATGAAAGCTACATTTAAAGCAATGATTCGATACAAAACAAAGTAGAGCTGTTCTGAGACGATGTGATACAATGTCGGTCGGTATTGTGCAACCAGTACGATTTTATTTGGGGAGAAAAAAAAAAAGTAAAAAAAAAAAAGTGTTGAGTTTGAAGAGGTGGAGGCCACGCCTTATTTACTGGGACTGACAGGCATAAAAGGCCATGCTTTCTTCACAGGCACCCAGAAGCATGGAGGACACGAGACAGAGAGTGAATGTGAATGACTGTAATGATACAGAGACTCCCATACTGATTCAGTCTTTATGGCCTCCCAGCTATTGGCCAGTACTGCTTTGAATTAGCCGTATTGTAAATATTGAGACCAGTGCACTGATTTGAAGCGGTAAATCTTTTTCCACTGCACATTCAAAAACAAGATCTGGCCAAAACTGAAGCCAGCAGAACTTGGGGTTTTAGTACATTTTGTACCAACTGGAGAGACAAGCGTAACGATCACAGTGACGACAGTAAAAGCGACAGCATTATCATTATAACTGTGCACATTGATAAAATGGTGAAGTTTAACATAGAAGGATCAGTTGCCACAGAATTACTGACAAAAAGGCTCGTTGACGGAGAGTTTTTAAAATTCAACAAAAACGAGAACAAAATCCGATACACTGTGCTAAACTGATTAGCACAACGTTGCTCTTGACAGCTCAAACAATGAACCAGACGAATATATGTTTTCTACACGTGTTTGTGTATACGGTGTTGCAGGGTCTGTGGTGCGGTATGCGTAACCAATCAATGAACAGTGCTGCTAGTCCCACCCCCAAGTGCCATTAGGTCCTGTCGGTACCATTATTAACCAGCTAGCGAAAACTATACAACTGGAACCTTTGGTACTGAAGTGTTGACCAGTGGAAAAGGCACAGGTCCAGTTTTCTAGTACTTTTCTAGTACTAGTGTCTATTGGAAAAAGTCTGCGGTGCCATTTAATATTACCGTTGCGTTACACTGTAAATACCGCAAACCATGTACTCGAGTGAAACTGGAAAAAGAACCCATACCTCTATGATCTCATCGAGTGCAGATTTCTTCTTCTTCTCTTTTGACTCGGCGCTGTGGGACGGGTCTTTCCTTTTGACGGAGGCTCCCATTTTAAGGGCATTTGAACCCAGAGATGAGCTGTGGAACACAGAGAGGACGAAAAGAAATAAAGCCCTACAACTTAGACCTACAGGTCACAGAATATCAAAAAACAGCTAGCACAAACAACTTTACATGACTGTGTAAGTGGAGTAATATTACTGTGATCGAGTGCAACCTTGCTTTAGCTGGGGCTACAGTGGAGGAGCTACTGGCCAAGTTGAAGGCGACTTTCTCTTCCTCGCTCTCCCTCTTGAGTTCAGTAAACACAGGCTCCTCCTGCACATACAACAAGACAAAGGAAGTTAAAATAAAGGATGGGCCATAGAAAATCTCAGAGCATCTCTCTCTCTTTCTCACACACACCTCTGGTTCCTTCCCCTCTCGGCCTCGTCGCACTTGTTCTTCGATAAACTTGGCGCTACGCTCTTCATCGTCCATATCCTGCTTCTTCTTCTTCTCCAGCTCTTCCTGTCTGCGGATCGTTTCCGGGTCACGATCGATGTACTGAATGTACCAGCCTTTGGGTGTCTCATCCACTTTACAGAAACCTACACACACACACACAAGACAATTGAAATGAGACGTAAACAGATTACGTCTGTCCAAGTCTTTTAACATTCCAGAATAATTGGGAGTATTTTTAGTTTAGTTCTGTGTTTACCTTCTCTCCCCAGCCATTTAGTGAAATCTGTGAGAGTCTCCCACTGAGTGGAGTTCATGTGAACGTGTTCCCGATTACTGATGTACTCATTATAGATGATGTTATTGTGAACCCGTTTTGTTCCTTTAAGAACAAAAACAGAGATTATATAATAAACAATTATGGAACATAATATACAATGTAGTGATTTTCCTTTTGTGATTGGTTGACAATGGATTTAAGGTGGAATCGAACCGAAGCGTCTTCTAAGCAGCTCCAGAAATTCCTGCTTGAACTCCCTGTAAAGAAGAAACAGAGAAATGCCATTAATATTAGTCTCAACGGAAGAACAGAATTTTATAGTGCGTTTTACAGACTGTTTCAAAGCAGCTTTACAGACATCAATGCCTTAATCCTGAGTGAGCAAGCCATAGGCGACAGTGGCAAGAAACCTCGGAACAGTTCTTTTTCTAATCGGCCAAAGGTTTGGTACCTGCCCAAGACTAGCACCAACAGGACCTAACAGTAATGGAGGCAGGGCTAGAAGCACTGTTCGCTGCTGACTACTTATACAGAGCGCTACATAAACAGACAAACACAACCGTTTCTAAAAAAAATAATATTTCAGAAGACCGAAGACATTTTTTTGGTGTTTGAAAATGGAGTCATGAAACAATGAGGAGACACAGAAACTAATGCGATATCAGCCAACGTAAGCTGGTCGACCAAACGGCCGGTGCAGTTGCTTTTACTGTGGTCGCCGTGACCATTCCTGTCGTCTATAAAAGTCGGAGGGAAAATGAATTAGAGCCAGAACCTCCGGTTCCGTTAGCTCCTGGTTGGGTCAGTTCTTGCTCGCGAGTGTGCAGAGGAAAAAAACACCCCAAGACCATTCTATCCTGGCTGGCACTGGGAATCATGAGTCACTCTCATATATCAAATACTCCAGAAATTCCCCATTATAAGACACACAAGTGATCGCTGTAAGCAGTAGGTTAAAGAAGACAGGATCCTATAGGGGGCAGTGGTGGCTCAGTGGTTACGGTTCTGGCCTACTGATCAGAAGGTCGTGGGTTCAAAACCTCAGCACCGCCACTGTTGGGGCCCTTGAGCAAGTGCCCTTAACCCTCCCTGCTCCAGGGGCGCTGTATCATAGCTGACCCTTCTCTCTGACCCCCAGCTCACCAACATGCTGGGATATGCGAAGAATCAAATTTCACTCTACTTCTACGTAAATGACAATAAAGCAGCTTTCCAATCTATGCTACAGAAAAAGCAGAGGACGCAGCATTTCACAACAACTTGTAGAAAAATGAATAATGCATGTACTCACTCTGAAAAGTAGTCCATGAACTGATTGGGATTATCTGAGGCCAGCAGCAACTGCCTCTGATGGGACTCGGACAGGCAGTGGCACTTAAACCCATTCTACCAGAGACACAGGCTGGTTACATTCACACCACATAACGAAAACGACAACCATGAAGTACTTGGAGCAAGCATGGTACTGGTACATGACTGGAGGGGCGGGGCTTACTTCATCGCGACATTGTTTCTGACACATCTGACAGTACCACCGCAACTTCTGCAGGCCCTTCGCCTTGATCCTGTTCCCAATCGCCTTGGGACTTAAAAAATCCGCTTTCCCCATTATCTTTTAAACCAGATTGACGTTCGTAAAATATATATATAGAACACGATTAGGCTACAAGTAATGATATCTCGTGCTCACGCGCTCGACTGTTCACGCCGTCTGCTTGTCCAGAACCGTTTATGTGTGCATTTCGTCGCGCTTACGTGTGTACGTCGTCACGCCTCTGCGTCTTGCCTCGTCTACAGCTTTTATTGGCGGTCCGCGGACCAATTTAAATATTGCGTTGCCGCCACCTACTGTGCTGGAGTGCGAACGCTGACGGCCAGCTTACAGTTCTATACGTTAACCCCGTGTATCCGTCAACCGACAAAACCCTTTCTTCCCTTTCTCCTCGCAAGCCCAAAACCACCATCCACCATTCCCCAACACACGACTACTTCGTCACTCTTTCTTGTGTAGCTCTGATCACGCGGGATCGACTCTCGGTATCGCGAGAGCGCAAGCGGCCCACGCGACCGCTCTAATGCGCACGCGCAGTGCGGCGACTCTGACCTTCATTGCCAGTGAACATGTTCGCCAGAGCGAGCGCGACGGCGTTCCACCCGCAATGGTAATATAGTTTCATTACGCACTTCTTATAGCGTTATTATTATATTATTTAAAGAGATTATATTCTCAAAGGTGCTGTAGTAAAGGCTGAACACGGTGAATATGTGGTGTTTAGGTGGAGTGCGGCTGGAAAGGGCGAGTGGTGCGCTAGGCCGCGGTAACCTCGGTAACCTCGGCTAGCTAAGCGGCTTTAGCGGTTGGACTTGTTGCTAGGCTACCTGGGCTCTACTGTACGCTTCCGCGTTAAAACGTCCGACTTTGTTTGCGACAAATGATGCGTAATGTTTCAGTTTAAAATGTCGGGAGTGTTGTTGCTGTGAGCCGGTTTGACTTCACTCCGACCGCTGCTAATGTGCTCGTTTCCATTGCAGTGGGCAGGTGAGGACCATGGCTACCCTGAAGGACAGTAAGTAACAGGCTGATTGTTTTGTGTCGATGGTTGGCGCCTTGTTGTTATTTCATGCCACTGCATGACTTTGTGTCAGCCTTAATGTGAATTCCTGTAAGTCACAGTGTGAATGCTTTTTTTTTTTGATCCTCAGTCACCATTCGGTTGAAGTCCGTCAAGAACATCCAGAAGATCACCAAGTCCATGAAGATGGTGGCCGCCGCCAAGTACGCCAGAGCCGAGAAAGCGTTGAAGCCGGCTCGCGTCTATGGCTCCGGCGCTCTCTGTAAGTTCTTGGCTGGCCAGTGAGCGGTGTAGTAAGCGGTGCTGTGCCCCAGCTACTTTGTTATACTGTGGGATTAATGTATGCAAAATACATTTCATGTACAACTTTGAATGATAACTTTGGCTGTTTTTAAGATTTGTCATGTTTGTCCACGTTCTTTAGCGCTGTATGAGAAGGCCGAGATCAAGGCTCCAGAGGATAAGAACAAGCACTTGATTATTGGTGTGTCCTCTGATCGTGGGCTGTGTGGTGCCATCCACTCCAACGTGGCCAAAACCATGAAGAATGAGATAGCTAAACTCACTGGTGCTGGCAAAGAGGTCATGGTGGTTAATGTAGGCGACAAGCTCAGAGGCCTGCTCTACAGGTGCACTTTCTTTTTCTCTCACTGTAGTTTATTCAGGGAGCATAATTGGTGTATCAAATGAACAAGTTGTGTGTGTGTGTGTATTATATTTTATATAACATAACAAAAAACAGCAATGTCATTACATTAAAATTACACTATACTATAAAAGACAGGCCACAATGGACGCCCAAAAAGGACCATGCACAATAAAATATCAGGCATTATACATAACAGAACATAGTCTGTTCAGATCAATAGATTAACCCTCTGATTTCTGTCCAATTATCAGGACCCATGGAAACCACATCCTCATTAACTGTAAGGAGGTGGGCCGCAAACCGCCGACGTTCACCGACGCCTCCATCGTCGCCGCAGAGCTGCTGGACTCTGGCTATGAATTCGATCAGGGCGCCGTCATCTATAACCGATTCAAGTGAGTGTCCTGCACAGCACAGAGTGTCCATAATCAGACCGCAGTGGTTCAAACGGCAATGTTAAAACTCATCTTTTAATTTCTAATTTATGTTTTCAATTCATGCAGATCTGTTATTTCCTACAAGACATCCCTGAAGCCCCTGTTTTCCGTTGACACAGTTGCAAGCTCGGGTAAGATCCAAAGCTGAGGCTTTTGATTGCTTTGTAGGGCTGGCCTGAACAGCATTTTACAGGCTTCAAATACTCATCTGTGTTTTCGAACGAGTATGCGAATACTCGTTCTCTAAACCACCCTTAAAAACAATAATACTTGGGTTTTATAATTAACCATAATTTTAAGTTTGTCCATTACTGCAGTTAAAAATATATTCAGTAAGCAGCAACGGTGTCTTAATAATAATAATAATAATAATAATAAGTTGACAGTGATTATATATAATTACACACACACCTACTTGCATATTTGAGATGATTTATCAAACTTGTCGTGCCTCCATGGTAAACCAACCTCTTAATCAAATTTTGCACTGAGCATTTTTCTTATCATCCGATAATTTAAAGTACACATGTGATTTCTTCATCCCGTTTTACACCAGACGCGGTAAGCGTGCGGAACGGCGCGAGCACCGCAGCGGTACCGCTTTCAAATACATTAATCATGTGTGGAATGAATCAGTGTGGCATTTTACACCGGACACGTGCATATTTTTTCGCTCAGTCTCATTGCTTCCGTGTGGTTTCTAGCCAGAAACGATACTGAACACAATATTACTGCTGTATTTTGCAGTGTATGGCCATAATTTAAACATCACATGGGCTATTTTTCAGCCTGTAGTGTCATCCTGTAGCAGCACGCACTCTGGCGTCAGTTAAAAATCAAACTTTACTAGACCGAAAGCACAGAAATGATGGTCCACGCCCAGCGTGCTTGATGTGCGAGCTGTCACTTGTGTAAAATGAACAGCGTCGTGGAATTTATTTGTTTTTAAAAAATTTCATACATCAATAATAACTGTTCTATATAAAGGCCTCTGCTGACGAAATGAGTTGTAGTTTAGGGTACTTTTTTTGTGCTCGAAAAAAGACCAGATGATCAGAAGGTCACATCTCAGCACCACCAAGCTGCCACTGTTGGGCCCTTTACCCTCTCTGCTCTAGGGGTGCCGTATCATCTCTGACCCCAGCTTCCTAACAAGCTGGAATATGCAAAGAAAAGAATTTCACTGAACTGTACTTGTATATATCTATCTTTCTTATGAACTGGCAACTTGTTCTACACATTGTTATGTAGCTAATATATGACTTTAAATAAGTCACCACTAATTCCCTTACTGTTCTTTTCATGCAGAGAACATGAGCATCTACGATGACATTGATGCTGATGTGCTGAGGAACTATCAGGAATTTGCCCTTGTTAACATCATCTACTATGGGCTGAAAGAGTCCACCACCAGTGAGCAGAGTGCTAGGATGACCGCTATGGACAGTGCCAGCAAGAACGCCTGTGAGTGAAGCCTTCACCTTCCTCCTCACCCTCCTCCTCCTCTCTGCTCCATCAAATAGTCCTGCTTTTCACGCTTATTTTTCTCATACAAATGTTATAGCAACCTTCGATTAGTATGAAGTTGGTTGGCAAAACATGAAAAAATTTAGTCTTTTGTTAACAAAAGCTTGTAATATTTAGGTTGCTTGAAGGTGGACATTAATTTGACGTTTTGTTCTTAGAATCACTTCTTTAGAGTTTTGTACTTCTTCTCCCGTACAGCCGAGATGATTGACAAGCTGACCCTGACCTTCAACCGCACCCGCCAGGCCGTGATCACCAAGGAGCTGATCGAGATCATCTCCGGAGCTGCTGCTCTGTAAGATCTCTCTGTCTGTGCACGATAATTTACTCCCTTCTCTCTCTCTCTCTCTCTCTCTCCGTCTGTGCATGTTCCCTCTCCTGCATTCCCTCCTTGGCTTTCTGTGTGCTACCCTTATTCCATATGCGGCGAGACCAGGACCGTTTTCAGTACACAGGCCTTATATTTTTGACAAATGACCTCATCTTTCACGTGATTATTTTCCCCAGTTCAGTTTCACGTCATCAGCACTGAGCTACGTAATCTGTATACTTGCTAAACTGGTGTATGTATGTATACACTGATGCTAATAATGTTTTCTGACGCAAAAACCACAACATTATTGGCCTATCTTCACCACTGATGCCAGTTTGGGCTTTGCACTGGTAACATTTCAAACTTGCAGCCTTGCAGTCGTATTTTACCAACATGCACGCATGCCATTTGCCCATTAAAATTCAGTTACACGGGATTTGACGTGTAACAAATCACACACAGAAGGTTTCAAACATCTTGTTTATTGCCTGCGTCTTCTCTTCGCCGCGTTCTCAGAGGCGGCTGGTGATCAGCTCATAAATAATGGATCCCGTACTCATTATTTGACGAAGAATTTCATCCTTGGCACGAATAGCCAACAAGTCCATAATTTCTGAATCGCTCCAATTTCATTTCCAGATAATTCTCCTGTTCTTCATTGCCCTTCCTCCTGCAGTCACTTCCCTGTGCTAATGTTTTTAATCTCAAAAAGTGACAGCACGTCTTAAGATAAAAAGTTGTCAAGGTGTCCCCCTCTTTTCTGGTGACATATTGGCTTCTGATCACACATGACCGTCAGTCTTAACCCCTTACTGGTTTAAATACTGTTAATTTCCCACATAAAACGGCATGTGTGAAAGGGGCTCAGACTGGCAACTTGACGTAGTTCGACCTGCAACAGATGTTAAGACACCGATGCTGAAAATCCCTTCTATTAGAAACTTAATGCAGTGCAACTTTTCTGAATATACTTTTAAATAAGGCCAAAATGGAAGTTCAGCGTATATTCTAAACTGCAAGCAAAATATGTTTACATTTTGTTCGTGTAGAATTAGGAAGTCAATGTCAGTTGTCCTTCATTTAAGTTTGAAAACCTGTCCTTCTCACCCTGTTGGTTTTGTATCTGTTTATTCATTTGTATGCATTGGATTGTCTTTGGGTTCATTTAATCTTGTTTTCAATCATATTTGGTCATCTGATACATACTAATCACATTAATTCGATTAATTTTCATTTGTTCTTTTTTTCCCAACCCTCATTTTCCTTTTACTAACTGTCTTGCACCCTGCATAAATTCTACTCTCTCAGGAACTGAGGCATGACCTGAGGTAAACTGTAGTATAGCAGAATATGAACAGTAGCTGTGTGTGTGTGTGTGTGTGTGTTTGAATAGCAGACATTCTGTGGTCTAACCAATGTGTTGTACATTTATACATTTTAAACTATGATTGGAGTGGTAGCTCAGTGTGCTACTCACCAGCGGGTTATCAGTTCAAATCCTAGGACTACCATAGAGCCACTAATCAGCCCTTGACCACTGATCCTTGACCTTTTGATTGTACACTACCTAATTTGTGAGTAAATCTGGACAAATAACACCTCTGGTGTTAGTAGACCCACCCAATGGGGTCTAATTAACAGGTTCTTGTCCGTTAGTTTAGCAGTTGGGCTTTTTTGTGTAGCGGGCTCAAGGTTTTCTTAAAGAAATTGTCATACTGGATCCTATTGAACATTTTCAGTGTTTCACCAAATAAAATAAATGCCTTTGATTAGTGAAGGATGCTATATCAGAATTGATTAAAATAGCATAATTAGATTTGTTCCAGTTATTAGTCATTTTAATTAGTAAATAGTGTGCTAAACTTGTTACTTGGCTTCCACGATCTGTTGATTAGAGTCAAAAAATCTAGTAGCTGCATTTAGCAAAACATATTATTAATGGGGAGAAATATTCTGGCTTTATTTAACATGAGAGCAAAAAATTGCTTAAACTAAATGACTACTTCCCTGGGCCCCTGATTTTTTTTTTCTTTTCTATTTCTATACATACATTCAGTATTGTTTTTTTAACTGATATCTAAAGGTAGTTATACGTTATAACTCATTTAAAGTGCTCCTTTTTTAAATAAGCAGTTTTACAGGGACAACCCTCAGTGGTGTGCCGTATCACAATGCTGCTTCTCTTTCTCTCTCCCACAGATAAAGAGGAACCATGCAGGCTGCAATTGTGCTTCTGGCAGAACAACATTATTTCCCTGTTCAGTCATCTGGTATCAAATTTAAGAGTATATGTCTCCCTGTTTGTAAAATATCCGTAAATAAATCTCTTACGTTGACATGTCCATCCATTTCGTTTATGTCTTGTGTTTTGAGTCGCCTTTGTCGTACTGCCTCGACACACTTGATTGTTTTAATTAGAAACTAAAGCCCAGACAGGAATTTCTAAAACTCCACCAATACTGTCTGTAGATTAGCTGAGGGTCATTAATGAAGCTAATGCTAAGCATATTTATTGTAGGTTTCACTGTTAGCACTGATGATTTTGAAGGTGTCTCGTTTCATTATCAAAAAGAATCCTGGGCTTTTCCAGATAGTGTGTTGGGTTTATGCCCTTGGGTGTCTACAGGTTATCAATACAGCGAGACTCTCGAAATGAGGGCTCAACTTAATGTGTTTAATCCCATCAATAAACTCCCACTGGCACACAGTTCTATTGAAGCAGTATAAAGTTACCATGAACTGATTACTGGTGAACCCAGTTGACTTCATGGTGCTTGCATTGTTACTTTTAATAATTGGAGATTAAAGCAACTTTGGCCTGCTCATTATCCCTTTGCAACAGGAACCTCCCTTTTTAATAAACATTGAGTATCACACTCAGTGGTGTTACATGACTGGAGTTTGGGGAGGCTGGGGTCGTTGGTTAGCCCCTGTCTGATACCGCACAAGGGGGAACTTTAGTTTGGCCCAGGATCCAACATATTCATTATTTAAATATTTGCTAATGGATCCTTGCTGGCTGAAGCGCTTGATCCATTGCTTCATGTGAAAAGGTGATCCGGTTTTTAAATGTCCCTGAGATGCACGCTTAGTTTGGTGGAGTGCACGATAACAATCCTACACGACACGAACACGTATTCTGGATAAACCAGAGAAAACAACAGGCATCTGCTGTACGCGTTACAGTTTAAGACGGGCGCTAAACGCAGAATTAAGCCAACGTGGATCTTCTGCGCATGCGCAATCCCCCCATCTCCCTTCAAACTAATTGCGCGGTTTATTTATTATTAGTAATTTTCTTGGGGGTGGCGTTTTAAACAGCGTCTACCAACGCAAGTAGCCAGACCATGAGCAGAAGATGTGTATAGAAAACGATCTACAGCCGTTTGCATTAAGGCTGTAAAGAAAAGCGCGCAAGCTGCTCCACGCTCGATCGATCGATCGCTCTGCGCTCTGCATACAGGGAACTAAAAAAAGAATAATAATAAATAAAAAAAATGGCGGCTACTGTTGGAAGAAGTGTAAAATTCCCCTAAAAACGTGACACCATCGTCTTGAACGCGTGTTTTTGTTTTTATCCCTCTCCCCTGTCTTTAATGTTTTTTTTTTTTTTTTAATTTAAATGCACGTCTGCGCATGAGCAGTCCGACGGAAACCCGCGCTCGCGCGCATCGATTGCTCCGCGCTCGACACATCGCGAACTAAAGATGGCGCCTACGACGGAAGGCGCGCCGCCGTCGCTGTTCGCGTAAATGAGACCGACACGAAGCCGACTGGCGCGGTGTGGTGTACCGGAGCGTTGACTGGCCGGAGGACAGATGTGCGAGAGCTACACGCGCGCGCTGCTGCGGGCGGCGGTGGCGCAGCTGTGCCAGGCGCTGGGCTGGGACGCGGTGCAGCTGTCCGCCTCCGAGCTGCTCTCCGACGTGCTGGAGCGCTACCTGCAGCAGCTAGCCAGAGGCTGCCACCGCTACTCCGAGCTCTGTGAGTGGCTCGCGCGATATTCGGCTCCTCCGCTTCGAGGCTCCTCCGCGCTTAGCACGTGGAGCTTAAGCCTGCTGGCGGGTTGCCCTAGCAACGCGACGCGACGCTCGCTAGCGGAACCCGGCAGCAGGGCTTAAGCTAGCTAGCGGCTAGCACGCAACGCTTTTTTTTTAAAAAAAAAAAGACGAGGAACTGAAAGTTAGGGAGTCCGCATACGTGGGATAAGAAGGAGAAGGAGAAGGAGAAGGAGAAGGAGAGGGGGAGAGGGAGAAAGAAAAAGCGGGTTCGTTCGTGGAGAAATTGCTCCTCGTGTTGTATAAACACGTCCGAGTGCAACCCTGTCGCGTTTGGTGTTTCACTTCACGGCTCCTGACGTAAACAAGGCTCGCACTGAGCGGGTTCCCTCGGTTCATTGATGGGGGTTTGTTTTCTTTTCTTTCTTTTCTTTCTTTTCTTTCTTTTAAAGGAGCACGCGGCTTAAACGTAGTCCTCGGGGGGGAAAAGGTTTGCACAAGCGTGTGGGACTCTGGCAGGCTTGTGAAGGCGAGGATGTCCCTTTTCCCTTTTCCCTTTTCTCTTTTCCAGTGCTTATGGTTCCCTGCTGTTTTTGTCATTAACCAGCCCTTTCTGCCACACAGTGCCGGCCGGCCTGCTTTTAAGGGAGGCTTGCATCCTACGTGCGTGGAGTGCAGCCCAGTTCGTGGATCTCCTGCTCCGAAATGTGTGGTCTTCACCCGCCTGTTCGTTGAGGAGCCTCCTTTTCTCGTGCAGGAGTGGGTCTTGTGTCACACGGACGTGGACGTGGACGTCGTGTCACTATCGTGAGCATCATGCACTTCTGCCACGACGCTGAGCCTGAGCGATGCAGTGCTGCGTACTAGAAATGCGACGTTACATGACAGACAACGTTCATGATGGACCAGGTGCAGAGGGCATAAACTAGAGGCTCGTGTGTTCTGTCGTGTGGTGGAGTATTCTAGTTCGCAGCACTCGGCCTCGGCGTTCAGGCAGAATTCGGGATGCTTGTTGTAGTTGTCAATTTGGCGTGACGCACGTTAGAAGATGGGTGAGACGATGATTGGGAATCCTCAATGCAAGGAACCAGTCGTTTCTGGATTTGAGTAAGAAATACTAGCCAATCGTAGCAGGGGGGACGAGGACAGAATATGGATGTGAAATAAAGGAGGCCCCCAAATCCATCGTAGTCCGTCAAAATGTACTTTGCATCATCAGAAGGGGGGTTTCCCTGTATTCAAACCAGGACACGTCGCTCAAGAGACGACTGCGTCACTGCTGTAAGAGGCGAGCATGCATGTTCATGACCGATGCCCCTTTAAATCAGGAAAATCGCCAAAGCAGTTGTCGGCTGGTAATCAGCAAAGGGACTGTTGTCTGATGTGGATTTTATTTTGTTCACTCTTTCGACACTGGCGGATTCAGTGGAATTGTGCACAAGCTTGTGTTTAGATATTTCTCTACCTGTGGACTTGTATGACCTTGTATATGTACGTTTATATACAACTTTGTGCGCAAGAATGTGCAAGATTTCATATGGAACAAATAACGTTGTCTTGTTCAGACAAACTTAAAGCTCCTTATTCACAGAAATAGAAACCGAGTTTTGCAATAATCGGTTTTCGCCTAATTGTCTCGTTCTGCACCTTTAAAACAAAAGACAAAAAAAATAAAATCTGTAAGATCCTCTCAGTTTTCAAAATCTTTAAGAAGGAGTTTTTTGTGTGGGGTAGGATTTATTTGTATTTTACAAAGCATATCATCGTATGGGTTTGACAAAGTGGAATTAATTTAGTTCTGCCTCAGTTCTCACATCCATGACCTTCAACAAACAGGCTGTCACATCTTCCAGGCATCGTTGTGGGTTCTCTAGACATTGCTGTAGGTTCTCCAGGCATCGCTGTAGGTTCTCCAGGCATCGCTCCAGGCATCGCTGTAGGTTCTCTAGGCATCGCTGTAAGTTCTCCAGGATTGCTGTAGGTTCTCCAGGCATTGCTTCACTGTAGGTGCTCCAGGCATCGCTGTAGGTGCTCTAGGCATCACTTCACCTCCTCCAGAATGTGTTGCTGCATGTAGACATCCAAATTCTTCTCATATTCTGTTTTCCCGAATTGTTCTTTCAGATGGACGGACGGACCCTGGGCTGAGTGACGTCGAGCAGGCTTTTGGCCTGATGGGGGTGAGCGTAGCGGAGCTGGAAGATTACATCAACAACCTGGAGCCGGTGGGGTTCTTCCACTCCATCCCACAGTTCCCCATCACCAAGAGCAGCATGCTGCAGTTCCCCACCTCCAGCTTCGACACGGACGTCCGCAACGCCCTGCGCGGAGACAAGAGAGACTACATCCCAGAATACCTCCCTCCCCTCGCCCCACTGCACCAAGGTACGCTTTACAGAGAGCACCTGCCCCAAATCTGCCAGATCTACAGGGTACACAAGAATTTGACTCGACAAATCAGAGCAGAAACGTTTTAATATTTGGCACATATATTTCATACTTGAGCGTAGGACTATACCAAAGAGTGCAGTGTAACAAATACCCAAACTAAAGTGTCACAGAACAGGAATAAGTCAGAACTGTTCGGCCTCCTGCACAGTTCAGCTGTCAAAGTAAAATTCAAAAGCAGACGGTTCTCGGCTTGAATGAAAAATTCACACACACACTTTTTCAATTTTTCCCAACTGCCACCACAGAACCCCAATGGGAAGTGATCGCAAGGTGGCCAGAAGGCAGAAGCTCTTTGAAAATCACCTCAACCGCCTGCTTTCTTGGCAAAGCACAGCACTTGTTGAAAACAAGATTTATTTCCTTATTAACCAGCTGACCAATCGCAATGAGGAGATGGAGCAGCTCGGGGTGCTGGTGGATAGATTAGTTTCAGCAGTGAGCGAGTATAAGAAGGTGTTGAAGCAAGTAGCCTCCTCGCCACGGCTGATGCGGAAAGATCGGATAGTTCTATCCGTCTGTGGGTTTGCGGAGGCAGAAAACGACACACTAGAGGCACAGTCAACACTGCATTTTTATCGCACGTTAATGATGTTATTCGAATCTGGTTAGCGACTTCGTTTTCGCGTGACACTCGACAAGGTGCAAGATGATGGACTGTGTCGTTTTAGTAAAAGAGTTATACGACAGCTTTTTGCGGAACTTGCACCGCACTGTATTTTGCGCGGTTATGCCAGCGTTTCCGCGTCACTACGTGTTTCTTGCTCAGAAATGATCGTCTTGTTATCCATGCAGTCTTTGTAGAACGTAATTTCCCATCCTCCGTCCTTTAAGTGAAGATTACAGATCCGTTCCTGGAAAGAGTTCATGCTTGCTGTTTGGGACTGAATTTTAAATTCATGGAAAACGGATTTGAGTTTTCAAAAACTGGATTAACGAAGCATTTACTCGCGCATTTATTGTGTTGTGGTGATCGATCATTGCTGACACCGTATCGTGCGAGTACTTGTTCTTCTGGCCCTCTCGAATACAGAGTGCCTCCAATATAATTTATCTGCCTTATAAAAATAGTTCTTTCCAACATCCTCGGTTGATTTATGTAGTGCAGCAGGGGGGCAGGTTTCGGGTTTTTGCATCACCCCACCATGAAGCAACTGGAGCCTGTTCCGTTACGAGTGTAGTATAGAGGTGTGCGTGTGTGAGCAGAGCAGATATATGACATTATCTGATTTTGCTTGAAGAAAGAAACTGTACAGGTGCTGTGGAGTGCTTGTGATATTTCTTTCTTGGGGAGAGTGTGTGGAACAGGTGCGTGTCGGCGTGTGCGATCGGTGCCGTTTCTTCCTCACCCTGGTCTTTAGACAACTGTGGATTTGGCACGCTTCCTGTTTGCATACCCGATAAAATCAACAAACGACAACAGCCCGTGATGAGAAATACGACCAATGGCCCGCTGCTGCTATTTCTGCTCTTGTTTTGGATGTATAGACGAGAGTCAGAAATCACGGATACTTACTAATAGCAGCTGCAGCCACTAAACAATGTCAAATAGAAACTGGTCACGCTGGCTGCTCGTGAACTCGGCAGCGTCTCCGGAGGAAACGACTCGGGCTTTTAGTTTACACAAACGCACAATGAGAAAATGTGACCGCTTGCTTTGACATTTGGCTTGACCTGCGACAGTTGATCTCTATATTAAAACGTGGGCTTCAGGAGCCCGACCGGTGTCGAAGCAAAATTTGGCGTGCATAACGTCGACATTTCTTCTTCCAGACTTTAATGATTGAGTCCATGTTTATTCACAGTACCAGGATGAGGAGTTCAGTTACAGAGCATCAGTAAACTTGTCCTGAAAATATTAATTTGTCAGTTGGAGTAACTTCAGGGATATTTGGTCATCGCTATAGAAATGCTCTTCAGTTGGAGCGTATTTGAAAATATTCTCTTCTTTAGGGAAGCACTGATTCGTCTGCATTTTTTGATGCGATATGGATGTCGGCGCTCTAAATATAATCCTCTCGTTTTCAAGCTGCGAGCCGCACAGTCGCTTTTGTCTTCTCGTACATGTTTTGCAAGCAATTTCTATTGCAGTTTCTTCTGCTTTGAATTCAGACTGCATGTTTTTGAGGAAGGGGCTGTGTCTTACTTAGAGGCTGCATATCTCCAACAATGAGATTTGTAACACACGTGATTAGTTTCTTAGCCTGTGGAGAATAACTGGCGAATGTTTATTTTCGGTTGAGAGCTTTGCTGATTGACGGCTGGGTCTTGCTGCTGCTGTTTGTCGGCCTACGTCTCTACTCTTGCTTGGTTTGATGCGTGCAATGAGGTTAGTCGTGTTACCAGAGAAAGGTTCTGTGTTGCGTAGCGTGCATATAGTTTTGTCAGTGTACTCGCCATGTGTATCCACTTTAAATCCAAATCACTTAATTCCCCCCCCAAAAAACTCTTCTGTCTTTATTCATCACGCCACCATTAACATGGAACAAATAGATTCAATGAACTGACCACTATTACAAAGCATTGTGTTGTCTCCCCCTAGTGGTTACGAATTGCGTTACGCAAATTATTGTTTATATATTTTCATGCACCAGTTTATCAAGAAAACAACATGCCATTGTGTTAAATGGTATTACATTTACATGTATTTAGAAATATTATGTGATAAATAAGTTTCTTATTCGTAATATTAGAATTAATTATTGAGCGGTAGGGCTTGCACAATTAATCATATTTTAAATCAGGATAATTGAGATGTGTATATATATATATATATGATACATGACAAACAAGGAAGAGCTGGATTTTTGTTGATTTTAAACTTCTAATGTGCAATAAAACTGTTTTGTTCCTGCCTGAATATTTGTGATTTTAATAATGATGATTTGAATATTGAGCAAAATGATTTCGGCATTATTGTGCGGGTCTACTGAATAGTTTTCTCCATTTATCTCATTTTCTTCTGACAGTATCCAGTTATTCCCATTTCTATAATGATTGGTAATTATTAGAATGATCTGCCTGTTTGGCTTTATAGCTCGTGCCTTCAGTCGTAGTTTACACAAAGCCCTTGTGATTCCCCCTTCAGCACCATTTAATAGTGAACTGTGTGTGTAGATGTGTGTAAGCAATCTGTGTATGTATGTATAGCAGTGAAGGCATTTCTGCACAGGTGGTCGTGTTTTCCTTTCTTCCATCCTCTGCTCTTGTCTTGGGCCTACATCAAGTGTGTGCAACACGATCTGACCGGATCTTCCGGATGTGCGTTTGCAATGTGTGTGTGCGGGAGAGAGTGCGTGTGTATCCGAGAGAAATTGATATTTTGTGACCGTTTGTGGGAGCAGAAGAAGCAAGTATGAAAAGTGTGTCTGTGTGTGTGTGTTTCTGCCGGCTGAAAACGCGGAAGCTGTCTGTCTCTGCCGCTCTCTTCTCTTTCAAACCTTCATATCTTGTTCCTTTTCCTTCTGTCTCACCTGTCGACATCCTCCTGCACTTCCTGTCTGGCTCCCTTCCCAGCATCTGGCACCACACACGCGCACACACACTCCTTCTCATCACACACACACAGGGCGCTGCCAGCGGGTGGTGGAGAGGCGGACATGATCAGGGTTGTTTCAGGTCAGCCAAGAAGTGGACAGGGGGTGTGTGGTTGTGGTGTTAGCTGGGGGTTCGGGCCGGATGGCAGACAGCCTAGGTGGTAGAGGTGTGTGTGTGTGAGAGAGAGAGAGAGAGAGAGAGACACACACACTCACTCCAGCCAGGGCAGGGGGCCTAACTGGGCTTGGAGCCAGCACTCAGCTGGGTGCCACTTTGTCATAAGAAAAATAGTCTCTCTGTCTCTCTCTCATAGAATTACACACATGCACTTGCACAGTCTTTTTCAACACACACTCTTCCAAGTCCACTTCTACACTGTTTCACAAACACTATTATTTCTCCGTACCAACAGCAGACATTAGATAAACCCACTGCGCCTAAGTGTCCTGAAACGCAAGTGCACTTTGGGGCTCGAGAGCTGCACTGAAACTGCTGCAGTTGGGAATACAGCCACAGGCTGGAGCTGTTTAACCACAAATGTCCCTCACTCCGGCTCAGCATGTCCAGTACACTGCAGTGACGGTTTTCACTCCGAGTCAGTTCTTTAGATAAAAGCTACAATCGTTCCTTAATAATCTTTTGAACCTGGTATTATACTGTAAAAGGTGAGACAGTAAACAACTGATTAGAATCCCAGTACACTAACATGCTTAAGGATTTTTTATGTTTTGTTTCGATGTACTGCTCACATAATCGGACAGGACTAAAGTGTACAATTTAAATAGTCGCAATAATGAACAATAAATACAATATGCAGTTCTCACAGAATGTATACACTCTATATACAGTGGGGTCCAAAAGTCTGAGAGCACATTAAAAATCCAGCAGCATGTTCTACTGTTGTTTTGATGCACTGTGGTATCAATCTCTCTTCTGTTCGTCTCCTTACATAAACCCTTCTGTTACTGCCATA